>VZRL01006433.1:437724-502782 GCA_013397895.1 Origma solitaria | reverse complement strand
CCCGCTCCCGTTCCTTTATCCCGCTCCCGTTCCTTCATCCCGCTCCCACCCCTTTATCCCGCTCCCGTTCCTTTATCCCGCTCCCGTTCCTTTATCCCGCTCCCACCCCTTTAGCCCGCTCCCGTTCCTTTATCCCGCTCCCGTTCCTTTATCCCGCTCCCACCCCTTTAGCCCGCTCCCCTTCCTTTATCCCGCTCCCGTTGCCGCGGCCGCGCCCCGTTGCCCACAGCCGACGCTGGGGCTGGGCGAGACCGAGTGCCCTTCAGCTTGGGACTGCTGGTCAGTGTCCTTGCTGAGCACAGTGACAATCCCTACACCGCCTCATCGCGTCCCGCTGTCCTGCATTCTCTTGCCTCTCTGGGCTTTTCTCCGGTCGCTGACAAACGGGCAGGCAGCGCCGGGCCTTGCTGCTTTGCAGTGGCCGTAGTCCCGTGTGGGCTTGGGGACGTCGCTTCTGGGTGGTGGTGGCAGCTGTTTTTGATGTCGATACCGATGTCATTATGAGGTAGTGTTTAAACTTCGTCCAAGAAGATGCTTTAAATATCTGTCTCAGCACTTTTTGCATAATCCCATCCTCTAATGCAGAGCCCATACTTACCCTGGGCACAAATGGACAGGTCCATAGAAGGTGGAAAAATGTATAAACCGTGTCAGAGCCAGATTTAAGATTTGGCATCTTCTGCTCTAATGGAAGGGTAAAGATGAGCTATGGGTGACTCACTCTGGGGATGTCTGCCCAAGGTTTGAGATCTGGACACATCCAAGGCAGAGAAAAGGGCAGGAGAAGGCAGCAGTGGTGGCTGAAGCAGCAAGGAAACAGCAGTTTGCCCTGTGGGTTATCCACTTAACATATGTGGTATACATTGTGTAGAGTGAAGCACCCATAGGAGCTGTGACATGAGTAAATTGTGTCATAGAATCATGAATATGGATTGAAGTCTATGCTGGAAGACTAGCTCATTCTAGCTCTGCAAGTTGTTAATTCCATTTACAGCTATTTATACCTACCACACTATAATATGAAGAAAGGAAATAAGTGCTTTTTAAACACTTTTAAACACAAAGACATTGTGCATTTTTTGGAGCTCACCCTTCTTTCCAACATGAAACACAGAATGTTGGCCTTTCTGCCATTATAGGCATGTAGACATCCTGAATTTGCTCAGCTTTTTAGACCCATCTGTATGTGTCCATACATGCACAAGCAGCTAAGAATGGCTTTGGGGGTTTTTTTAATGCATGCAATGTAGTCTTACTACTGATTTTTGGTCAATACCTACCAAAAATCAGGAGTAACTACCCATTTCCCTCTGAAAACAGTGCACATTATATGGGTTATCAAGTGCAGTTAGGGAAAAAACAGAGAGCGGTTGTTTTCCTATGAAAGCTTTGTTTTATGGGTTTTTTGATTTTAGAAAGTATTGTAAATATATCACATAATCCTGAATATATTAAACTGTTGTTTTCCATAAAACATTTCTCATTTTGAAATGTCACTTTAAATCTTAGCTGAATAGATATTTGAAACAGTAGATTCACGTATTCAGAGAAGTTTTTATTATGGAATTTAGAAAATAGATACTATGGCTTTATTATTCTATTAATCTTTTAAAGTATATTTACTGCAGATAATTAGAAATTACAACACTTAAATGATGCCTGGTTCCCAAATTTATACCAAGACAAAGATCCTCCACATCTTTTAATTATATTTGCATTTATCTTAACGTTGAAGTCTTGAAAGTCTCTCACCTAAAATCTCCATACAGGGAACTTTCAATAGAACATAACATTGTTACTTCTACATTGTCATATGTCCCTCTGTAAAGCATGGGATTTATTTTGTTCTAATGCAAATGTTAAAGTAAGCAGCATATCTGTATAAACAATACTTTTTCTTTCTTTAATTTCAAATGCATAAAATGCACAATTAACACGGATTTTGTAGAATCATAGAGTGGTTTGTGTTGGAAGGGATCATCTGGTTCCACCTCCCCCACCACGGGCCCCTGCCCCTACTAGACCAGGTTGTTCAGACTTCCATCCAGCTGGGCCTTGTCATTTTGCACTGTGTGTTGGTTTAAGAGATGATACTGGGACAGTTTTTTATTACTCTGTTTTTTGTCTCTTATTTGTTGTCTGGCAGAAACTTCATCTTTCTGACTTCTTCAGAGGCTTTTGAAGATGGTATAGGAAAGAAATGGATCAGAATGAAATAGCATAGTGCTAGACACAAGTAAGCTTTTGTACCTCAAGCATGGCAGTGCAGTGACCTGCTGTGATGGTATACTTGAAGATCCCTTTTAAACATAATTACTATGAACTAGGTATTTTCACCAGGTGTTAACATACAGGGGACCCAGTTTACTAAATACCTAATTCTTTTAACCAGGCATAGTAGAACCACCAGGGGAGTAGTCATGACCATCAACTCAGATTTTCAGCTATATTGATTTTACTATCTCCATTTCATTTGCTTTTCCTGCACTCACAGGACTGATTTTTTTCCCATACCAAGTGCTGGATCATGGGATGCACAGAACAAGTTGGTTATTATTTGCTAATTGAAACTAAAGAAAATGCAAGTATTAATTTTCCTTAGGTGATGGGAAATAGTCATTCAATTAACATGTCATCAGAAAAACTAACCTAGAATGAACATGCTTCCCATGAGATAGTTCATGTAGTCAATCTGACTTATGTGTGTGTGATTTTAAGACACTTTTTAATCTTTGTAACACAGTTTGGTTTTTTGCCCAAAACAGTATTCAACAGTGCATAGAAGATAAGCAATAACTTTCACAGCTGCCTATGAAATGTAAGAAAACTTGTATTAATAAAGGCACCAGGAGGCAGCTGGTTTGTAACCAAGTGAGTTGTTTTGGGTGTGTGAACTCCATCTGGAATGATGGAGACATTAACAAAGCTGTTTCTCAGTTTTACACTAGAGGTCTTCACAAGTAAAGATAACACAGATGCAATGTGACTTCACAAGTGCAGTGCATATATTGGGAGAAAATATTTTCTGTGCTTTCAAAACGTTCAAAGTGTAGGCCATGCTGTAAAATTAACAGGTAAGATTCAGAAGTAGGAGAAATCTGAGTTAAAATGGAGAATTATAAGGCAAAGACAGTTAACTAATGATCATAGCTCCTTACTTGTAATTCTTAGATCAGTATAGAAATTCTTTCAATTTGTGATTTATGAAAATAAAGGTTCTCACTAGGTACAAAATTCTAGGCATTTTGAAAGCTTTGTACCTCTTGATTATGTTTTCTCTCATGTTCTCTTCCACAATGTCAAATAGCTTTTTTTTTCCCCCTGACCTTTTAGAAAACAGTATTTCTTTTACTCCAGCATGCCATTTGACTTATTCTCGGATTGGGCTTCGGATACAGAGAAAAGAAAAAAAAAGGGAATCACAAGTCTTTCACTAAGCAATAAAGGTCGTTTACCCTGGCTCAGTCTGTCATGCTTTCAAATCTGGCTTATGATTGTAAAACGCAAATGTTGAGGTATGCTTTCTTTAGATATTTCTTTTAAAAAATAAAACAGTATGAGGTCTTTTGACTAGGTTAAACAGGAGATGTAGAGAGCAAGGAAATGATGATCAGAGATCTCAGGAATGTTTCAAGTTTTATAGATTATTTCATCAAAAACATAAGCATAAATTAACAAAATACAGTTCTGAAATGAAGCTAGAAATTGATAATGCATGTGGCACTGGGATAAGACAACAGCTATCTCAAGCACAGATCTCAGATACACACCCATTGAAAAAAAACCTGTGGGGAGTTCTTGACAGGCTGGAAGACAAAGTACATTGAATCTCGTCTTAGGGTAAACCATGTTGTTTTTGCAACAGATGAAGATGCTTCACTGCAGTATAGATATTTGGGTTTGTGACCTTGGCAGATTCTGCAAATCCTTAAAATCCCAACAGACCAGACTCACGTGTCAGGCTGCATGACAGCATGCTACTGATGCATGAACTGGAGATGCCACAGTAGGCAATGAGAAAGGAGTTGCTAAAAGAACAAGTCTGATGCTCATCACATGAGACTTGACAGGTCTGCATTACAATGAAAGACAAGCAAACAGTTCTGTCAGTGACTTTTTTTTTCCTTCTTCTGATTGTTAGAACAGAAGATACTGTTGTTCTATTCACCGTTAAACTTTGCAACCACTAGAACTGTAACGTAGAACTGAAAAGCAGCTTTTCATCTTGTGGATAAGGAACCAGCATAAATCACTACAGTTTTGCTGTTGATGGAAATGAGCATTGGGGTAATCTGTCTTTACACTGTTGTTGCCATGGCTACTGGGTCACAGCACCACATACACCATCACATTTTGTGCATCCTCATAGTTTACATATAGTGGTTTCATTGGTGTATAGGAGAGGGAGAACTTGTTATTTTCACTTTCTGTTGCATAACACCATGATCTTGTCTGCAGTAAGGTCACACAGGTCCATGGAGATCAAATAGGCATTTCACACTCCTCCCTTTGAGGGCATCTCCCTATGCTGTGTCCTGGGGCTGAAGAACAAAAATATCTAACTCTTGACTCACCATCACCTGGAGCTGAAGGTGCAGTAACATGTCCTCTGGCACAGATTTTGGTACCAACTTTTCAAGATGTCTGCTCAGCTGTTTCCTGAAAAAGGGCTTCACACTGCAAACCATTCAAGAGGGGTTCAAAGTGATGTGTATTCATCATAATGGGCAGATCGTGATTAAATGTTATAGAAATTATGGAACTAAATAAAACCCATGCTTGGAATTGTGCATATACCTATAGTAATATTTACTAGCAGTGCATACATAGTCAAATTAAAAAATGCATTTAAATTTCATATCAAATGCATTGCTTATGTAATGCTTTTGTAACAGGTCTTTTATTCATGGTGAAATGTCATCAGCATGACATTTATTATGTGTTGTTTTATTGTACATGCATTTCTATACCATTATTCACAAGATCTGGCCTAGACAAGAGGAAGCTCTGGTGGCAGAAAAGAGTATACATTTATTTCTATGAAGCAGAGAAATTCTTATACATGGCTAACAAAATAGAGTTTTGTCAGGTCTGTGATACACCACATCACAGTTCTGGATGGTCACTGGATGACTTTGATGGCTCAGTGCTGACAACAGCTCAGATAAATCAGATGACCTAGAGAGAGGGGTTCTGGGACTAACGCTCTGGTAGGAATTTTCGCAGTTCCTCCTGTCAAATAATTTCTGCACTGCCAAAATGATTGTTAAAGCAACATATCAGAATATGTTGTGTAATGAATTAATATGCTTAAGGTTCTGCAGAATGGCCAAGGGGAGCAGCAGTCATAAACAATGGGGTTTAGGCACTCAAACCAAGCAGTGTGAGTTTTTTTCTTGCTCTTGATGTGAGGCTGGTTGGTTGATGAAAGAATCTTACCAGTTTTATCAGATATACACACAGTCAGTGAGACTTCTAGGGATGCTGTGTTAATTCATTTTGCATTTGACTTGTCTGTCTTCCCTCAGTATGATGTTAGTATAAAGCTTCCAGTAATTAATGGAAATAACAGATATTGTTATAGCTCACGAATTCTTCTACAGTTCACTAGCTTTTATTTTGAAATTTCTGCCATAGTGGCTATAGACTTAAGTTTAAAAAAAAAAAAGTGAAATGAAGAAACAGTTAAAAGAACTGCGTACAGTCATCTTGTATATTTTTCACCCAGAAATATAAAAATGAATGAGGAAACAAATATATTCACATCTAGCTCTAATATAATTTAATTTTTCTTGCTTTTTCTCCTCTGATAAGCATTTCAAGACAGAAACACAGTTGCTGCTAATGATATCATGGTGATTTTATCAAGTACTTCCCATGAATACTCTGCAGCTGTGTTAGAAGAGGCTGTTGTGGCAGGAAACAACTTAATAGCTATTTTTGGGTCCCTTAGCTACGCATGACTCAGGAAGAAAAAGAATAATTGCTTGATTTTCTATTCTGCATAGGTACTTAAAACACCAATCATCAGACCTACTCAGACATCAGTCCTATTTCATCAGGGATATGAAGAATAAGCCTCTGGAGGTCAAATGCAAGGATGTAATTCTGTGAGATGCTGATCCCCTGTAGATCTCATTAGCTTTCAGTTAGAGGCATCTACCTTCTCTCAGGTCTGAAAACTTTGGCTAAAAATCAAAATCAAGGAAGGAGCTCCAATTCAGCTTAAATGTCAGATCAACTTCATAATCATTTGGAGTCTTTAAAAGCAGCCAGTGATTTGTTCAACAGAGTAAAGATGTTGAGTGGTTGGCAGATTCCATACATGATTAATCACATATTGTCTGTCTGCATTTTACTCCATATTTCCAAGTTAAATGCTTCCACAGTCCCCTGTCTTTCTTGTCATGCATGCAGTACATTATCATGCTATGGAGCCAGCAGTAGCCTCTAGCATTAGGTCGCCATTATTTCCATTAAAGGGGAACATTTCCATTGTTTCAGAGAAATCAGCACATCCTGTCTCTAATATCTGCAATTGCCTCTTAGTCCATTTGGTATGTTCATATTTTGGATGCCTATTTCCTTCTCTTGCTTTTACTCATACCAAAATTTTAAATCTCATCAGAATAACAACTGAACATGAACATCTGAACCTAAGGGCAGGTTCAGCCATAGTATTTTAGTTTAATTCAGTGTGCCTGGCATTCCTATGGGCATGCTCATTTGGCATGCAAGGGTGAGGGTGTGGTGGAATTAATCAGGAAGGGAATTAATCAGTCTGTTTGCATAGTTTGTCCCAAGTGCTCTGAAACTTGCAAATTGTGCAGAAAATTAGAGCATAAAGACAGGTAAATAAAGAATGTGTTGGATTGATGTTTTGCAAATGCACCCAGTTCTGTCATCATGACTTCTGCACAAGGTACTGAGCAAAATTCTGGCAGCTGGCCACAGAGTGCACAGTTAGATATTCACTGTGGAAACCATTGTGTCATTTTAAGACATTTCACGAAGCAGGCCAGTTTCCAACCAGAGTCGATGATGGGTCACAAGTAATTTCATTAGCTGTTCCTCTGCAGTAGCATTTTCTAGCAAGGAGGAGCAACAGACAGTCCTCAGGGAAGGATCACTTACCCTGCCATGAAGCAGAGAAACAGCACAGTCAGCTTCCATGTTCCTCCTTTTTAACATGTCTAATTGAAGTCTAATCTGCATACATTGCCACAAGTGCAATCAAAATGCCAAGCTGCTTGTTATTGAAGTGTGAGTGTGGTCAGAAATTTGTTTGAAAGTCGGTTTGGATTCTGCCTTTACCACTGACTCGTTAAGAAAGTCCCTTTCTTTCTTTCTTTGTAAAATAATATTGTTATCTCATCATAGTTGCTGCTCTGATTGGGGTGTTAGGAAGGGAAAAGACCAAAAATCAAAAGAAAAAAAAGTAAGGAAATTAATGAGAAAATATTCTTTTAAAATTGTGCACAACATGATCCATCAAAAATGAGATATTTTCAAATAAATGCAGAAACAATAAGCAGACACTTACTCTAAAGGAGCATATGTCTATATATCTGCTGAAGAGGAGAAATCAATTATTCAGTTGGAACTCTATTCCATAAGCTTCTTCCTATATTTCTGGTTACTGTAATGAAATGCAGAGGAATGAGAATTAATGCTGTGCTGGCAATAAATTTTAATCCTGCTTTGGGTACACTAACACTCACTGGTATAGTTTTCAGACAGCATTCTGCTTGTCCAAATAACCATAAGTAAAAATATTACTTCAAGAAAATTCAAGATTCTACAGAATATTATGGTTTTTTAATATTTATCAAAGTCTTGCTACTTGGTTTGCATAGCAGAAGGAAAACAAAAGTCTCTACAGCACAGTTCAAAAATTATCCTCTGAGATATTCTGGTTAGCTTTTAGTAGGGCCTGATGGTTTGTGTTTACAATTTCTGCTAACTTATGAACCATTCTTTATGTTCTTGGTTTAGATACAGTCAGAAGGAATTATTTACTTTAGGTGGTACCTGCTTCCTCAGATTTTAGTACATTATTATTCTCATCTGGTTAGAAACGCTAAGCAAGGTCATATGGCTCTAGTTTCAAGAATATGAAATGTAGATTTGTGCCTGATAATCTAATTTGCCACTAATTTGTCTCCCTAATTATTCACCCATCAACCTTTTAAAGAAAAACATAAGGAATGTGATAATATCAAATTTTTTTTTTTTATTCAACCAGTGTACCAGATCTTTCCAGACCTATGACAACTACTTAAATATATGACAACTTCAGTCAACCAACAACAGCAATGAACACTGGTTAAAGACACGTAGGCAAAGCATCTCATCAATAGCTCTACTGTTGAAATATGTATTTTTAGGGTGGTCAGAGCTGCTGTGTTAGATATCAGTAAAGAGGCAGAAAAAATGCTCTCATGGGACAAACACATACTTTCATGCGCAGGTCTTTTGGCATCATACATCTGGGCACTGATAGCTTGCAAGAAGACAGTGCAAAGATTTCCTTTGAGCTCAGCTGGAAAAAGAAATCGTCTGTTAGACCCAGATGGCCTTTTTTTTTTTTTTTTTTTTTTAGCTAAAGAAACGTGACGAAGAAGTCATATACTTAATATCTTATTTAAAAGTCTATTATCTAAAAGCTTGGGGTGTAACTGAGCAGAAAACTTGTTTTCCATGTATTTTTAAACCTTTTGATTTAATTTCTGCTGGAAATAATGGAAAAGCTGTACCTATTATCCTGCCAGAGACCAACATCCATGTGTATACTATCATGGGTACTTAATGAGTTTTGTAGCATGTACTTCTCAAATGGGAATAGTTTCACTGCATGAACAGTTGGTTTCACACACGGAAGAAACATAAGGTTGCTTTCTAAAAGCAATGCATCAGGAAGTGAAGATTCTAGCCAACAGGAGCTTCAACCATACAGAGCAAAAACAGATGTATCAATCAATACACTGCATGTATATAGCAGCTCTTGAGTCAGCCATACCAAACAGCATTCAAGAAGCTGGCTTTTCTGGCTTTAGAGTCAAGATTTATCACAGAGATGGCACCTGCTCCTATTCTTCAGTAGAAAGTTGTTTTACAGTCTATTTGAATTGCAGTGACAATATTTACCAAAAGAGAGGGTGGTCATAGGGAAGAATTTCAAGAAACCTACATGAGCTGCCTCCCCAGCTGAAGAAAGTACAGTGGTGCAGTGCCCAGGGTCTGAATAACAAAGAGAAACACACATACTTCAACAACATGAGCAACTGAGGCCCTAGAAATTCATGTTAAAGTGGACACCCATTTTCTGCAATGACTTTAGGCAGAAGGTCATTGTGCTTGCCTTTGTGTATGGGGGGGGCCGAAGTGGGGGAATAATACAAAAAAGGAAAGAAACTTTCCTTCCCAGAGACTGGTGGGCACTTTACACATATTGCCAGGAGAGAGAAAAGCTCTTACAAAATTTTCATGATCCCAGGATTATTCCTCAGAAGAATCTTTAATGCTTTCTTGAAAAAAAAAATACCAGTTGATGCCAAGAACAAACATAGTTTATAAGTGGCACACATCATAAGCAAAACCATCTCTGGTTCAAATCGAAATACTTACACTAACACCCTCTGCTTCACAACACTTTCCCGTAAGAGAACAAATCTAATTCCCCAACATATGCTTTTCTTTGCTCCTGCAAAACATCTTCAACTCCCTGAAGCAGTCTGCTTTCCCAAAGTCCTTCACTCTGCACTGCAGGGTTTTAACATGTAGCCTATAACAATATTTCAGGCTCTAGGCAGTGTAGGCAATCTTATTGAGTGTGTTTAGCAATAAAGGATGCATTATTAATACTGGAGCACAGTTGGCAAAGGAAGAATGAGTGACTACTGTCCTTCATGAGCTTTGACGTAAGTGGTGCTAAACTCCAGCCATGGTCTCTAAGCTTTCCTCATGATTCTTCTAGGTCATCTCTCCCTGATAATCACCTTCAGTCGTTCCTTGGTAAAAGCACTGAGCACAGGTACAGTTAAGCTCTAAAGGCATATTCAATACGGAGATTTTTCTCTGTGCTAACCAGAATTGCATATAGACCACACATGCATTATTATGAACAGACACAATAGAGGTTTTAATTGACATTCATGTTGCATATCTGACTATTGCAGCTACCAGTTTAACTAACAGAAATCAGAGTTGGCAGCTCTATGTTATACAATAGCAGGAGTTGTGCTGCATTTATGCTGCTGTAGGTTGTACTTGTTTTTAGCTGCACTAAAATCAGAAGTAGAAAATGTGATTCATAACATTTGACTGTTTATAGTTAATTTTCCGATAGGATGATAATAGTATAGGTATATTGTGTATCTAGTACAGTCTCAACTGCTTGAAGACAAGAAGAGCAAACTACTGAGAACATAAAAAATCTTCTCTTGAACTCAAGAAACAAGCATAAAAGAAGCCTGTTTTAAGGTAATAAATTAATGCTTACACTAGATTAGTAAAGTATTGATTACTTTTAGCATAAAGTCAGGAAATCTTTCAAACTATATATGTAGACATCACACAATTTTTTTCCCCCCGAATTTTTCATAAAACAAAGATAATACTATTAACTATGCATGATTTAAACTGACTTCACTTAAAGACAAACCAACTGGGTACACAAATAAAGACTATGTTTCCTTTCTCTTAGAATTTCTTTGACTAAGGTTATTATTATAGATCACTAAGGAAAGAGGTGCTCAGTTTTGGTCAGAGCCAAGCCATTACACTATGATAAAAAACATGTGAGTGGTATCAGTATATTTTTTCATATAAAACCTAGTTGTTTTGAGGAGACTGGAGATTATTTAAGCCTCATGGAGTGATTGCATGAAAATTTACTTTTTTTAGGATATTTTGAAATACAGTCTTTATCCTCCACATTCCCTTCCTGCCAGCTCTTTCCCAGAACTCTGGGAAAGGCCAATGTCACATCTGAGTTGGCTAATATCATGATACAGCTCCTTCAGATTGCTCTGAGATGCTTCTTACTCCATTTCCTCTACCATTTCTTTTTGCATTTGCTAACAGGAAACATTTGTGTTTACTTTCAAATGGGTGCTGGAAAAGCTGGCAAGTCCATTCTCCTTTACTTTCTCTGGAGAAACAGTGTCAACAGCATAGATCTCATGTATTAAAAAAAAAAAAAGGAACTGAACAGTGTTGGATCAGGTGTGCTGCTTCTTTAAATGCTCTCACCCAGCAGAAAATGAAAACACAGCTTTATATTAGTATTCTTGAGCACTATGAGATATTTTTCTGAATATGCATTACCTTAATTTTCAGCAAATTAGCAAGCAAGGTCATTAATATATTCACCTATAATTCACCCCAGGCATTCAGAATTGACTTCTCATATGTAATTTTGTCCAGCAAATATATTTATCTGTTCTGTGCCTCGGATGTCTGCAACTCAACTTCTAATGCTGTATCTCCTTTAGCAGACTCTTTCATAACTGACAAAGGAAAATTAGTTGGAGCAGGGAACAAGAAAACAATAAGCAGCTAAAGTAAGCTCTTGGCTTGTGTTAACAGATATAATTTATGCCACTACAAAATGTCCTCTGCTGAAGATTTCTCCTCCAGATACTGAGATAACTGGGGCAAAAAATCCGTAAGTATTTTAATCTTCTTATCCTTCAATGATGGCCTGCTCCAATTTCTTCTTTCTAGGATCCTGAACTCAGTGCTCAAGTGCTGTATAACACTGATTTTTAGAAGCAAATTTGACCATTTGCTTTGTTTGCACATTTCCTGTGTAAGCTGAGAGAAGGCTTAGCTTATATAGGCCAAACATATAACAGCTTGGCTATGCAGTGATGAAACAGTGAAACATGTTGCCAAGAAAGCTGGTGGATATCTCATAAAATCACAGAGAAACAGAATAAAGCTGAGTTGGGTGGGACCCACAGGAATCATCGAGTCCAGCTCCTGGCCCTGCCCAGCACCAAGAGTCACACCATGTGCCTTAGAGCGTTTTCCAAATGCTCCTTGAACTCTGTTGGGTTTGGCGTGACCACTGACCTGGGGAGTCTGTTCCAGTGCCCAGCCACCCTCTGGTTTTCTTAATACCCAACCTAAACCTCTGCTGACACAACTTCAGCCACTCCCTTGGATCTTGTCACTGACTGCCACAGAGATCAGTGTCTGCCCCTCCTTTGGGTGCTCTCTAATAACATTTAATAACTAATTCCCTGAGCATCCTGAAGTCTGCTCTCCTCATGTCCAGACCTGGGGAGTTGCTGGCACTTTTCCTCCTTTCAATGGAGATTTTAAACTCAATCTTTCTGTGTTTGCTGTGGCCAAGATGGCCCCAATCTCCTCTTCACTCATGAGATCCACCCTTCTGATAAGGACAGCATCTTTCCGAGTCAGCTCCCTTAGGATCTGTTCCACAAATAAAATTGTCATCCAGTTTTTTTTTAACCTTCTGGCTCAGGTTTTACCAGCTGTGTGATACTCGTAGCTGATTTCTGACAAGCTGAAGTTCCCCAGAAGGACAAAGGCTTTTGACAAGAAGGCATCCCTTATTTCCTCAAAGAATAATTTTCCAGTGTCATCATCCTGGATAGGTCTATAGCAGACTCCCTCAATGACATGCACATTATTTGTCTGTCTCTTGATCCTTACCCAGAGGCTCTAAACTGTGCCATTGCCACCTGGGAGCTCCATACATTCTATCCCTTCCCTTACATACAGTGCCACTCCTGTACCACTTCTGCCCTATCTATCCCTCCTGAAGAGCCTGTAATCATCCAACAGGGCAGTTCAGTCACAGGATTCATCCCACCAGGTTTCACTTATACCAATGATGTCAAACCTCTGGGACTGGGTCAAAGCCTCGAGCTCCTCTTGTTTGTTCCTCTCCTGCTTGCATTAGTGTAGAAACATGTCCACGTGTGGTGCTTTGTAGCTAACACCTGGTGAAGCAGATTGAGGGTTCCCATTAGTGCTCAATTCCTCAATATTTGGCACATGTTGCTCATCACTGGCAAGCCTGGTTTTGTCCCTTTCCCCCTTCCAAACTAGTTTAGGGCTCTGTCAGTGAGCCCCGCTAGTTCCTGTGTTAGTGTTATATATTTAAATGAAGCAATGACTTTCCACTTTTTAGATTACACTATCTTGGGCATTTATTAAAAATAATTTCCACTGCTTCCTCAAGTTACTTGATCCTTCTTTGGTCAGAGACTCTTCCAGGCTAGAAACACTTTTTGGACAAGATTTTTCAGAATCTTAACAATCAGCACCAATAGGTGTGAAGATGCCTTTAACATAATTGGTCCCTTGACTTTTCATATGCCTCAGTTCCCTTGGTTTGCTTGTTGTGCAGAGATTATTTCCTTAACAAGGTGAGCTAAAAAGCATATGTCATTCTGCTTTTACGCCAGTTCAAGAATTACTTCAGATAGGCAGCTGAATTAATTTCAGGTCCATAAAAGTCAATAGTTTTTCCACTGGTTTCCATGAACTCAGCATGTCTTTGCTGCTGAACAGCATCTTTTGAAATGGACTCAGGACTTGTTTTCTTTTACCTCTAATTAGCACTGCAGAATAATTTTACAGAATTCGTGTTCTTCATGTTCATATTGTTTTCCCTTTGAAACCACAGAGATCTGTTTCACAAGGGATTCATATCTAACTCATTCTGTGGCTTTATATGAGTTAGCTTCTGCATAGAAATCCCCAAATGCACAGAAAGGAAAACAAACACTTCCAACAACCTCCCATTATATTTGACTCAAGCTCAATATCCAACTTGTTTACATTGTTTCAAATTAAACACTTGCTAAACCAAGGCTGAATCTCCAAGACAATTTTAATGCATTTGCTAGTGTTCACTACAGTTTAGCTACAAAACAAATGTTCTTATCTTGAAAACATACCCTCAAAATACTCAGGTCTCTTGGCCGTCAAGACCATCAACTACCATTTGCACCCTTCTGTTGCCTTATATTACTTTCAAATACTCATGTTGCTCTCTATTTCAGAATATTCCCGTTTTTACTATAGAACATTGTCTAATATTCTTATTCAGAGTTCTTCCTTTCTTTATGATGAAAGGATTAATATTAGTATTGTGACACCACATCATATTTTAAATACACACTGAGGCAGATTTTTAACTTTCCTACAACAGTTTCTTCCATGTTTGATGGTGAAAAGGCCTAAGTGGAAACTCTTTCTCCATCCCACATTATGCAGCCAGGTGGAAATCAGGGGGAGTGGATATCTGTACAACTTGCATCATCGAACTCTTTGACATGTTAACATTTTACCTGAAGTTCTTATTCATAGAGGGTTCACATAATAATATTTTTCCAACAGATCATTAAATTCCTATCCCATGCAATTTTAAGGGTGAAGAGCTCTTGGTTTTGTGTGCATGTCTATGCCCTGTGAACAGTTTGGCAGTGTTTCTCAGCTCTCCTTTCCAGTAGCTGTTGCTGTAGCTAAATGGGATCAATAAAGGAATCTCAACACAGAAATTTGATGGTCATGGAAAATCAATGGCATCAAACACCAAACTGGGAAAATACATTAACATATCAGCCAAGGCTATACTGGTTGGGTTTGCACTTTTCTTTATATATTTCTAACCATCTAGTTTAGCAGCAACCTAATACCTAAGCACCTTTCTGCTATTTCTCCTCTTGCAGGTGATCTGGTGTATCATTTCTCCTTTGTGAGCAATTACTGTTCTAGTGAGTCCTTAGTTAGGAGATTGATTTTCACAAATGTATTAGCAAATGTTTTCTGGGTTTATTAATTTCTTACTGGTTAAATGTGCACAGGGAGTTTTGCCAGTACAATGCTTGCTAAAAGATTACTCAATCTTCAGGAACAATCACTAACAAAGAGCTGAAATCTGACTTGGCATAACAGTCTTTTGGAAAAGAATGGTTTTCACACACCCATGTAGGCACATATGGTCTCACCCAGGCAGCTCCCCCTCCCACCACCGTCATGTCTTTACAGACATGAAGACAATTTCTGTTAATTTAACATTACACTTTTCTGAGGTGTTTTTAATTAAGTTTTCTGTTAAATTTTTGTAAAGCACTGAATCAAATCACTAGTTAAATCCAGATTGCACTGACTGCAATCAGTCCTTTTGTTTCTCAGGGTTTCACATTCATCCAGTGTCATAATATATTTTTATACACTCATTCTCATAATATATTTTTATACACTCATTCTTCATACACTGATACCAGTTAATTTTTATAGTTCTCTTAAATTTGACAAATTTAGTCTTCCTACTGTCTTTTGTGCCTTAAGGGGAGGTTAGTACACCTTTTATTAAACTTTTTTTCATCTTAATTTCCTCATCACAATTAATTTAATAGCTTGAAAAATACCAGTCTTGCCTGGATTATGCTATCTTTATTCTTTTACAGTTATTGATTTATTTTCTTAATTTAAACACTGATTCTTGCCCTTGCAGCTTGACCTTCTACACAGATACTGCTCTGCTTTCCATACTTATCACTTTCTTTGCTTGACTTCGACCACAGACCCTGACACAACTTCAGTTCCCTCCTGGCTGAGCTTCAGATCTGAGTCTTTGATTCTGCCCCTCCTTTGTGCCCTTTGTAAGCTTCTCCAGGCTTGTGGCTGAATTAGCCACAGTATCCAAAGGTGTATAACACAGTAAAACTTTTGCATCATTTCTCACAGCAAGAAAATCCAGGAAATCAATTACAGAGGAACGG
Source organism: Origma solitaria (assembly GCA_013397895.1). Taxonomy (NCBI): domain Eukaryota; kingdom Metazoa; phylum Chordata; class Aves; order Passeriformes; family Acanthizidae; genus Origma; species Origma solitaria. The sequence goes on along the minus strand of VZRL01006433.1, from coordinate 487,015 downwards.
GCAAAATTGTATATACACCATTTTCTCGGAAACACTCAGCCAAAATAGCTCAATATAATCATTATGTGACAGGACATAAATCACATTCTAGCTCAAAATATACTTACCAGGAAAACACTTAGTGCATGTTTTTCAACCTGAATTGTATCTCAACTACTTCTTGGAAAAGAGAGTCTTTAAAAAAGCTTAATTAACAGCAGGCTTTAACTCCCTAAAAGGCAGTTTGACCATCTATTAAACAACACTGAGGTGATCTGAAACAAAAAATTTAAAAGGTAAAGATGATCAGCTCTATTCCATATGGATAATCCCATTTTTGTTTTCCTTACACAGATCAAGAATTTTTAATTTGAGGCAAGGGATTTGCTCATAATAGAAAACCATGAACACTTCAGAATCTCTCACTTTAGCAAGCCAAAAATGTAGACAATTAAAATATAGGCTAAAAAGATTCTTATATTCAGTTGATCATAAAGAATTTAAACTCAACTAATTTCATACAATTTTTCAGAGCATTGCCTCGTTTTGTTTTCCAGCTGGCATCCTAGCAACAACAAACACACCTTCATTTACTTAACAGCTATTGTTGGTCATTAGGGACTTTGCACAATAGTTTGGGGTTTGGTGGGGTTTTTTTAACTGTTCACTAAATATGTTGCTTAAAAGACTGTTCAATTAAATGATAGCTTTATCAACAAAGCGTAGGCACAATATTATTGCTGTTGTTATTGAATGAAAGAATGCAGTTGTGTATGAAGCCATTCTCAGTAATGGTTAATTTATGTATGTTTCGGCACTGGGGGTGAGAATATTAGGGAAAATTGCTTTTAAAAGGAACGCTTGAAAGATCAGATGTCAACAGAAGTTGAAGAGTCTGACATGAGTTACTAAAGTTCAGTTCTAGCAGCTGCAGTAATTTGAAGAGATAAAGACTGGGAGCTTGTACATAAAAACTGTTCCATTCTTTCCTTCCTAACAACCATGGATTTCACAACAGGCAACAAGTCTTTTAAAGTGCAAGTGACCCAGAAAGGGTCTGGCATGATTATGATAAAAGAGTAATAAATTTCTGGATCACAGTCTTGATTTTTCCTCCTTTTCTGGTATTTCTTTTTCTTACAATAACAAAAACAAAGCCAAAAAAACCCCAACCAACCAACCAAACCAAAACCAACAACAATGCAAAAAGAAAAAAAAAAGAAAATAAAAGAAGAGGGAAGTGGTGAAGCTATCCTCACTGTTTTACAGCAAGTCCTGCACTTGCAGAAAACGGGACTGGCAGCTTACTCTGGCACTGCCAGACACCCACATTTTAGGACAGTTGTCAGCAGCTTCTAATGTTTGTGAAATTCTGTTAAATTTTCAGTTTCTGTGGGCAGAAAGTATCTCAGAATAATGTTACACTTTCCTGTTGATATGTAATTAAAAATCTGTTGTCCTCCAGTAACACTGTGATGTTGTCAAAACTGAATGTTATCTAAAAACAGAGCTATCCATTAAATTCATGAATACAGGATCTGCTCAGCAGCAGCAGTGACTCTGGATTAAACCATCCAGGTCACAAGGACTGAATAGTGCTACTTTTCTTTAGGTTACATCTAAGAGATCTGGGATCAGTTATACCAAAAAAATAAACCCAAAAAACATGAGTGTTCTCTCATCTAAGCCTCCCTCCTACCAGCTATAAAATGAGAATGGAATGACTAAACTCTAGCAGCATTTTTTTTTTTTTAAGTCTCTCAGGTTCATGTAATTTGACAAGAACTATTGAAAACCAAGGCAAAAATTCACTATATTCTCTTCAGAGCAGACTGACTTGTGGGCAATAATTACTACATGGAGGCTCATTAACTGAGTGCTACTTACACCTATCCTACGAAAAGAGAGTGAAAAATACACATGCAATCTGAAATAGAGAAGATTATTATAAATACAGCTGCACAAAGAGATTGAATTATATTCATAGACAGCCTTAATTTTGCCATTTTGAGGTACATTAGATGTATTGTTAATAATGTGTTCTGGTACTCATTCCATGCAGTTTGGTACTGAAAAGATTACTAAACATATACATTTGCACAAACTGATCTGGAAAAATAAAATCCATTAAAATACAGAATTTCCAAAAGGCTTTTATTTACAGAGAGTGTATCTTGGTCCTTTCCTCTTTTCCACAATGATGACCATGTACAATTATTTTGTGCAAGTCATATACGAGATACTGTTACCTCTGTTCCAGGAAATCTTGTCAGGCCAAGGTCTGTATTTTTCCTGGTTCTTCTGTCTAACATTTACATTCCTCACCTCAACTTGTATTGAAAAAGTAGAGTCCAAATGGAAAAGGAGATTTTCAAGACTTCAAACACCCTTCAGCTGTGCTTATTCTTCCATAGGTTGGACTTACACAGAAAGACTCCCGGCAGGTATAAGGACCTGGACGGAAGTGGATCAAGAAAATTATCTCAGGTTTTCTTTCACAGCACCATGTCTGCCTGCAGTGGAAAATCACTGCAGAGACAAGGCACAGATAGGTTCTATAATGATATAGAAAGAATAGTCCACTCCATCACCTAGGGGCCTGCATATTCATCAGGCCACATCGACTTGATTTTCCAGGAAAATGTGCCTCAGAAGGTCACAGCCTGATAAAGCAAAGGAAAAAACACAAGAGCTGCCCCCGCCTTCATTGCAGTGTGAACCTCAGGACCTCTCCGGTGATCGGCTGACTCCCCTCCAGCCATCAACACTTCCCAGCTCACAACAAGTTTCACACAGAAGTCATGCCATGTCTGATCATTAAAGCTGATGTGCCACAGCTCCTGCACTGAATGGCCAAGGGCAAGGCTGAGGCAGGAGTGCTGGTGGGCCTTCAGCTCTTTCATGCCCTCCCTCCAACTATGCCCTGCCATGGTAATCTGGGAGAAAAACTGGAGAGCAGCCCAAACATTTCACATATGTTTTCCCTCCCCTTTTGCAAATTCCTATATGCAAAGAAAAGCATAAGAAAGGAAAGAGAAAAGAAAAATTAAAGCTGCACTGCATAAAGATACATTGCAGTGAAATCAAAACGCTAAAAGATATCCTCCACCATAATTTTTTCTTTTACAACTAGGAAGTTTAAAAGTATCAAAAGCCTCTTTTGAACTTTTCTTTTTCTCCCACAGTTAATGTATTGCCACTGAAAATCTGCTTTCTGTTCAGTCAGTATGTCTCAGCAAGTCAGACCATTTTGTGGCTTGTTTTCTTCCCATCACTCTGCAAAAGTAGTGAACATTTTATCTTCCTTGCTAATCAGCCAGCATCTGGTGCATCACATTAATAGCCGAGTACAAGAAAAGGCTTTCTTTAAAACACACTCTTTTGAAAAGTGTAAATAAGGAATATAGACTAATGAAAAGCACAAAGCTGGGCACATGACCATCACAGAACAGTTTGTTTGTTATAAAGCTCTAAAGCTGGTAATCTCTAAGAGGCTCTCCATATTAATCACTCTGTTTACAGCTCACAGTCTGTATGCCTGAAACAGGATCCCTGATTCATTACAACTTTTTAGAGTGTTATTGAATAATGTGTTTCTTGTCCTTCTGAAACTTCGTGTCCATTCACACAAATGTGCTTTCTTTTGTGGTGGTGTTAGCACAGTGAAATGACTTTATCATTCATATATTACAACCTTCCAAATAACACATAGCTCTTCCAGTCCTTATTGTTGGTCTGAGCAGCTCGAGAACACTTCTGATCTTACCAGCCTTTCAAAGTTTTGCTAGGCCATTTAAAAGGCTTATTTTGGTCCTGAGGAAGGTGTGAGCTGTTTGAAAGAACTCCTTTCTCACTTGACTACAACATTGAAATGTCATTAATTCTCCAGTTGAGACCTTATTTTATTTTTTGTGTGAGTATTATAACACCAAAGACTACAGCAGTGATAAATAATTGCCATAGAGACAAACACAGTTAAAAAAAAACCTCAACAGGTGACAGTACCAGGTTTTTGTAATTGTCACTTGTGCTGTGGTATGAAAGAGACAACAGGCCAGGCGTCCCTACTGACCTTCAGGAAACAGATCTACAGAATATATTACTTTTTTACAAGGCAAAGGATCGCTTTTTTCTGGCAAACACTTTCCTCAATATATCAGTATATCCAAAGCCCTGCTTTCTTCTGAGACTTGAGAGCTGGACCCCAGTGTCATATGCTGATGGAGTTATTATTTGAAAAGCGTCCAGCACAAAACAACCCTAATTCCTACTGGAGCCCTGACAAAGTAGTAACATAAATAATTGTAATTCACTGGGAATCCTCTTTCCCAGAAGGACATCAGAAAGAGCCGTGAAATTACTCTTATGCTTCCATCTAAGCACTAACAATAAATATTTGCAGGTCTGAGTCCCCTTTTGTGGCAGATCCAATCTAATTTACTTTGTCTGTTGGAAGTGGGGAGGGTCATACATACAGCAGTGTGGCTTATGTGCCCTGTTGATGCTTTTCCCACCGTGTCCCAGGGTACCCTTCTGCTTTTTAAAATGTGCCTTCAGCACTAACACCAGAACCAGGGTAAAAGATTAGTATCCATATTTCAATTTAAACAACTCAGAAAAAAAAAAAAAAAAGGGGAATGAAAAGACGTTCCTGAGTGAAAGGACTTTAATATGAGGTGTTTTTTGAGTAACACACCAGCTGAGATGAGACCAAATCCTTTCAGAGGTACCTAATACTAACTGTGTGTATGTTGCTTCTCAGCTGGGTAGCTAATCATTTCCCCCCTGGGTGTACTAAATCTAACCAGAGGGATATTCTTCAATTTCTTGGCTCAGCCAGTCTCCTAGACATGAAGGGCCTCTAGTGGCTGATGCTCTCATTATATTAAAAATAACTCATAGCTCAGGCTTTCAGGTATTAAAACATCAGGCATTTTAAGGTGATGCTTTGTCTATCACCTTTTATGCAGTCTTAATAAATGAAGGTAAAAGGATACTGAACCATAGGATGCTGATGCTATTCCACATGTATCAGAGTGCTACGGAAGGTCAGAGGCTGAGTCTTGCCAGTTAAGGTCACCAAAGTATTTTATACATATGCATCTCCCTTATATATTCTTCCTGTATCGTTAACATCTCTCAATCCCACAGATCTAGAAGACTTTTCTTTTCAGAAATGTCAAAAAATGAGTTTGTTGTTTGGCTTTTTTTTAACAATTGAGAGATTCCTAATTGATTTAGCTTGTGAGAAAGAGGGTAAGAATGCTTTACTTGCACTCTGCAGACGTTGCAAAAAGACAGCTGATAGTAGCACATTATTTCAGTATAGCAGAGAAAGTCAAGATGTAAGAAGTTTGAAGCTGAAGTCAGCAAGGCTCAAACTGGAAATAATGCAAGATTAACAGAAAGAACAATTAAGCACTTAAGGAGACAACAGGATACAGAGAATTTCAAGTGGTAGAAAGCAAGCATCAACACTGGTTAACCCAAACCTGGCATGTCAAGCAAAAGTTGGTTACTGCTAAACTGATCATCACTAGCCAGAATTATCTAATCTGTATTTCCAGGACAGAAGTGACTAAAAGACCTCCCCTGGAAGTCTTATAAAAAATCATAAGAAAATGTTTAATCTTGTCTGAGATGTGAGATCAGTAGTCGGAAGTGAGGAAGAAAATGAGAAAAATTGGAAAACACAGGGGACAAAAAGTCAATAACCCATTTATCTGAGAAAGGCTTTGGGAGGTGAATTGTCATTACTGGATGTTAGACACTGTTATATGAAGTGAAGGGCATTCTCTTCACTTTGAGACAGCCAATAGGACTCATCACCCCAGGATTCAAAAGTCAACAAATCTGATATAAATGTCTTGTAGGTCAAAATGTAGAAATAGAACTCAACTCTCACCTTTACTATTGACATTAAGATAAGAGATATAAGCTCAGCCTTTCACACATGATGATCTTACTTGACAGCTGCTTTGGGGCAGCCTCTGAACAAGCTACCCAAAAAGTGTAAGAAGAAACCATAACCAATAAGAAAACAGTAGCTGGGTCTGAGCCACTAAACACTTTCAGGGTATCCTTGTTTTAAATGTCCCCCCACCTTTGCAAAAGGCCTTTTAGTTGAAAGGTGCATTGGGTTTGGATGTCCAGGTTTTGGTAGTGGGGGGGCTAAGAGGCGTGGCTTCTGTGAGATTCCTCCATGTCTCCCTGATTCAATGCCACCTGGCTCCAGGACAGACATGCCACTGGCCAAGGCTGGCCCCATCAGAAATGTTGGTAATGCCCCTGTGATAATAGATTTAAGAAACATAAAAACTAATGTTATTGCACAGATGTAACTGTGGCTGGAGAGGAGCAGAGTGGGAGAATGAGAGAGAAACAGCCCTGCAGACACCCAGGTCAGTGAAGGAGGGACAGAGGTGCTCCAGGCACCGGAGCTGAGGTTCCGCTGCAGCCCAGGGTGCAGCCCATGGTGAGGCAGCTGTGCCCCTGAGCCCATGGAGGTCCCTGGGGATGCAGAGATCCACCTGCAGCCCTGGGAGGAGACCCACGCTGGAGCAGGAGGGTGCCTGAGAGGAGGCTGTGACCCCGTGCTAGGCCCATGCGGGAGCAGGGTCCTGGCAGGGACCTGGAGACATGGAGAAATAAGCCCACACTGGAGGACTTTTCCTAGTAGGAACTGGGCTACTTGAGACCCCATGGGGTACCCACACTGGAGCAGGCTCTGCCTGAAGAACAGAACGCTATGGGAGAGTGACCCACGTTGCAGCAGTTTGTGGAGAACTGTTATCCATGGGAAAGACTTACATTGGAGATATTTGTGAAGAACTGTCTCCTGTGGGAGGGACCCCACATTGGAGCAGGGGAAGGACTCCTCTTCCTGAGCAGTGACAGGCACATGTGATGAACTGTCTGTAGCCCCCACTCCCTGTCCCCTGCACCCCTGGGTGGGAGTACAGCTGGAAGGGAGGGAGGGGTGGTAGGAAGGTGTTTTCAAGGTCTTGTTTAAGGTCTAATTATCCTGATCCAATTTTGTTAGAAATAAATTAAATTAATATCTCTAATTCTAGCATGTTTTGCCTGTGACAGTATTTGGCAAGTGTTCCCTCCCCGATCTTATCTCAACTGATGAACCCTTTGTTATATTTTCTCTCTCCCGATCAGCTGCAGAGGGGAGTGATAGGCTTTGGTGGATACCTGGCATCCACCCAGGGTCACACCACTACGAAATGTCGGCCTAATTTTAACCGTTATCTCTTGCTTCTGATGAACTGTTTTGTTCAGTCCAGTTCAGGACTGCTCTTTTTTTTAAAAAATAACAGAAAGGATCCTGTTGAATGCAGTACCTGTTAATAAAAAGCAGCATATGTTTTACAGATGAATAAGGTATTATGGTAGCCATTATGTGAAATCCTGAAGGTTTCAGCAAAATTCTCTTATTCATAAACACAATTTCTTTCAAAAAAGCACAACCAAAATGACATAAAGGACTTATATGTATATACATATCTAAATAAATTCTGGGTTTCTAGTCTGGTATCTCTGTTGTGACACTTTTGTCATTTCAGCATGGACGTTTTTTTGTACTCTTTTTCTGCATGTCTGCTGAATTAGCAATGTCCTTTGTAGAAAGTAAATTACTATCATGGCTCTTAGTAGGAATGACAGTAATTGGCAGACTATAGGGGATATAATAATCCTATACCTATTTCTGGAATTTTAAATGGCTAATGGTTGCTAAGTGCACTGTTACAGCAAGTCACTCAGGGTTTTCCTTGCAAATGCAAGGAAAAACAAGTTCTATAATAGTCTGGTTCCAGGGAAATTGATGTTGAATCTTTAAATTGATTAAAGAACAAAGCAGAGAGCTATCCGGTGCTGTCACGGTGTAGGTCACTGTCAGTACTGGCTAGCACAGAGTGGCAAGCTGACTTTAAAAGCCAAGCACAAAACACATCTTTATCTGCAAAAGGTTGCACTGTAAGTGAATTCTTTCCTTCCAAAACCAGGATTCAGGTTTCAGCTGTTCAGCTCCTTAGTAATGAGTATTAGGGAGGCTGAATGACAAGTCAGTAGTGCAGCAGCAAGGTAGCAAACACCAAAGGAATCTGCAACGACATCCTTGTGTCAGAGCTGACTAGTCTAGGGCACAGGCTTCAGCACAGGAATGGGGTTGGGGCACCCCAGGCATTAGCATAAGTACCAGTTCCCCATCACAGCCAGCATGCAGTCCTAAGGCAGTGCCCAGGCACAGCTTCTGGAAAGGCATGGGACTGGGACCCTTCAGAAAAGACCCTACACAGAAAGGCACGTGGTTTCATGGGTAAGATGGGATATTTGGAGTATAAACACCCTATCTAAACTACAGACACGGTCTCCATATCTGCGTGTGGAACGTCACCATAGATACAGGCAACGGTGTGTGTACCTTTTCCTCAGCTCCTCCCAGGATTACCCCAAGTGATGAACTCTGTCGCATTTGCCATTATTGCCTCAATGCAAGAAAACAAAGTTATGAAAGAGGATTTTTTTTCCAATTAGACTACTGAAAATATCAGCTGTGAAAACTGCGCAAGGTGTTTTCACTCCCTCTCATCTACATCCTTGATCAAATAGGACTGAATCAACTGGGGGAAAAAAAAAGGAAAAAAAAAAAAAAGGATGGAATGAGTGATGGAAAATTAGTCATTTCCACACATGGAAATAGAAGCAATAAGGAGTATGGACTCTGTATTATGGAACTGACTATGCTGCACTCTACTGAAGAGTATCCAGACCATAAAGAGCATCAAGTGATTAACACTGCCATAAAAATAAAAAACAAAAACAGAGTGATACTTTGAGTCACTCAGTTCAAAGGCAGGAAGAGGAAGCAGCTCAAACATGGTAGGGGTGACATATGACTCAGTCCTCCCATTGTACACCACTCTTGCAGAGTTTTGGTTGCAGTTCTGACATGATGATTCTGCTTCTGGGCAAATGGGAAAGTATCCAGAGGGGTCTAAATGGCAAATACAATACAGGCAGAGGTATAGAAGTTGTGTGAGGAAAGGCAATAAAAAATTAGATTAATTTAACCAAGAAGAGAGTGGAAGACAATACAGCATTCTTAAAATATTTGAAAAGGAGTAAAATAAGAAATAATTCTCTGTATTCACCAGAAATGGGGTGGGAATGATGGGTTTATGCTGCAACCAACTTCTGACCACAAGGAAAGCTCTAACAGGAAGGCTGACGAAGCATTAGCAATATCTCTTTGTGAATAGGATGGACAGTAAGCCACAAAGGATAGTCTTGGTGTCACTGATTCTCTTCCTAATTGCAGCAGATTCTAGTTCAATGTTACCAACTACAGCTCTCTCATAAAACACAAGTTTGAAATGTGCCCTACAGATGGCACCCTGAATGCATTCACACTAAAAATGTCATTACTTGCCTCCTTCAACCTTATTTTCACCCTTAGGAGCTATTTACAGCATTCCATGCCCTAGACCATGGAAAATTATGTCTGTATTCCTTTGAAGGGTGACTTGCCAGTTAAGACTGGAAGAGTCCTTAATGTGCAGTGCTCAGCTGGGATTGCTCTTGTCATGGAGTGAAGGGTGCTGTGAAAGATAAGCAGTAATTGGCCATCCTTTCAGTCCCTGATCTTTAGGCTAAAATGTCCTTTTCTGTGATTTCCATGCTACACATACATTTTCTACAACCAGAAAATGAAGTTATGGTGGATGTCTATTTAATTTGTCTCATATTAGGATATGAGGGGGAAAGAATATAACTTCATGTATGCTTCAGGTAGCCAGCCACTTTTTTTTTTATTATTTCCTTCCTAACCAGATTTTACTCTGTTGTTTTATTCTTCAGCATTGTAATCTCCAGCTGAAATGAGATGTTTGCCTCAGTACTCTTTGCTTAAGGTCTTAAAGCATGGAAAACTCTGCTTATTCAAGTGGGTTTCTATCACTGTCAAGGTTTTTAAAGCTTTAACAAACTCACTCCATTTTTTCCTTACTGTAAAGGAAGGCACACACAAAAGGAACAATTGGAACCAAACAGCTGAAGTACATGATCTAAGACAGAGGTCAAACTATGTATCACATTTTGACATAGAATATAAGCAGATCTGTCCTTGTCATAATTTTAAATCTAAGTCACTTTGTTACCTTATTAAAAACTGAGAAAAACAAAGTCAGGACTGTCTTCAAATGCTCTATTGAAGCTTCTATCCAACAAAAGCTTGTAATACCCTTTTGTCCAATATTTCTTTGTGAATTTCCAAAAGAAGAGGAGATTAAAATCTTATTTATGTCTTTCAGCAGGAAACAAACATGCATCATCTGTAGATGTAAATGTAGAAAAGTCTGGGGAATATGCAAAGTTTAATTCAGACTGAATTAATGAAAACCCATAATAATATCACTGGCTCTTGTCTATATACTGAGCAAAACCAAAGAATGTAACTGGCATAGTTATCCTGCCTGCTATTCACAAAAGTACTCCTGCAAGGTGTTGGAATTTTTTAGACATCTAGAATCCGGGCAAAGGGCTCATGATCTGCACCAAACAGTTGTAGTTGTTATTCCAGCTCTCAGGCAACAAAAGCAAACATAAATCTGATGAGGAATCTGGGTCATTGCTGGGTTTAGTTAAAAATTCCCAATGGAAGTGAAAGACCTGAATATTTCATATACTCTAATTGTGTTTCATAGTTGCCAATGACTTCAAAGTAATTGGAGACTTGGAAGCTGCTTGTGAATAAACAACTAAACCATTGCAAGCCGCATTATTCTGCATGAGAGTCCATTTTTATCAGCAAACCACCAATACTTCTGTGCTCAGATTTTCCCCTGAGTCTAGAGACAAGCATCATGATGTAAACTGCCACAATAACAGTGACATGTGACATTCTAGTTATGCCTGAACTATTGTATATGGTACATGACATATGTTGATAGAAGAAGCAGCTCGATTTGGAGACTGGTTTCACTAAGCCTACTTAAAATAAGAGACAGTTGCTCAAGTAATCTTTGTATCAGAAAAGTCAGAGAAAGATTTTTAATTTATCCATGTCTTTCATGTCTAGCTTCAACTACAACATAAATTAATAAAATATATTGTTTTGTTAAATTAATTTAAAATGTAAGTTGTCTAAGGCACAGGAGGAGCAATATAAAGACAAAGTACTAGCCTGGCACTTGTGAGATAAAGATTCATACTCTTGTTTTGCTACACACTTCCTTTCTACAGTTAGGTAAGTCATATTCAGCCTTGCATTTGCATCAAAAAGAAAAGAGAATTAACATAACATTGCTATCTTTGGTATTGGTTGTTGGGTTTTGGGGGTTGGATTTTTTTAATACTAAAATACAACAAAATGCACAACCTGCTCAGGACAGCAGAATATGCAGATCAAAACATAAATTCAGTGTTTGCAGCCTAGAAATATCAGTATTCATGTTTTAATTCTTTGTCCATATAGGAGAAATATGATCCCCCTCTGTTATCATGTTATGAGAGCACTGAAAATATTCACACCACAACTACCATCTTAAAAAAACAACCTGCAAAAATAGAGTGAAGGAGCCCTGAAAAGGGCAAGAGGCAGGAATTGTGAGCACTCCAGCTGAAAAAGAAACCTCAGTGTAATGCTGTTCCTTTCCTGAAAAGACGAGTTTGTGCAAAGGGCAGTGAATCAATGTCTGCAGCATGCAGATGTTTTCTGAAGCACTGAGCAAACCAGGACTCCTCACCTGAGTAAAAGTTGTCTTAAAGAAAGTCATAGCTGTTCCTGCCATCCAGAGAGACGTGAACAAGCTTGAGACGTTGGCCCATGTGAGCCAATTCAGGGTCAACATGGCCAAGTGCAAGACGCTGCCACCAGGGTCAGGGCAACCCCTAGTATCAATACAGATTGGGGAAAGAAGGGATTGAGAGCAGCCGTGCAGAAAAAACTTGAAGAACACTGGTAGATTTAAAACTGGATGTGACCTCACAATGTGTGCTTGCAGTACAGAAAATATCTTAGATTGCATCCAAAGCAGTGTGGGCAGCAGGGCCAGGGAGATGAATCTGCCCCTCTGCTCTTCTCTGGTGAGACACCACCTGCAAGCCCAGAGAAAGCCACAGGGCTGATAAGAGGGAAGAAGCATCTCTCCTGAGAGGAAAGGCTGAGAGTGCTGGGATTAGTCAGCCTGGAAAAGGGAAGGTTTATTACCTTCTCTCAATACTTACAGGGGGCTGCTAAGATAGGTACCCACTTTTTAGTAAAGCCTGTTATCATAAGACAGAGTGTAACAGTTTTGAGCTAAAGAGGGTAGATTCAGACTAGGATATTAGGAAGAGATTTTTCATTATGAGGGTGGTGAAACACCCTCAATGAAATATTGCCCAGAAAGTTGTTAGATGCTGTCAGAGACTAAAATATTTCATGCCTCAAATATTGATATAACAAAACTGTATAAAGAAGCTACGCCCAAAGAAGGGTATCCCTTGAAGATACCTGACTGGGACTTGGGACTGAAAGTCAAACTGCTGAGATTAGATAAAGGGAAGCCTATTGTTCAGCCCTCTCAGGCTGGGGGAAAGGTATGCATTCACAAAGGCCAAACCCACCAGCTGCCCTGAGAATCATCCCTGGCTGAGTTTGGGGTGGGTTTGCACAAGCTCGCCACCATCCGAGGGGAGAGGAGGAGGTTTGGGGTGCATGGCGTAACCTCTGGTCAGAGCCAATAAACTCCCATCCTCCCTTACACAAACTGGCCCAGCTGTGGAACCCCCAAGCCCACAGGCTGCATCCACAGGATATTCACGTGAGAGGCAGCTGAGGGGGTGTCCTAATCCATCGCAGACCCCCCAAAGTGCTCCCCAGAGGCCTTGCCCCACAGGCCTGCATGTGAGGCAAGCAGAGTCTGCTGCAAGAGGCTGTCCCTCCCCCAGGGAGGGGATAGTGCCTGGACATTGCCACCTGGCCTGAGTGTATATTAACCCATGGGATTCTGTGCTTTTTGGGGGGACCATCACCACCAAGAAGACCAGCTGGAGAGGATCCACGCAACATCTTTGGGATCCACGGATGGTGATATTCTTTTATTCTGTCTGTCACTCTCTTTCTGTCCTCCCCACCTCTTTTCCTACTTCTTTCTCTCTTTTCTCTCCCTCTCTCTCATATTTACTCTCCAATAGAACCCATACTATTGGCTGGCATATGGTCTCGTTTGCATCTTAATTCAGGCAGAGGTATTTCTAAAGAACCTTAATTGGATCCTAACAGATGCCTCATCCCTGAAACTGTTCAGGGTGAGGTTGGACTAGGCCCTGGGTAAGCTGATCTACTTGAATATGTCCCTGCTCATTGCAGGGGGATTGTACTAGATCACCTTTAAATGCCCCTTCCAGCACAAATTGTTCTATGACTCTGTGCCCAGTACTACCCTGCCACAACACACTATAAAAAGAAATTTCTCCTGGATTCAACATCATCATGCAGAGATAATATATCATGATGCTGCTCAGTGTGAGAGACACTGCTTTTGTAGCTCCCAGCCAGTCTGGGAAAACTCTCTCAATTCTATTGCCATGTTAAGGAAACTTTCTGGTCTGACCATCCAGGAGCCACTCTAGCTCCCTACACACCCTACACTTACACCATGGGACAAAGTTTTGTCACTGGCTCAACCCCACCTTTCCCATAGCAGAGCCTCATATGTCTGGATCCTTGAAGTAACTTAATCATGGTGCAACAGCAGAATAACACCCAAGCTGGTGTTTCCAAAGAGAAACCGTGAATAAAGGAGACCCTAAGCTTTTACACCCTCACTGTCTACACGTGGGACAATCTGGGGTCATAGGCTCCTGCTGTGCTTCTGAGTGTCCAGTCACCTGGCTGGTGCCATAAGTCCCTTTGCCCTTTGTTCTGCAAAAGGTCAGTACCAGTTCAGTACTTCTTGCCTCATGCTCCTGCAACCCACAGCTCAATCTGGAGCCCACATTGCAGCTGCAAACTGAGTTACCCGCATTAGATGTATTTTGCAACAGCCAACATGGCAATATTGATGAAAGAATAAAACCAGTGCTGTTTTAGCACAAAGCTAGATTTGTATTTCCCTCACAGCAAGATTCATCGGTTTTAAACCTCTAGGTTCATCCTTGAAAATTGAGTGCTGTTGGTTATAAGTACCATCCAGCTTACTGCGTAGATTTTTGGCTGCTGGCAGCTAGGCTTTTGGAAGAAGGCAACAGATAAACCAGTTTTAAGACATACAACCCTCCTGCTCAGTGCTGCTGGTAGTTAATAAAATCTGCTTCCTTCTTTCCACAATCTCATTTAGATGCTAGAAAGTCTTATACCCAGTCCCTTTGAAATATGGCAAATACAATCTCATTGTATCTTTGATTTTTCTGGGTATTTTCAAGATAATCAACTTGTGTACTTGGGCTGCAACAGTAAAAACAATCAAGCCTTTCTGGAACAGTCACTAATACAGCATGTATCTTTCTCTCAGTGCTTCCTTCATTACACACACTCTATACAGAAGACAAATAGAAAGCTTATTTTACCATGTTTATTCCCATGCAGGGTACACACTAATACTGTGAACACAAACATCATCTCTTCTTAAAGATTATGAGTCACTCCTGCGTCAAAAGAAGGAAAAAAAGCCCCATGTATTAACACATTCTGAGAAACAAAGCACTTTAGAAATTGTTAGACTAGGATTTAGGTGTACCAGAACTATTTTTCTTTTTTTTCTCCAAGGTTCACTTGCCTGAGGAAAATATTACAGTCCTTTGTTTCTTCTTCAAAGTTTTCATCTTAGATGTCACCCAGTCTACCTGAGACCACACACCAGTACATTGACAAAAAAATCCCCCCTACACAAAGAACCAAACACAAACCATTTAGAAAACCCAAACAAACAAACATTCTTTTTCTTTCATAGTAGACATTACCTTCCAACTTACCTGCTCACCAGCTCTCTCTCCATATGGATATTTGCATGCATGTGCTAATTATTGAGGTGTTAATTGAAAACCATTAATTGCGCTAATTGACAAATAGCACGGACAGGCCACCTGGGATGAATATAGAGGTATTGTCAGAGTATCCAGAAATGCAATGAAGAAGGCCAAGCCCCATTTGGATTTAAATCTGGCCAAGAATATTAAGGATCATAAGAAGGGTTTCTTCAAATAGGATCATGGAGTGGTTTAGGTTAGAAGAGACCTTAAAGAAGATCTAATTCCAACCTTCCTGCAGGGGGCAGAGATATCTTGCACTAGACCAGGTTGGTGAAAGCCCCATCCAGCCTTGTCTGAACACTCCCAACGATGGGACAAGGAAGAGGTGCACCATCCCTCTAATCTTGGTGGTCCTCCTTTGGACTGACTCCAACAAGTCCATATCCTTCCTCTGTTGAGGACCCCAGAGCAGTGCTCCAGGCGGGGTCTCATCAGAGCAGAATCCCCTCCCTGGTCCTGCTGCCCATACTGCTTTGGATGCAGTCCAGGACACGTTTGGCTGTGGGTGCTCATGGCTGGGTCATGTTCAGCTTTTCAATCCACCAGCAGCCCCAGGTCCTTCCCAGCAGGGCTGCTCTCCATCTGTTCATCCCCAGCTTGTGTTGATACCAGGAGTTACCCCAACTCAGGTGCAGCACCTTGCACTTGATCTTGTTAAACCTCATGAGATTCCCATGGGCCTCTTCTTGGACTTGTCCAGGTCCCTCTGGATGACATTCCATCCTTCAGGTGTGTCAGCAGCATCACTCAGCCTGGGGTCATCTGCAAATTTGCTGAGGGTGCACTCAATCCCTTTGTCTATGCCATTGATGAAGATATTGAATAACTCTGGTCCCAGCACAGACCCCTGAGGGCACCACTTGTCACTGATGTGCACTGGACTT
Organism: Origma solitaria; assembly: GCA_013397895.1. Taxonomy (NCBI): domain Eukaryota; kingdom Metazoa; phylum Chordata; class Aves; order Passeriformes; family Acanthizidae; genus Origma; species Origma solitaria. Next base: position 471,131 of record VZRL01006433.1, on the reverse strand, counting down.
GGAGCCACTGACGATGGCCCTCTGGATGTGACCATCCAACCAATTTCAAATCCAGATGTTGTGGGGGGCCATGACAAAGGCTTTACAGAAGTCCAGGACATTCACAGCCCATCTCCTGTCCACTGGTGGAGTCACTCCACCACAGAGGCCACTGGGTTCGTCAGGCAGGACTTACCCCTGGTGAAGCCATCCTGGCTGTCTCAAATCACATCCCTCTCCTCCATGTACCTTAGCACAGCTTCTAGGAGGATCTGCTCCATGATCTTCCCAGGCACAGAACTGACCCTGACAGGTCAGTAGTTCCCAGGGTGCTTTCTACCCTCTATAAAGATGGGTGCAATGTTTCTCCTTTTCCAGTCACCTGGGACTTCCCTTGGCTGCCATGGCTTTTCAAATGTCAGGGAGAGTGTCTTGGCAACTACATCAGCATTTCCCTCAGGACTCTGGGATGCATCTCCTTGGGTCAATTGACTTATGTACATTCGGGTTCCACAGGTGGTCATGAACCTGATCTTTACTTACAGTGGGAGGGTTTGCTCCCCAGTCCCCATCCTACTGTCCATCCACTTGAGAGGTGTGGGCAGAGAGGCCATCACTGAAGCTTGAGGCAAAAATATTGTTGAGTACCACAGCCTTCTCCTCATCCTTGTGGCCAGTTTTCCATCTGTGTTTAACAGGAGCCATTACTCCCTCTTTGACCTTCTTTTTCTGGTCAACCTACCCATAAAATCTTTTCTTGGTATTTTTTGTGTTCCTTGTCAAGTTCAGCTCCAGCTTTGCCGTGGTCTTTCTGGCCCCATCCCCACACAACTGTACTTCATGTCTGTCTTTTTCCCAGGACACCTCTCCTGGCTTCAACTGCCTGTGCATTTGCTTCTTTCCTTTCAGTTTCTCCAGCAGGTCCCTACTCAGCCATGCTGATCTCTTGCCTTCCTCCCCTGATTTGCTCCTGGGGATTGTTAGCTCTTACAATGTACAGAAGGTTTCCTTAAAGATTTGAAGCCTGATAAGGAACACTGTACTATTCATATTAGTGCATATCTCGCAACAACAGGTTTCCATGTCAGTGTCCAAATGTCTGCCTGCTAAAAATGGTCTCTCTTCTGCCTTAGCTTTCTTATAATACAAAGGATGTTTTCTTTCACTTCCTTTTCCCCTCCTAACACTGATGTAACAGAAAATTTCCTTCACAGGTATGCCATCTGGACTGCCTCCATGGTGGCTGCTTCAGGTGCATAGGGAAGGAAAATGGGGGTGGCAGTTCCCAGAAGGTCCTGGCAAATGGGGACCACTGAGCTTATCCTCCCAGGGAAGATGGACTTCTCAGTGTGTCTGTCATGCTGGGATAAGTTGAATTTTCTTTCAAATTGCATCACTTTTGCTGCTAAGTTTTCAATCAAAACACAAACAAACAAGCAAACAAAAAAACAGGGTACTGGAGTTTTGATTAATATTTGTATGAGGCAAAACACTGGATTCAATAGCTTTCCAAACCTGGGCACCCAAAAGCAGATGTTAATGCTCCAGTCCTCATTCGCATTTATAATTCACCTCAATAAACAGGACTGCACACGTCAAACTGTGATGATCTTCTCAGATAGCACCTGTTTAATAACATGCATTAAAACTGTTCTGTTTTGACAAACAAGGGATATTGCATGAATATTGCAAGTGTACGTTAGTCAATGTTTTCCAAAGTGCTGGAGAACACAGGTGAAAAAAACCGTTAAGGTCATTAAATGTAGGGAGAGTTGTGACTGCTGTGATTGTTTTGGGCCCAGATTAAAAAATAATCCCTTGCAAATGCCACCTACTCCAGTTTCACATGGAGAGTCAAGACAAGAGGTCTCTAAATCCACTGTCCTTCTCCATCTGTGCAATGCCTTCCTGATGTCAATATTCAAATACTGCGTCAGGTTATTTAAATCTTGCATGCATTTTTCCGCCTGGTATATCTTAAATCATTTGAGATCTATTGGAGCACTAAATATGTTCAGACAGACAGATATTCAAAACAAAACTAGAAGTCAGCCCTTCTACTATATTTTGTGTATTAGGAAACATAAGCATGGTCAATTATGAGCTGAAAATACAGCTGTAACACCAAGCCACACTTTTTAATACTGATGGCTGTAAAAATTTCCTTTAGTCTTCCCTTATGGTCCACATAAAAATTACTGACTAAGAAATGACAGTAAATTATTGTGTTGCTTTGGAATTCATCAGTCACTGTTTACATCATGCATGTAAAATGATGGGTAGCATCAGCTGAACTCCTTAGAGGCATTACAGTTAGAGATGTATCTGACCTGTGGGCACTGGTACAATTAATTACATGAGAATGAGCCACTTGTTGAGGATAGAAATATACTTTCATCCCCCAAACCTGCCAACCAAGTAGCTGGAAGGAAACTATCTGTTTCAGAGGGGAGCATGATGTATTCTGCCTCCCAGTGCAATGCTCCACTTGAATGTAGAGAGGCAGAACTGAGACAAAATTAGACCCAAGGTATTCATGCCTTGAAATGGATTTGAATTCAGGGAGTTAAAGATGATAGTTTGACTACTGTCAGTCATGAATGAGCTATTTAGGTAGCTTAAAGAATCACTGGCAAAGGTGTCAGCAAAAGCAGGTTTAATATAGATTTAAGAAGTATGACAAAGTTCAACGCAAAGGTTCACAGTATTAAAGCATAGATGAAGCTCACAAGGGGAGATACAAGTAGAATCAATTTAGAATGATTTTCACAGAGACCAGAGTGCAAAGACTAAGGGTGAAATGGGGATTAAGCAGCACTTCATCATTGACTAATTTAATATTTATAAAATAATTCAACAGGGTTTATTACGAGCATAGCAATAATGATCAAAAAATCTTAGATGGTGATGATCATACTTACTATATTAATTAAATCATTTCATTAAAGCAAACCATTGAAGCATTTAAATCAGTTGACACACAAATGTACACAGACACAGAGATGTATGTATGTATATATTTATATGTACAAAGATACCTGTCAAAAACTCCCATTGAGTTTAGAGGAATACTTAAAATGCCTGTGCATTTCTCAGCAGGCAAGGGTTGAGCTTTGAAGAGTGGGGAGGTGACAATGGCCCAGGGCCCATTGTCAGCTTTTGGCAACAGTCCTCTGAGCATCACAACACCGAGAGCTGGTAAGCTCTGATAGGAATCCCAGACAGACGAGATTGTTAGCTGCAGTCCTTTGTGGCCCAAGAGGGTTTAAAGCGCCTCACTCAGGACCACTGCCTCTGGGGTTGTGAGATGATTGGCTTTAATCATCAGTCAATCTCTATGCTGGCTGCGATCGAAGTAGAAAATTTTACTCAGAAGTCCAATAACAGTAACTTTGTCCACTCAGACTACCATTCAGACAAAAATAACATTCCAAGGCTATCTGTTGGAAAACAGGAGCTCGTTAGGCAACAGAAGTTCCTGGGAATAGACAGCTTCTGATGAGCTCAAGGGGAGCTAACTGCCCAGGAGCTATTAATGAGGGCAAAGGCCTCACAAGCAGTCCTCACATTACAGAGTAGCCTGGGGGAGATGAACCACCGCACTATCACAGGAATTTTTTTTCACTTTGAGGATTCAATAAGGCCTTGCTCCAATTCTGGACTGACAACTGCTCATGTATCTATGCTTCACAGCATGGTGAAACACGTTGGGTTCCATTTTGGAAACAGGCATCTGAAAATAGTCAAGCCTTGCTTAAGATGCCTGCCTTCCTTTACTGTTTCATGGAGCCAGAGAGGGACAACGACTTCTGGCTCTCTTGCTCAGAAGAAAGTGCTAAGAAAGGGAAATTTCTAGTGTTCTCACCTTAAAAGTACCTATGCTTTCCAATGAGCTTCAGAAGGGGAGGGTGGGCTAACAGAGGTGCCCAACATCTCTTTGGAACAAATAACAGCAAGATGGTTCTTAGACAATTTACTAGTAGCTCTATCCTGTGCACTTATTCTCTGGTAAAAAAAAAAAAAAAGGAATTATATTCATCCCATTGATGGGAGAAGAACCATTTGCTCACATTTGCAGTTATGGCTTTCGGAAGAAATATTATGTTCTTTGGAACTGAGCACTGATGAAATTCTGGTGCCTGAGTCAGTTTATGCAAATGTGGAGTTCTTTAGTTACATGTTGCGGGTAATGTTAATGCTGAGCTTTTAAATGGTAGCTGGATGCATTTACGATGAATGTAGGATTTGTTGGGAAATCGAATTGCCAAGCTTCACACCCCTAGAGCAGGGGGTAAACTGTTATACACTTCTCTTAGGAAACACTTAAACGACATGGCAGATCAGCTGATTTTAAAGCCGTTAGGTCTAACATGGAAGATAATTTTTAGAAGGGAATCTGCAGAAACATCAGTGGGAATCACTCTCTTGTGGAGTGGGAATTACTTTTTGGAGATTTTCATACCCCAAAATGGTGGGAGTATGAATTACAACTATTTATCTTTAAATAAAAACCACAAGCAGAGTCTCTTACTATTCTTTTCTTTCTCTTGTCATGATACATTTTTTATTTTTTTCTGCTAAAGCATTTTTGGTGTGCTTTAAGCAGGCTCTTGGGAGTTGCTGGCCACAGCCTGTTGAACCATGAGGGAATGGAGCTAAGAGGTAAAAAATGAATGGTGCCAGTGTACAACAGTTCAGTTGCAGGGAGAGGATGGGGGTGGTCATAGCTGTGGATGTGGAAGAAGCAATACCTGAAGGGAAGACCCAAAGTTTACCTGGTCTGGACCTCAATACAGCTATGGAAAGAGCATAAATCATTAGTTACTCCTGACTCATACTGTTTGAAATAGGGTCCTATTTAATGGCAAAAAAAGAGTATTTTGCACCCAGCAAGATCTGTCCTATCCCACCACTGCTCAGCAAATGAACTCAGCCAATGTTAACTCCAAACAGGGAGAAGTTTCATGATTAATTTTTTTATACAATCCACATCTGGGGAGTTGTTCCCCAGTTTCCCTGCACACGCTCTCTGGCCCTGATACAACGGAACTCAGATGTCCCAACCAGATTGGTCAGCACAACTCTGCAGGCACAAAGATTTCTATAGTTTGAGAGGAAAATACTGGTTTTAGTCACAAGGCACACATACAACAAAATGAAACTATAGATAAACACCTCAGAACTTTCATTTCTGAAAGAATCTGTCATTTGCAGTCCCTAAGAAAGGAGCTGTTCATAATTTCTCATAAGATCATAAAGCAGATGATAGATTTATTATCCCTTCACCCCAGTAACTCATTTGAATGTCAACAAATCAAAAATGCTGAGAGAAAATGCAGCCAGTGAATATTATCATAACTTATCTGGAGAGTCTCAACTGCCTCACAGGCACTGCTTTGTTCACTTGATAAAAAGCCTGTTTCATTAGGAACAGGATGATGCACACAGAACAAGAAGTTGTATATTTAGTGTTCATGGAAAAAAGGGTTTTCCAGTTCCTCAGCCTGCTGCTGCTCACTGACATGTGTCTGCTCTCTCCCCATAATATTCTTCTCCTTCTAAACCCATTGTAATTCAGTAAATGCTGGTTGATACAGTATCACAGGAGGACTGTTGAAAACATTTCTCCTTCTCAAACAGCAGCGAGGGAGAAAGCATTTAGGAGTTACTTCAGGCAAGATGAATGATCATCCATTTGATCCAAAACTTAAAATGGATCTAGTTTAGTCTTTGGCATCAAGCTCTTGCAAAGCAACACTGTCTGATACAGTCTCTCTTCTGTATTTATCACACTGTTTTTGTTATAAATGAACTGAAAAGAAAGTTGATTTTCATATTAGAGGTTGTTTAATTAATCATAAGGGGTTGAGTGTTAATTGGTTAATTATGAATGTTTGTAATGTGTTTTATGGTTAGTTGGTTGACCACTGACAATGTTCTGATGGTTATTTTTCTCTCTGTACCTTCTCTTATATGTTAAATAATGCTTTAAAATAACTTTATTAAATAACTGGGGGGAAAATGGCCACCAAGGCAGAACTTCCAGAAAGTTCTGCGGAAAATGTCAGTCAAGACATCCGTCAAGGTAAGGTCCAGCCCAGCTCCACCACCGAGCATGCCCCATGGGGCAGCGCCAGGACAGACCGCCCCAGATGGGTGAACACAGGGGGCGGGCTGGGGGAGTCTGCACCCATGATTGGTGCAAAGTATCTAAATGTATCCATGCGTCTTGACTGACACCCAAAGAGAATAAAAAGAGCTCCATGGGCTCTGGGCGGTGTTCCTCTGGCCAGAACAGCCACGCATGCAGCGCTGTTGCTTTGCTCTGTGGGCATCCCCTATTGTTAATTGTTTTCTGTTAACAATAAATAGTTCAAATTCTACAAAGTGAAGCCTTGTTCTTCACAGTTTTGTTCTTTTCACTGGCTGTACTATTTGTTACTCTTCCTTGGTCTCACCTTAAACATAAATTGCTATTTGAAAAGTCTGTTTTGAGCTTTTCCTCAAGACTCTTCTAAGTGTTACTTTCCACTAAAAAGATGATACTTCTTTTCAAACTCTGTGAACAGGATGAATTAATGCAAGTGGGAGAGACCCCGAGGCTGTTGGGAAAGGTTTAGGCTGCAGAGGAAGGTCTGAGAGCTGCCCAAGAGGCTGACTCATGGAGCCATCTTAACTTAAGAAATCAGTGAAGCAGAGGATATCACCCAACTGAAAATCATAAGATAGACACGGTGACTAAGAGAAGGTAAGACAAATCAAAAGCAGGGGAAAAAAAAATAGAAGGGAAGGAAGGAAGGAAGAAGCAAGCAAACAAATGAATATGCATTGATTTTACACGGGAGGGGCAAGTCTGGGTCTAATGAAGTCCAACAAAACCTGCAGTTCTTCAGGCATACAGATTGGGGCATTTGCACTTCCTGATCAGAGAAACCTGCTTTGTTTCTTTCTGAGCAAAGATATTAATGAAATCAAGATAGCTCTGAATCATAGAATCATAGAATCGTCAGTGTTGGAAGAGACCTTCAAGATCATCCAGTCCAACCATCCACCCAACACTACTACTGTAACCCCACATCAACTAAACCATCACCCACCACCAGATCCAGATGCCTCTTGAACACCTCCAGTGATGGTGACTCCACCACCTCCCTGGGCAACCTGTTCCAGTGCCTGACCACCCTAACAGTGAAAAATTTGTTTCTAATGTCTAACCTGAACATCGCCTGTCTCAGTTTAAGGCTGTTTGCCTTGGGTCCTCTTACTGTAGGCACAGTAGAAGAGACCGGACCCCACTTTACTAACAACCTTTCCGGCAGTTGTAGAGTGAGATGCGGATCCTCCTGTGGCTCCTCTTCTCCAGGATAAACACCCCCAGCTCCCTCAGCTGTTTCTCATAAAACACAATCTCTAGATGTTGCATGAGCCTTGCTGCCTTTCTCTGAGCATGCTCCAGCACTTCAAGTAATTTCTGAAGTGAGGGGCTCAGACCTGAACACAGCACTCGAGGTGTGGCCTCAGCAGTGCCCAGTACAGGGGACAATCCCTGCCCTGCTCCTGCTGGCCACACCATGGCTGATCCAGGCCAGGATGCCATTGGCCTTCTTGGCCACTTGGCACACACACTGGCTCATGTGCAGCTGCTGTCACCAGCATCCCAAGGTCCCTTTCTGCTGAACAGCTTACAAGCCACTCCTCCCCAAGCCTGTGGGACTGCATGACATTTGAAAAACATTTGTTCCAACCACAAATGCACTTTTTAAAGTGCTCTAAGGTACTTAAAAAATAACACTCACCACATTGTTTTCCACTTAGGTCTTGCAAAGCACATACAAGTGTGAACTGCTTGTCTTACTGCTGAAAGGGCAGCAACCAGACTACTCTGATGGTTGCTCACTCTCTTTCTGCCTCTCTCAATCAGTATTGCTCTTCTAGAAACAGCCATATTTCCTTAAGTACCACATGTCTAACCAGAAGCAACATTATCATGGACCCCAAAGGTAGTAAAACTAAATTCTGATTTATTTTTTTTTTAAAATAGGTATGTTTTATGCAAGTATGTATTGGAGGACTTCCTTCATACTTCTGACTATCAATTGGGTACTCTTTGGAATGCTGACCATGGCTCCCTGTCACTATTTGACAGGTAAGTCAAAAGTGTCCATGCCTCTTTAAGTCAGCAGTTTGCTGATTCTATGAGTCTTAAATCTACCCTCTAAGTCTAACAGTAATGAGATAACTAAGAAAAAATCAGGAAGCTCCTAGAGGCAGAATCTCTGCCATGAGAATCTAAATATATAAACCAGACAAGAGAGGTAATATTTTTCATAAACTTGAGTTGACATATCTAAAAAAAGAGACAGTTCTTTTAGCACACAAACTCTTCTCAAAGTCCAAAATAGAAGCAGAAACTTTTGAAGCTAAATGCAGATTTAGATAGGAGAAACCTCACGGTTCACTGTGAAGGTCACTGCTACACTTTCATTGAAGGAAGTGATCTGCTTTACTTGAAATGAGAGCTAAAATTAGCTCAGACTCATCTCAAAAGTCCAGTAATCCATGTTGTAGGCTGAGCTATCACATCCTGTTTCTAAACTTGTATTTGCAGTATTTTACTTCCTTTCCACAGGCTCACCCTTTGCCAGATGCCAAATCTTCTCTTTGCATTGCAGAGCTGCAATAACTACTTGTGTTCTTGTTTTTACCTTGTTGTAAGTTCTATTGAGTGTTACCTTTCTGCATTATTTTGCATTTGTTCTGGGGCATTACTACACACATTAGACATGAAAGTGTGGTTACACAATAAATGTGTAACACAATAAATTTGCGGTGGTTGATCTGAGCCAATAATAACGGCTTTCAAAACTTAAAAAAACCTGCCCCATGTCAAGTAGTATAGAAAATTTAAGGCCGACTCCTCTCAGCACAGATGTGCTGAAATGTGCTGAAAAGCATCTGTTATGGTGCTGGGAGATACCCAGTTTCTTTACTGCCCAGTGTGTGTGTCTAATCTGTCAGGGCAGTGACAGCACCCAAATAGATACCCCATGCTCAGAGGATAATATTTACCCTTCTAGCTAGTGTATTTATTGCCAGCAGGTTTTTTCTCATAGTTCTGGCTTTGTTTGCACTTGTCAAATACGTTCTCCTGTTGTTTTATTGTTTTGTTTTGTTTTTTTTTTTACTACCAATGAGTAGCTTTATTCAAGGTACTTGCTTCCCTAGTTTAAAAAGCAGATGTCCAATAACTGCCTGAGGTCTTTGGTCATTGGTGGACCATATAGCTAAACTCAGGAAAAGGAAAGTATGGCACTGGCCTACCTACCTTCCCTGGGTGGCTGACATTAACAATAGCTTTAATCAGAAAGCCATGCTAGAACAAAAGGATCAAAGTGAGTTGCTGAAAAAAATCTAGTGGGAATTTTCACTTTCACATCTAGTTATTTAGGGCATCCTTTTTGTTCATCTTTTCTTTTATCCATTCTGTCTGAAATACCACCTGCTCTCATTCCTATTCCTAAAGAGGCCAGCAGACCAGACTTTATATGTCTCTGTTTCGTAGATACCTTAACTTTCCTTAGAGACAATTGATCAGTGTGTGAACTATTTTCATTTGGTACACTAACTTTACTAATGACATGCTTCAACTCTTCAGATCAGTAGTCAGGAAAAGTGTAACTCTAATAAACTAAATTTAGTGCCACTAAAATATTTTACTGGCACTAAATATTTACATAAATGTAGAAAGTACTTTTACCTGGAAAAACTGTAGATATATAAGATAAGGTAAGCAACACTTAGAAAAGCTTCTATGCATGTAAGACAGAAAAGATCTTTTCTTATTGAAAAGATCTTATTGAATCTCTGAATACATGCCTCTGCCACGTTAAGACTTTGATGGTAACATATGGTGTTGTCTCCTTACTACAAGATTTTTTAAATCTTACTGTTTTTATGTTAGAATGGTGTATAGAAGAAATCTAGGAAAGATAATAATTTTTAATTGGGTTTACTATAATCCCAATGAGAAAGAGAGGACAAGATGTCCTTCTTTCACAGATGAGTTGGTTGATTCACTTCCCTCTGACAACAGCAGGTTTCAGCCCACTTTTTCTTCCTGAGCAGACTCTCTATTCTTCTCTATTCAGGATTGCTTCTGGCATGTCTTGCTTTGGTAGCAATGAGCTCCTGTTGTACTGAAAGAAAGTGCTGGCTTATATCTAATTACGCAGTAACTCATTTTTCTGTAGACTATCAACTCTTCTACCTTCATCTCTAAATCCCCAGAATTCCTTTATATCCGAGCATTCTTAAGACTTGCATCACTGTCTTGCTTAGTTTTGAACATTAGCTGCAACTGTTGAGGATTAGGAATAACGATTTGTACTCCCGTTTGCCAGAACATTTGGTTCTTTGTATATGTTTTGTTCTACAATCCTAGTTAATTGCAGAAAATAAGACAACAAATGTTTACAATCTCCTAAATGTTCTCCTCTCTTGTGCTTCATGCTCACAATACATAGTCAGAAGTGGCCTGTACATGTCTGGTTACTGGCAGCACATGCATAAAAACCAGATATGGCTGCTCTTGACAGAAGTTCATGGAGACAGATAACCTAAGACATAGGCTCTTGCATCATATATCTCATAACTCTCTTCCCATGTCTGAGCACAGGTAACACTGACTTTCTGCCCTGAGGATTCAGGAAGTTACTATTCTATCCATAGAAATAAAATAAGCACTTAGCCCAACTGGTAAGCAGCTCTCTGGTCCTGTACCCTGCAGTACTTGGAGACTGAAATTAGAAAGAGGAAGGGAGATCAGGAAGGGAAGGAAACACACTGACTGAAGTACTGAGCTCTTTGTTCTGTTTAGAGGATTTTGACTACTCTTTGGCCTTATTTTCTTTAACAAAGAGGTTTTATGTGTAAGATATTTGAGCACTGAGAGGGCTAAATAAAATTTTTTTAAAAGGCCAACACAAAAGATTCTAGACAGTTCTTTTAGGGCACAAAACACTACTCCAATTGTTCCTCAGGTTTGAAGCTAAGTGTCTCAAATACAGGGCATGAAGCTTTACCATCACACAGATCTTTGTTCTTTCTGCATGATCAGTGCAGCTGCGTAATGGGTGTAGCAGTCACTCAGGCGAGAGGCAAGCTAATTCTGGCCATAACTGCATCGGCAGCAAGAGCTTTCACAGAGCTTCAAGCTCCTTAAACGGGATACCAAAAATCACCAGAAGCAGTGTCAGCTTCTGAAAAAAGATGCTGCTGGCGTGCTGGGTGGCCATGCTGCCAGGATGTCTCCCAAAATTTTGTGGACAGATACTTTTTAACTAAGTAAGCACTTAGGAGCATTCACATTGCAGACAAAGGCAGAATGACTGTGATTCCTACAGGACACTCCAAGAAATATTTGGATGTGTTTGTGGTCATTAGGTTTAACAGTTTTTTATGGATGGGTAATACAGTTGACACACCTGTTTTTCCTCAGTGCATTTAAAGGTGGCAAATAGAGGCCATAGAGAATTTCATTGAGGGAAATGATGTATCTCACAGCACTCTCCTTTGAAACCCTTAAAGGCGAAAGCTTTAGAGTCCTTACTTTTGCAGTATTCAGCTTTGAGGTTAGCATAATCTTTGTTTTGGTCTGGCATATGCAAGAAAACAAAGTCAAGCTGTGAAAAAAAAAATGAGAAAAATAACACAATGTGCAAACCTGTGGTCTGACTTCACTTTTAGAAGTAGATGCTGTATGAAGGTGTTACTGCACTTTCTGAGGGCAGAGGCTGGTGCCTGAAACAAAGTTGTGAAACATTGCTCAACCCAAGCAGCACTGGGAAAGGATGCAAGAGTAGTGAGGGTTAAGAGGAAGATGAGTCTTTTTGACACTGTTTTCACTTGACACTGACACTTGGCTGGAACTATATTATTTTCCATACTCTATCATTGCACTGAGGGAACACCTTTCAGACCCATCCATCAATCCTGACCATGTTAGTATGCATTAAATCCAAGGAAGTAGAGTTTTGTGTATTGGGGGACTGAATACAGGATCCTATAAGCACTGCAGCTGCAAGCCTGTCTTCCTGCCAGTCCCAGGGAACTGACACCAAACAGGCAGTGAGGGAACAGACCTTGGCACCACTCCAGAAAGAACTAAAAGCTAGCGCAACCTGTGTGACCACTGCACTAAACACCTTCCTCCTTTTTGGGGGGATCTTTCTGGGAAAACGTGTGATTGCCTTAAGCTCTTGGTAGTCTGCCTGCTTTTTAATTAGTAGATCACTTCAAATGAAACTGCAAAAGAATTTAGGTCTTTGGAAACATTGCCAAGCTTCAAACAAAGAAAATTAAAGTACGTGAACTACAGCAGAAACAAGTGCTTTGCACTAGCTCTGCAATGATTTAATGAGAACAAATTGTATCATACCTGTGTGTAAGGACAATCTATGACAATAAAATCCTGCAAGGGAAGTGACACACTGAAACTGCATGGCAGCATCAGATCAAATGCTTAATTCTATACCTAGTCCAGATTTCATGGGTTTTTTTACTTTTTTTGTTAAGGATGCCTGTGCTAGAAACCCTTACTGGAAACAAAATAACAAGTGTCCTGGAGAACAGGGAAAGTGTGGAAAACAAAACCAGAGATGTATAGACATATGGGGTGGTGAGAAAAGGCTGATGCGAAACAGAAAATTAAGAGGGTAAGTTAGGGAAGAAACCAAGAAGAAAAATGAGACTTAGTCAATTAATAAATACTAAAGTGCAGTAAGATTAGCAATAGTTTCTCAACATTAGTCACAAAGGATCTTGAAGAACTTTGTGTAAAAGCCCCAATTTTAATAACACATTTTCTATACAGTGATGTTCTAGAAGTCAGCTGCTTATACATGTTGATATGTATTCCAGTGAAGATGCTATTCGTGGAACTCAGTTGGTCCCATCTTTAGGCAGAATATGCTTCCTTTAGGACAAACTGTCATAACTACTTTCAAGCAGCTGAGGGCAGTCCATGACCAGCTAAATGAAAAACATGGTTCTACCGAAAGTTAACCTGAGGCAGGAGAGCTATCAGCTAACCTGATAGCAGAAAGCAAATGATGAGGCCAGCCAGGTAAAAGGTCAGGGCTTCCTACCAAAACAGTGTGGGCTGCCACCTGAGCCCTCTACAAACTGTGTGTTTGCCTGTAGAAGCATACTGAATTGGCTCAGATTTACATAATGGGGAAGAAAAATTGTATTAGTGTCACCAAATATTCAGGAAGTTCAGTTGAGAAGCAGTCAGTTTTCAGTTGAAAGCGACATAGATGGTGCTGGTCCTGATTTCACATAAAGGTTTGGTTGCCCTGGCAAAATCACGGCCATGAATGCAGTGCTAAAGCTCCATAATATTCATGAAGTTGGACATCCAAGATTTAATGCACTTTTTTCTGGAAATTAAGTCTCTGAACACCTCACTTCCCCAATGTAAGGGTAAGAACACGCGGTTCCTGCCAAGAACTTCTTCCCACAAGCCTGTAATGAGGCAGCTTCTGACTCTGTCAAATTCCCATTCCTCATCTGAACCATGGATTTACACACATCCAGTCTTCCCAGACCCTCAGTAATATGGCTTTTATGAACACCTGTATACTTGTGTCAAAATGGAGCTGTAGGAATAGGTGATTACTTTTTTTTCTAGAGATAGAAAGCAGAAGGCATGCCTGAGGCGTGAGTTTGGGCTAGGTTTGCCCTGCTTCTTGGCAGGAAAACCGTAGTGCTGCATACTGATTTGGCTACAGAGATGCTGCTATCTTAGCCAGCTTGCAAATGAGCTTCTCGTGCAGGCTGCAGGTACACTTCAGCATTCTGCTAATGTAACTTGGAAGAAAAAGTGGGAGATTACAGTGCACAGGCTAGGATGGCTTTCTCTTGCAAGATCGAAAAAGATTGGTTTCAAACATTTACCATAATGGTATTTGATCCAAAAGAGCACTTTCAGAAGAAAGAAAGTTTGCTTTGTAAAACCTCACAATGAATAGTATGGTAAACTTGGCACCTTGAGGTAAGTGTTAGGTAACTGCTCCCTATGCAAAAGTGGGAGAATCAATCTTCAAGTAACTACCCCATGGGACAATTTGGCAGCCTCAGGGCCTTTTGTTACTCAGAGGGAACACAGTGTAAACGCTTTGTTTCAGCAGAGTAGGGGAGAAAAATAGTGCCAGTTCTGCTTAAAAGAACACTTTGCATAATTAGCTTTAACCATGTGCTTGTGTCCTCTTAAAGTCAAGCTTAGCAATCTTCTCTAAGCCTTTACCAAGCACAGATTGTTTTTCCTGCATTTGCTTTTTACCATGTGCAGTACCACTTCTTTCCAGCGGAGGGAAAACGTGTACTTCTTTTCTGCCTATTTTCCCCTTTCCCCATAAGCCTTTCAGTGCAGCAGATCAAAGCAATGTCCTGACACTAAACAAAGCATAGAGAAATCACGTTTATTTTAAATAACTTATTTTGCAAAAACGGGTACTAATTTGGAGAAAGATAAAGTTATGTGAGGATAAAAGTATTTGTCTAGGAAGTCAATGCTTTGTAAGACTAAGGGCTGAGGCACCACAGGACTGAACAGTGTCTGTGTATCCAAATTTTTCATTCTTTTTATTTTTACCTCTACCCCTGTGGTTAAAGACTAGTAATACTAATGTGACTTGTCTAGACTTTGCAGAGTGAGTTAGGAAGACACCTGAATACAGCAGCATATGCCCATTAAAAAACTGCAGATGGGCAGGAGTGTACATAATCCAGTATATTTAACACTTGAGCACTGTTACCTTCATAATGCAATACCTATGGAGAAAAACAAATAAACAAATATTGTTGTTCCACACTTTTGCTGCTTTTGGCTGGGGGAAATTTGTGTGTTCTGTTAAGGCATGCATCCTGCTGTTGACACTCTTAAGTATAATAATCTCTTATTTTAAGATCTGAAATAAGGGATTTTCAGGTACTGACACTGAATTAACTTACACAGTTACATGCTCTGAGAGTCATTCCTACTAAATCAACTGGTCTGATTTTTACCAGCAATGAAAGCAGGTAGACGTATTCTGTCTGCCAACAAGAAAAAACTACTTCAGAAATGTCTAACACTCTAAGAAAATAATGAATTTTGGCATTTTTGCATTTTCAGAATGGAGAAATGAAAAACGGTTCCACATTTCAACATTTTTCTCCCAGACAACACTTCACTCTTTACCAGTTGTCTGTACACAAACAGATCAGAGGTCTGTACACTGACCTAGATCAGAGGTCCTGTACTATAACTGCCTTCAGGTGCCTTCAAACTCTTGATTTATTTGCTGCTTATGAAGAGATTTTAGAGCTGACTGCTGTCAGACAGCTGCAGGGGGTGTCCCCAGGCATGGGCTCTCCTTACAAAGGAAGAGACAGGGTAGCCCCTTGCCAGTGCGGGACTCACGCCAAAGATTTGCAGCATCTGAGCAAGCCCAGAGGCCTCAGCTCCATGCTGGCCCCGTCCCTCTGCTGCGGTGGAGCTGCATCGGCATAGGTGGGACAATCTCCTTCCCTTCCCCACGAGCAGCAACATGCACGCGTTAGGGGGCTGCTCCTGCAGGCCACAGCTCGGATCGTCCTTGCAAGCAGCAATCCTGGAGCGAGGAAACCATATTTTATAATGAAGCTCCCCTCGTCGAGCCCCCACACAGGACGGCAGCGGCCAGAGCAGCCTCTGTCGCTGTAAGGGGACAACAGAGCGCTTTAGCCCCTGCTCGCCCCGCCGCTCCGCTCCGCTCCCGCCGCACGGCAAGAGAGGGCAGAACAGGTCAGCCCCGCGCTGCCCGGCTCTCTTCGGGCCGTCCCTGGGCAGGGCCGGGCCGAGCCGGGCGGGCGGAGCGGAGTTCGGGCGGGGACCGCCCCGCAGCGCTGGGGCGGAGCCGCCACCCCCTATATAAGCGGCGAGCGCCGGGAGCTGCTTGGCGTCGGGAGCGGAGGGGGTGGGAAGTGTAGGGCCGCTGAAGCGGGGCCGAGGAGGGCAGGCAGGACGGAGCCGGCGGGGCGCGGTGATGGAGCTGCTACGGACTATCGCCCACCCACCGGGCGGCGGCGGTGCCAAGTGCTGCGAGGCGGCGGCGGGCAGGGCGGCCAGCGGCGAGTCGCGCAGGAAGAAGGCGGAGGAGCCGCCGCACCAGCACGGCCACCCCGCAGCCGAGGTCTCCCGGATTATAACCGATCCCACGACGGGGAAGCGCTACTGCCGCGGCAAGGTGCTCGGAAAGGTAATGGCCGCGACGAGCCCCGTGCCTTCCCGAGGCGACGGCCGGTGTGGTGTGCCCGGCTCGCCGCTCTTCTCGGCGGAGCGGCCGGCGGGCGCTGCCCCTGCGGGGCTGCGTTCCCCGGAGAGAGCTGCGCTGCCATCCGCGACCTGCCCTGCGCTGCCCGGGCCGGGGGCAGGGGCTCCGAGCGCCCTTACTACCCCGAAATCGTGCCTTCGGCTTGGGCGAGCCCGCGGGCATGACCTGGATGTTGCATGCAGGGAGTGGGTAGCGCGAACCTTCCGACAGACGATGAGCCCAGGACCTGTCCTTAGAAAATTGCCCTTTGCTAAGGAAGTTGCGTTCCTTGACTAATACATGAGCTGGTGAATGACTAAGTGCGGAACTGCTTTTATACCTGCTCTAATTGCGTTTTTCTCATGTGTCTCTCTAGGGTGGATTTGCCAAGTGTTACGAGATGACAGATTTGACAACAAATAAAGTTTATGCTGCAAAAATCATTCCTCACAGCAGAGTAGCAAAACCTCATCAAAGGGAGAAGGTACGTATGCATGAATACATTGATTTTTTTTTTTTTTTTTTCTTCCTCCTAAAACTCTTTGTTTGGTGGGTTGCCTAGCCCTTTTCCTGAAATGGTTCTGATAGAGCTATCTGCTCATCCTTGTGGAAGTAAAGCTAACAACACCTTTCTTCCCTACTATCCTGTCTTTTCAGATTGATAAAGAGATTGAGCTGCATAGAATGCTTAATCATAGACATGTTGTGCAGTTTTACCACTACTTTGAAGACAGAGAGAATATTTACATTCTTTTGGAATACTGCAGTAGAAGGGTGAGCATCAGCTGGGAGAAATCCAGTATTTACTTACCTGGAATCTACAACTAATTTGTATGTGTGTGGTGTAAAATGTATTTTTTGGTGGCTTTAGCTGTTGTTTCTCCATGTGCTCATTTACTTTTGCTTAAGGTGAATCTTGTACACGAATGTTCAGTGACATTTCTGCCTTTGCTTTTCCTCTGCAGTCAATGGCTCACATCTTAAAAGCGAGGAAGGTGTTGACAGAACCAGAAGTACGATACTACCTCAGGCAAATTGTGTCAGGGCTAAAGTATCTTCATGAACAGGAAATCTTACACAGGGATCTTAAACTAGGTAAGTTCTGCAGATCACCAACTTCAAAACACACTCCTCCAGCCCTGTCAGCATTGTACCACTTTATCCTTGTATGGTGATAGCTTGTTTAGTAGAATCAGCTGTCTTTACAGACAAACTCATAGTGCTTAAGGGATGAAATTAAGCATACCTATTAAAAAAAAAAAAATCTTGGCTAGCTTCTGGCTTTGAACAAAGTATGACTCAGCACCTGTGGCAAATGCATTCCTACCTTGCCAGAAATGGACTAACTGGAATTTCTTTGTCTGCCAGGTAACTTCTTCATCAATGAGAACATGGAACTGAAGCTGGGTGATTTTGGCTTGGCAGCTAGGCTGGAACCACTGGAGCACAGGAGGAGGTAGGAGGATCAAAAATGTAATCTAGTAGGAAATTAAACCAAATTCATATGAGAAATCATGTTCCATGGTAAAAGCCAGTTACTGCCCCTCCTGTATTATCAAAACAAAATGAAAAACATCTATGCTATCAAAGTTTCTACAGCTCCTCTTTAGGTGTCTCAAATTCTTGTCTGAACTTGAGGGGAAAACCCGCCCTATGAAAAATAGCTCCTTTCCTCTTTCTATTTGAAATACTAACCAGCTCTGTGGTGTCTTTGATTTTTCAGAACAATATGTGGCACACCAAATTACCTCTCTCCAGAAGTCCTCAACAAACAAGGGCATGGCTGTGAATCTGATATATGGGCCTTAGGCTGTGTAATGTAAGTACTTCACTGCCTTTGAAATGTAATATGTCTATCACTGGCATAGGCTTTTAAGTGTTCAAAGGGGATGCAGTACTGCATCCATTTCAGCCCTTTGTATATGTAGCTCAAATGCAGAAATTCTTCGTGTTGGGAGATAAATGAAGCCTTTTTTGTAGTTGTAGACACAAGTACTGTGGGCATGTAAAACAAAATAGTTTTTCTTTGCCTTTAAAACAGGTACACAATGCTGTTGGGAAGACCCCCATTTGAGACTACAAATCTTAAAGAAACATACAGATGTATAAGGGAAGCAAGATACAGCCTGCCTTCATCTCTCTTGGCACCTGCAAAACACTTAATAGCTAGCATGTTGTCAAAAAACCCTGAAGATCGGCCCAGTTTAGATGAAATAATTCGACATGAATTTTTCTTACAGGTTTGTACTGTCTATTGTCAGTATTCTAGCTGAAAAAATACCCACACAAAAATGCATTCTGTGGTCTAAAATTTTTTTGTATTGTATTTCCACAGGGCTTTACACCCGACAGACTTTCTGCTAGCTGTTGTCACACCGTCCCTGATTTCCATTTGTCAAGCCCTGCTAAAAATTTCTTCAAAAAAGCAGCTGCTGCTCTCTTTGGTGGTAAAAAGGATAAGGCCAGATACTTCGACACACATAGTAAGTTTCAAGCCTAGCTACAATCCTCTTATCGGTATTGCATCAGTGTCATATTAATGTATATCTGTGAGATTGCAACGGGACACTTATATTTGTGTCTCAGAACTTTCTAGGGTTGGTTCTGACCTCTTTCTTGATAAGTATAGACGGTAGCCTGCCCCCCTGTGCCAGCTTACATACGTGAATGCTTCTTACAGCATCCGTATCTATATTGGTCATCTGTTGGTTTCTAATGTCTGTTGAAATTTAGTCTCTTTAGTGATTTGTGTATAATGGCATCACTGCTCTGGGAGACTTGTGGCAGGCTTAGAAGAAGCTACTGGAGGGAGACAGTGTTTTCTGCAGATAACTTGTTATGCTTTCTGTAACTGAACAGCATTTCCAGATTCTGTGTTAAGCATTTTTTTCCTATATTGCAGACAGACTAGCTAAAGAAGATGAAGAAATCTACAAGCTCAGACATGATTTGAAGAAGACATCGATAACCCAGCAGGCCCCCAAACACAAGACAGATGAGGTATATGTTAGTGCAGTTCAATTCAAATGCAGTAACAGTTGGGTGGAGTAGCTGTAATTAAATTATATTTGACTTGGATATCAGAACTGGGGCTGTACACAGCATAATCAAGCTTAAATGATTAGCAGAGTTGCTTTAAGAGGGCTTAACCAAGCATCACCATGGTGTGGTAGCCTTTGTAGGGAGACTATAAATTTTGGCTTTTGAGTAATTATAGTATCTGCCTAGACTCCGTTGTTGCCTGTGCATTAAGTTGTCTGCCAGGTGCTCTTTCTCAATATTCCAAATACAGGGCTTCAGTTCAGGATTAACTAGGGCTTCTTGAAAGACTAAATTGCTGAAATCTATCTCTTACCATGTGCTGTTCATACCTGCACACAGCTGCTTCCTTGCTTGGGCAGGAGTGCAGAGAACTGATTAATAGCCTGTGAGATGCAAATTGAAGATCTAAAGAATGGAAAGACCTGGTGTGCTTGCTCTAAGCTCAGTCTAGCAGCAGGTCTTTGTACTTTGCGCTCCTTGTACATGAATACCAGTTTCCCTGGAATTTATCACTTGCTAAAAGACAGGAGAGCCATGCAAAACTTATACATAAGCCTTGGCTTGTGTTATGTTTGATGTTTACATGTCTGACATCTCTTCTAGGAGATTCAGCCTCTTATCACAACAGTGGCGAAGCCGGGAGCATTGCCAGAAACTAAGCAGATTGGAGACTCCATTCGCATGATAGTCAGAGGAACTTTGGGAAGCTGCAGCAGTAGCAGTGAATGTAAGTGCAACAAAACGTAATCTCCAAGTCTTTCTTTTCTTCACGTGTTAAAACAAACATCTGCTTTTATCCTCTTGTTTTTGATGTTTTAAAAGCCAATATTTTTGAAAAATTGGGCTACATTTCTTAAAATCTAGATAACTGAAAGGTGTAGAATAAAAATCTGTTCTCTGTGTGTTCTTATCAGTCTATTAATCCTTCCTTTTCAGGTTTGGAAGACAGTACCATGGGAAGTGTTGCCGATACAGTTGTAAGAGTATTGCGAGGATGTCTGGAGAACATGCCAGAAGCAGACAGCAATCCCAAAGAACAGCTGACAGCATCCTTCCAGTGGGTTACAAAATGGGTGGACTACTCCAACAAATATGGCTTTGGATACCAGCTGTCAGATCACACTGTTGGTGTCCTCTTCAACAATGGGGCACATATGAGCCTTTTGCCAGATAAAAAGTAAGAAACATTACAAAGCCAACAACTCATTAAGGCAGTTTAAACATGAAATCTTTGTTTCTCATCACTAACCTTCATATTTTCTTTTTTTCTCTTTCAGGACAGTGCACTACTATGCTGAGCTAGGCCAGTGTTCTGTCTTCGCAGCCACAGAGGCTCCTGAACAGTTCATTAGCCAAGTAACTGTACTGAAGTATTTCTCTCACTATATGGAGGAGAACCTCATGGATGTAAGTTCAGCACCTTC
This sequence comes from Origma solitaria, assembly GCA_013397895.1. NCBI lineage: Eukaryota > Metazoa > Chordata > Aves > Passeriformes > Acanthizidae > Origma > Origma solitaria. The sequence continues at coordinate 450,352 of VZRL01006433.1, read as the reverse complement.
AGGGTCTTGAGCTGTAAAAATACACTAAATGTGAACTGTGTGCTTAACGTAGTCTGTCCTCTTTCCTAGGGGGGAGACTTGCCCAGCCTAACAGATGTACGCAGGCCCAGGCTTTACCTCTTACAGTGGCTCAAATCTGATAAGGCATTAATGATGCTCTTCAATGATGGCACGTTTCAGGTAAGTATGGTGGCATCACCAGAGAAAATGTCTTAAAATACTTTATTGCAATAAAACTAGCTAAATCCCTGAAACTGTAAGGAGAAAGTAGACAAACAGCAACTTGCTTCTTTTTTACAGGTGAACTTCTATCATGATCACACAAAAGTCATAATTTGCAATCAAAGTGAGGAGTATCTCCTTACCTACATAAATGAAGACCGGATATCCACAACGTTTCGTCTGACAACTCTTCTGGTTTCTGGATGTTCATTGGAACTAAAACACAGAATGGAATATGCTCTGAACATGCTGCTGCAGCGATGTAACTGAAAGAACTGACTCTATTAAACCAAATGGACTCTCCTGTTCACTGTGAATCTACAGTGAAGATGGTGGAGCAACTAGTATGTTGATGATGGATGTGTGGTGGTACGAAAACGTGACTGTCCTAGTGTGCTGGGCACACATCTATTAGAAGCCTAAACCTACTGTTGGACTAAAATGTTGTGACAAGGAGTTCTTCGGATTATAGTTTTCCTTGCTTCATGTGTGTTAAAGATATATTTGACTTGAACTCGGAGCAGAGTGTGTCAGCTTGCTCTGTAAGAGAGCATCTCTGATGGAGTTAAACTGTGAATACACATCTGGAAAGGGAGGGAAGGGAGAGCTCCGTTGTTGGGGATATTTGTAACAAGCAGCTTCTGGTTGCTTAACTGTGAACTATGGCCATACTGTTTTTTTCCTTATTTTTCAAAAATGCCCACACTTGTGGCTGGCAAAGTGCATTCCTTGTTAATTTTTTTTTTTTTAATTTATTACAGCCTAAAGTGAAGTATTTATTACTTTTTTTTTTGGACCTTGGCATTTTAAATATAAATCTGTTGGCAATAAAGAGAATGGAAATCTGAAGCATCATTCCCCACTCTTTCTCCAGTATAACTCAACATACTTTACTTTGCATTACAAAGAATCTTGCACGCTTGTTTTCCAGGTGCTATTTTTAAAAAGTCTTCTACAGGTCCGGATCTGAATGGCAGGCGGGTTTGTCTGTGTCTATGCCCACTTGTCACAAACACTACCTCAGCTGTTGTTAATTATAGCTGCAATCCTAAAACAACTTCTGGTGGAGCCTACTGACTAATGATGTAGGCCTTGACACTTAGTTATTATCATAGGGGCTTAAAACAAAAGTATGGATCTCTTCAAGATACTACATCTCAAAATTGATGAACTTGCTTCTCGATAATACTTAGGGGACCATAGAATAAGGAGCTGTGTAAGCTTTCTCCTCTACTTGCTGTGGAAGCATTGCTCTTCTCAAGGGGCTAAATATCCTCAACAGCAGAATGAATTGACTACACCTATCACTCCACCTCCACTCTGCTTTCTTTTGTGTCTTTCTACCCTTAGAAAGGGTGAAACAGTAACCCCAGTAAAGTAAAATCAAAAGGGTAAAAAAATTAAAAGGTGACTTAGTGTCAACTTTGGGCTTACTCGACACAACTGATAATATTAAATAGTAATACTGGTGGTTAAGGCCAATTATGATTAAAGTTTTCTGTAAAGTAACTCAAAACAGCCGAGACCAGCGTAGGGTGGGCCTGCTGCTTCCTGCAATCCTCCTCCTTCTAAGCATACACTTATGAGAGTAATTGCTTTCCAAAACTGAAGGCAGTGCCCTTCATCAGTTAAAACCATGCAAATCGGTGTGATTCTGGAGAACTCATGGATTCCAGGCAGGGGCAAAATATCTTACTTGTGGACTGGGCTTATTTCTCTAAGGGATTACATAGCACCTGGAACTGTATAAACACATAGCTCTCTTCAAGCAACTGTTCTGATGCAACAGCCAGCAGTTCAATTGCTTACTTGACCTATTGTTCCTATAACTGAATGAGGCCTGCTTTGAAAGACATCAATTGCCATCAGTGTATCAATCAGAGCAGTTGAATGCAAGGAACAGGCAGTCGGAGTAATAAAATGCAAACTAAACAAAGTACAAATGTCAACCTAAAATAGCAAGTAGAGGAGTTTTCGCTGGCTCGCTTCATCTTGCAGCAAGTGTGTATAAATGTGACTGGGTTTGTTGAATTGAATACCATGCTTTAGGTAATATTTATTTACTTCTCAAGTCTAGACAGGAAGACCCCATGGAGTTCTTCAGGTGGATTCATTAATGTAACCCTAGGCATTTCAGTGAAGTTAAATATACACTTGCTATAGTGAGCAGAAATCAGCTTCCGAGCTGTCTAATTTCTTCAAGGGAAAACGGCTGATTTTATTCCTGAGAGGCCATGACTTACCATGTTCTGCTGCACACATATAGCTACTGTTATTTTTCATGACAAAATCTCCCTTATTGTTTATAACACCAGTAAACATACAGTTCGTGTGCATTTGAAACACAGAATTTGTTACAACTATAGCATTTCAGATGGAAAAAACACTTTTTGACTGTCTATGTGCTGGAGAAAGTGAAAACCTTTATTTCAGCTGCTATGATTACTTTGGGTACAAAATCATGCTTGTGTGGCTGTAATTCAGGCATCTGTAAGCAAATAAACTAACTTTAAATGGAGAATATTTAAAAGTGTATGTAAAGGCCCCACGATGCTAGTTGTTTGTGGATGGTTGAAATACACCTCACAAAAATAAGTTAAGCAAATCAGCTATTTGTATGCAGTGTTTATGTTTGGTGGTTTCTAAATCCTTACATATCTTTCTCCTTAATGCAGCTTCTGCTCCATATCCTTACCTCACTTTTTATTTTCCTATTGCAAAACAAGAGAGATGTTTAAATCAGGTTAGGGAGAAATACACTTTTCAGGGTACATTTATCCTAGTCTCTGAGCCCAAGGAGAGAAAGCTGCTTTAAAATTGTCGGTATAAGAACTTGCATCAGGAATACAGGTTCTGAAATTCTTTCTCAGGGTGGATCCTGTCTTGAATGAGACACTAGTACACTATTTGGCCTTCTTTCCTTAAACACATAAGATCCCTGTTGTAATTCTGCATATAGGAAGATAAATATTAGAAAGGTACTTGTTCATATCCTCTATATAACAAATGTCTTACCTTCTCTTGATAGATGTGGTCTGCATTTTATGCTGCTCCAGCAATTGTTCTAATCTCTTACATTGAAACCAAGGGAAAGCCCAGCATAACAGCTTAGTTTGGGAGTATATGTACTTGAAAGGAAATGTAGGGATTAAAAGGTTAGGTGAAAGCACAAGGGTTTCTCAGGAATGAATAGTGGACACAATGAAAACACATTGACAAGAAAGAAAAAATCAGTTGCACTCTTATGAAAACATCTTTATGAAGTTTTAAAATATATTTTTGCAAATATACATACATTCTTGTATGACAATATGTACTAGCCCACCAGTAGCAAACAAGTCAAGAAAATTATTCAAACAGGTCATGCTTCAATATTAACAAAATGTATTACCCAGTGATGCCACTAGTAACTCAAGTGTTCTAGGGCATTCTGTAATACTTTCCAGGGTTCTGAAATGATTTCCATTTCATTAAGCTGCTATATATAATACACATGAGTAAAAAGAAAAGAGTTTGGGTATATGCTACTTTGCAATATTGAATAAAGTTTCCACCATTCTGCAGGTTACTTAAGAAACTACAAAAACATTCTGTTACTCTAAAGCTATTTTATTACTTCTGAAAATAGTCATTTGGAGAATGATCCTTCAGCTATCCCTCAAAAACAGGTCATTTATTGCCTGATTAAATGGATTCTAAATGTAAATTTGAATTTAAAAAAATTATAGGTCTTTATAGGTAATTATGAACCCCCAACTAGCTGCATATTAATGGAATCAACCAGAATCATGCATGGCATAGACCACAGCTTTTTTTTGTTTGGTCTAGTTTTATACTCTTTATGTGCCAATAGTGGCAGAAATGTCTTTGATTGAATTGCCACAATGTTAGACTAGGACATACAAATTAAGAGATTAAACTCCATTTAAATATATATTTAAATATATATATTTGGAAAGAAATATCACCGATCATCAGGATGTTTGGAAATTAGGGTAACAGAAAGTAAAGATTTAGCCTCTGGGATTTATCCATGTAAATTAGCTTCAGTATGGGAACAAAATTGATTTGAAATGGTCTGTTGTACTGGCTGCACTTGAAACCATTGCTGGCTTTTTTTCTCTACTGTGAAATCATGGGGAAAAATTATTTTCTGTTGTCCATAACAAGCAGATGTGATCTGGACAGGAGGAAGGTATTATCCTGATTGACTATTTTAAAGCCCTTTCCTGCTTACTGTTGGAGGAAACACCTTAATCCTCATGATGAAAACATAAAAGAGTTAATGAAATCAACAGTACCATACACAGAAGCATTATTAGTACCAAACTGGCCCAGGTAAAGAGTTACTAAACACATTTTTTTGAAGGTTAAAAAGCAATTAGGTATTTTACAGTTACCTCCACTAAGGATTCTGAATGGAAGAACTGAATGAACTCACCCAGCACTTTGGCATTTTGTAGGCTGACGTCTTTTCTGTCAGTCCAGAAATTAAGATTAATCCACCCTCTGCCTCCCTTACATATATTGAATGATCATGAAAAAGACTGCTTGTTTTCTGTTGACAGTTTCAAAAGTTAGATAAAGGAAAAGGTGAAACAAGTGTTCTCCACAAGTGAGTAGATGAGTGCATGGGTGTCTGTCCATACACTGAGAATCTTAGGCAGAGGTGAACTTCTTCTTGTCTTATTCCCCACCCCGAGGAATAAATACCAGGTCATTTAAATTGCTTACTTGGATTTGAGATCTTTGGGGCTGATAATCCATCACACAACTAGGTCTTCCTACACAAAGTGCTCCAAAGTGATAAAGTAAGGCAATTACCCCTTAGAACCTGGTCATCTCGGATATCATTCTTGTGGACTGTTCTTTTGAAGAATTCAGTTCACAGTATTTCGCATCAAATGACCTGACCACCACAGCCATGGTGTTAACAACACAAATGAAAGAAGTTTTGAGGTCACTTTTTCAGTCTTACTGCCAGCTCAACAAGGCCTTACCTGCTCCTGGTCATGTTTCACCAGTTTTACAGACACGAGCATTACAATCAAATTAATAGTAAACGCTGACATTTCATGAAAATTCTACATATATGACATTTTCTGCTCATAAAGTAGCCTTTGTAGCATTGCTTATTATAATAAGATTTTTTCCTCATTTATTATGAATAGTAGAGTCCAATGTAGTTTTATTGTTTTGGAATAGCCTTCACTGAAGGAGCGAAAGTGACAAGGATTTTGTAGTGGGATTCTGGCTCCTGTGGATTAAGACTGCTGAGTCTGATGGGAGGAATGGGAAGCATAATGCATTATAAAGTAGACTGTGGCAGAAGAGGAAAGTCAATGAGAGCGGAAGAAAGGAAGCAAGGTTATGTCATCAAAGCAAGTTTAATCTTCTGTAGAAAGGGGAAAAAAAGCAATTTGCATATCATCCTCAAGGCCAGCTTCTCATGCCTGCCATCGCATTAAGTCATGGATAGCTGCAGTAAAAGATACATGAGAGGTGCAGTAAGTGGGCAGAACAGGAAAGGCTGGACTTTTTTGTACAAGGAAGTCCAAGGCAGCTGAGAGAACCTCCTGGCAATTTCAATGCCTTGTATTCTGGATTAGCACAGGCTGCAACAGTTATGTTTGATGTTGCTTTACATAGAAAATTTAAAAAGCTAGCCTGATTTTCAGATGCCTTGACCTCTGTTAATAATGAGCACCTGTGCAAGTGAAAGTGGATGGCCTCTGCTTCCAGTCATAAAAGGACACAGAGCACAATAGAGTCAGGCAGGGGTTGTGGAAAGAGGAATATACACAGAACAATTATAGGATTATTCAGTCGTATATGATGCTGTTTCTGTCTCTCTAAGCATTTGCACTGAATTCATCCTCACATCTGATCAGACACTTAATGTCAGTTCCTTCTTGTTAATTACAAATAATTAGAAGGTTAGCTAGGGAGGGTGAGTCCTGGCAGAAGAGGGTATGTGGGAATATGGGTTTACAGTGGGGTTCTGGAAAAAGTGAGGGAGCACCTAACACCAGGATGAAGAGAAGGTTCTGAAGAGCCATGACTCAGGGGAGAGACACCTGGGATGGAAACATGAGGGTGGGCTGGCTAGGGCAGCTGGTGGAGGGGATATTCTGGGAGGCAGAGGCCCCATTTTGAGCTCAGGTGGTGTCAGCAACACAGGAGGCAGACGGACGGATGAGGTGTGGTGGGTCAGTGGCTGACAGGGCCGAGGCAGGGCCAGAAGGGGCCGGGAGCTGCCCCAGGGTGGCCCCGGCTGCAGGAGCCAGCCCAGGGCAGGGCCGGAGGGGGCCGGGAGCTGCCCCAGGGTGGCCCCGGCCGCAGGAGCCAGCCCAGGGCAGGCCCACGGCAGGCCCCAGATGCCGTCACAGCAGGACCTGCAGTGGAGCGCCTCCGTTTCGCCCGCCTTTGCCACATGGACAAGGGTCATCACTAAGCTGGGGAGGGGGAGAAGAGAGTGGTCTTTGAGGGAGAAAATAATGGCAATTAGAAGTCACAGAGGATTACTGATCCATGACAATTGATCCATTATCAGCCAGTAAAAGAGGAGTAAGTGGGAGCTCATGTTTTTGGAGCCGGGAAGTGATTTCAAGTGTTGTCTCATGAGTTGTGTCAAAGAAAGCTGTTTGAGGGGATGTGAGACTACAGGGAAGACAGCCAGCATGCTCTGCTAGTGGTAAAAGCAGGTATGAACCAGAGGTGAAATACCGAGTCTTGTGACCAGAGAAAAGACAGTAACAAGAATTAAGAAACAACAGGGAATGAGTCACGTGCAGAAATTCAAAATCACAGAAAAAAAGAAAGTCTGGCCACATTAAATGGCGCTGAGAAGGGAGACACTTGAACTTACATATTAACAGCCTTTCCACATCTGTTGCCAGGAGAGCCAAGAGAGCAGTGCCAAAGTGGGTTAAACGGAGGATTAGCAGTGTGAAAGTGAAGGCAGTGGAAGAAGGCATCATATTCACAGGAGTGGAGCTGGACAGGTGAAAACAAAAGGCATGCTGAGAAAGTGAATTCCCCTCCAAGTAATGGAGGAGGTGCTCTGTCAGGAGGCAGCACACTTATTACACACAACACGCATCTCTGAGGAAATTAAATGTGAAGTAAGCGTTTAGAGAATTTTCACATTCTCAGTAAAACAAAGGATTAACAATGATTTGATCCAGTTAGATTAGTGGTGCCAGCACTGGGGACCAGTATTACAAGACAATGTATTACTCTTCTGAGTCACTGGTTTCGTTCTCACATGGGCCTTTATTAGCTGCAAATCTTTACCTCCTGATGGTTGCCTCATGTGAAATGAGTTGGTGGCTCATTCCTGTTCATACTGAGAATGTATCCACATTACAAAAATCATCACTGTTAATTACAAGCCATTTGCATTAATTGGTATCCTTGCTGGAAGTCTTCACGGGGAAGAAGTCAAATGACTAAACAACAGGCATGGCAACTAAAACACTGTGTTTCCATGAAGTTGCTCCTGGCTGGTCAGGCATCATGTGGGGGGTATTTGGGGTGGGTGACTGGGGATATGGCAGTTGTTGCCAGAGATGTGTGATATATGGGTGATCTTTTTAGAACCAAGCACCTAAACTTTCAGCAGTGATGGTGACTTGTGACTTTTAAATGCTGTACCTGTTCTGGAGTACTACTTGCAATAGGAGCTTCCCATTCCTAGTACTTTATTATGGTTTATTTTCTGAATTTTTGGTCATTACTGTTTTCATTTGATTGCCCATCATCTGAATAGTGACAAAGTAAACTTCTATTTTCTAATTTATCCACAACAAGTGATATTAGTGTCTTCTTAGTAGATTATTTCTTTTGTCTCAGGTTTACCCTTTCATATAGTTTCAGATTTAGTAGTGCAGTAGAAAGTTCCATTCTTCAATGAGACAAACTAAAATGAAAAGAAAACAGTACAGGTGCACAGAGCTCAGATAATCCTAAACATTTTGAACAGACAAGCAGCTGGTAGCATAAACAGTTTTCAGGGAGATGTGTGGACATTGGAAGTAGGGATACCTAAAATGGGTAATAACTCAACAACATGAAATAGGGGTCTTCCCCAAAATTAGAGCCTGTAGCATCATAGGTTCTGCGACTTACAGTTCTTAAATAATGTATTCAGCCAACTCATACCTGAAGTGCTGAAGATCTCATTGGGTATCTCTTTAATATTTAGGTGTTCTTCTGCAGGGCTTTCCACTTCAAATTATTCCTGGATACTAACACATTGCTATGTGGAATACGGCTTTCAGATAAAAGGCATTAGTACATCCATTTTGCAGAAGGAATTTCTTTATCAGCTTGAGATCTCTTTCCCTAGTGTTTCTCAAACGTACAGTGTTTTTACTGGTGCCAGTTCCTCCTCTTCAGGGGGAATTGTCACCATTTCTCCTCATCAGGTCCTGGGGTCTCAAAGTAGGAACTTGGAGAAGAGGAAACTTGTAACTAGTGATGACGTTGCTTTTGGGTGAGGAAAAGAAAAAAGAAACCAAAGCCATGGATAGATCCTATAGACAGACATGGCATTTTCTACTTAACACTGATTCTTTCCACAAACAATGGATTTATGCTGTGGATTTATTGAAACCAGAGTCTTGGAAAAACAAAGAGTGATCCTGCAATTGTGTGTCCAGTTTATGGCATACAAATAACCTTTGGGCAATACTCTTGTGCACATGGTATGACTCTTGGAGATGGTGCTGTGCACGGCCAGGGCTTGGACTCAATGCTCCTTAGGGGTCCTTTCTAGCTCAGCATATTCTGTTATTCCGTGATTTCCTGTGGTTAAGTACTGGACATTGCAATTCTAGTTATGTTCAGTAGTGAGGTTTGTAAATGCTATTTTTTAACTAATTTGGACTCTTTAAAACAAGAAAATGTAGGACAATGTAATCAGTATATTTTATGCCACTTAAGAGGTCTTTAGATATTTTGTTAAATTAATTCTGTCTTTAATAACCTTTAAAAAGACCATTTTCATGTTTGTAATTTCAATAAGGCTTATAAAAGGCTTTCTGAATTCACTGGAGAGAAAGGATTCAGCATCCAATGTTTTCTTCTAGCAAACAGATGTAAAACAACCATAAAACTCTTAAGTCCTTTAAATCTTATGCTTTCAAGAATGCTTACAGAGTAAGATTATAGCAGGCTCACAGAACATGTAGAATAATTCTACCTAATGTTTTCTCGGGGTGAGCAAATCCCTAACATGAATATAAGTTAAATTTAGAAGAAACCTTATAGTATTCCAGGTACTGCACAGCAAAGTTCAGCACAGAATTTACTTGTTTTCTCAATTGAGCCATAAAGAAGTGTAAAGAAATTTTATAATTTTGTCTGAGTTTGACTTACTGGTCTCATTTTAAGAAGGAATCTCTATCTATGATGAATGCTTCTCAAAAATGAAGGGATGTGAAATCATTACTTCATATGAATGAAATAGATGCAGCTTATTACATTAGGTCCTTATTATGGGTAAATCATGCACACCTGGGTTACCTTTAACAGTTCCACTAATATCAGGAGAACTTCACTCAGAAAGGGAAGATGTATTTGTTGTCGGAGATCTTATTAGGTAAGTGCCTGAGCAGGAATATGTCTAATACTGATGATTTCTGCGTGTGGGTAAGTGTCTCTCTGAAGAGAAAGGACATGAGATCCCTTCTCCTGAGGTGGTTTCCAAACATTTCCCACCAGTGACTGCTGTCCCCTGCAAAACTCTTCTGATTTCACAAAATGTTCAAACAGGCCCATGGTGGTGAGTTAGTATCTCTTGTTGCAGCAGTGTGAGCTAATTATAGACACAGAATAATTGTTGGGTAGTAAGGAGTTGAGGAATGACAGGAGGAGCAACAATAAGATTATGTAGTCACTTGCCAAGGGTAGGTGCTTGATATAGTGCACTTAAGAGGGTTTGTTTGTTTGTTGTTTTATTCTAATTAGGGTGTATGTCCTATTTGCTAGCGTTATTAGTGTATTGTGAAAGAAGTGTTTCTGAGGAATAGACTTAAGAGAATTCAGGACAGTGAACTTGCAGAACGACTCAGGACAGGCACTCTGCTCAGAGGGCATGATATGGAGAAAACACAGAGATTGTTGTTGGCCCAAGATACAGAGGCTGCTAGAATTAGCAAAGTGAACATAGGCCATTGAGTCAGACACCTAGGTAACAAGACACGGCAAAGTGGTGATATGGTCTGATCTGACACCAATAAAATCAGTGAACCATTAACCTAACTAAAAAGCATAATCTAGTCCAGGAGCATCACTTTTGAGAAAATGCCTTCATGGGCAGAAGCAGATGGGCCTGAGCTCACAGTCCTTTTGCTCCAAGCCTGTCAAAAGCAAGAGTATCTGGTCCTTGTAGCTGACATCCCAAGTACACCCTGACAAAGGACAGCTTAGTCACAGCGTAGCTATATGGCTTCTGGATGGAGCTGACTTGCATTCAGGCTGTTTGGAATGGGCAGTGGTGATGACACCTAGTGTGTCCATCTATATAAACCTACTGGCTCTGCCACTGACTCTGAAATCTTCAGTTCCAGGTCTACGGTGTTTTTGTGCAGTGTTCAAATTTGCAACAAATGGCAAATTCTAAACATGACCTCTGAAGTGTGAATTTCCATTCATGGTCACCACCTGGGAGCACACATCAAAGAATGTGCTCCCCCACTCCCATGTCAATAGCATGGCTTGAATATGCACATAGGTGAGCTCTGGAAAAAAGATTCAAAGGCTGGCGTGTCAGAATCTGGAAGAGCTACAAGCTCTTTTAGCTACAAGTTAAAAACCTGCCATCTCCCGTGAGGCATGACACTTGCGTTTTTTGAGCTATGGAGAGTGATGACAGCTGCTTGTACTTGATCTGTTTCATGAATGCTCCTAGTTTTCACTAATCCTCCTACTTTTGGACTCTACTTCTTTTTGTTTTTCCCTAGGATGAAGAAGTGTTGTGGAGAGCTTTTAAACTCACACAGACAATAGTTACTCAAATTTCCCAGTGTGAAGTTTTGACTGATAATACAAATTCTCACTCAGGTGCAAATTCATGATAAGTCTTGTTCCCTTTCTGTGCTGGTTCCTGTGCTAAGTCTTCTGACTGTCTCTTCAAAGTCTCCTGGAATATTTTGGTCTTTCTGATACCAAAACACAAGTTACATGGAAGTTAGTCTATTTCAACATTGTTCCGTTTCTTTTTTTTCTGCTGAAGGAATCTTATTTTTTTTCAGACAACTTAAAGAAATACGGTTTAAAATTAGAAAAGAACAGTCTTTTTATATCAGAGCTGCATAGCATTTCCAAGTGTTCAAGTGTGAGCCCACTAAGAGCAAACATACACTGCTGTAATCTGACTCTGATTTATTGTACGGAAAATATAGTTAACTCTCTATCAGTTCTTTCTGTATCAATTAGGGAAATGTGGATTCTAAATATTGGGAAAACCCGGCAGTTACTGTGATATATGAGAAAATCCCTCTGTGGTTTTTAGGACTTTTTGTATGTGTTGGGGGGTGTGGGTTGTTTTTGGGTTTTGGGAGGTTTTAATTATTGTTATTCTAAGAAAGACCTGGTCATTTAATAGAAGACATCTTGTAACTGTATAGAATGACATGAGAAGCATGACTGTCATCCCATCTCTTCTGTGGTTCTTCATCAGGTGTTTCCCTTGCCATTTCTACCAATTCTTACTTTGGTGTCTTATTCTTTAGTTTTTGTAGTTTGCCTACAAAGAGATCACACATCTCTGATCTGAGTGCACATGCCTTTGGCTTCCCCTTCATCTGAACTTACTGGGGTTCCTCAGAAATCACTGAATTTTTTTTTTTGCCTGCCACACAGACTTACTCTCTGCTCTGGTTTGCTAGTTTTTGAAGTAGAATTGGATCGGTGCTGATCCAGATCACAAGTCTTTCCCTGCTAAATCTGGCATTTAAATGCTATGCACAGCATTATTCCATGCTTAGTTGTGAGAGCATCTATGAATGATGTGGTAGTTTTGCCTGGCCCAGTTTTTGCCAGTGAACAGGGTGGGGTACAAAGATGGCTCCTGCATGTCCTGAGTAAAGATTCTAGAAATTTTCCACCATGTCCAGCAGAGCCAGTCTCTGATGGCTCTGAAAATGATGGACGTGCTGCTGGCCAAATTTGGGCCAATTGGAGACGTTAGTTACGCCTCTGTGAAAACATATTTAAGAAGAAATCAAAACAATGTGAGCACGCACTTCTTTTTAGCCAGGGAAGGAGGAGGAGGAGGAGGTAAAAATATGTGAGAGAGAACAACGTGGAGGCACCAAGGTCAGTGGAAAACGTGGGGGAGGAGATGCTCCAGGTACTGGAGCTGAAAACCCTCTGCCAGCCGTGGTGAAGACCATGGGGG
>VZRL01006433.1:403536-437297 GCA_013397895.1 Origma solitaria | reverse complement strand
TCTGTTGCTTGGATGGGGAGAGGGGGCGAATAGAGAAACAGTGTCTGCAGTAGAAGAATTGTGATGGACTGACTTAAGAAAAAAAAACCCCACACCCTGCCCCTGCCCGGGAGTTGTTGGATAGTTGGAAAGGAGGGAGGGGGTGAGCTGGGAAGCGGTGCCTTAAGAGGGAAAGGGGGGTCCATGAAGAAACGGTGTCTTAAGAGCTTATTTTTATCTCCAATTTATCCTCTGACTCTGTTAGATTAATAAATCACCTTTTTTGCAACTTTAAGTTTCCCACCTGCTTTTGCCCTAAATCTTGTGCGTCCCTTATCAGTGATCTTATCTCAACTCATGAGTCCAGTGTTTTGTGTTAGTTTTTCCTCTCCTCTGCATAGCTGCAGCAGGAGAGAGCATAGAAAGCAAACGTCGTAGGTGCCTGGCATTTAGCAAGGGTCAAACCCACGACAATGACCTACATAGAGGTTCCTGGATGCTGGCTCGCATGGTTTCTTCCTCTTTCTTCCAGTCAGATAATATAACAAGCATGTTATCCCTTCACAGACTGGAAATAGTCTTCTCTGTTCTCTGGCATGACTGATCAAACTTCTCTAGTTAGAGGCTGCTCCAGAATCATTAAGTGTCTAGAATTATACACAGTCCATGCTGATGGACCATGCTCCACTGAGCTACGTATTATTATGAAGTGGTTTTGCTTATCCAATGTATTCTCGTATTTGTCAGTCCTTCTGCAAGAGAAGAATAAAATTATTCGAAGAAGAAGAAGGGAAGCCCTCCCTCAATAGGTACAAAGTCAGCATCCGAAGCCAGTAGACAAACTTGTGGTAGATATAATTTTGATACATGTCTGATATTGAATTTATGGCAGTCAGTCTGGCTTTTCTTGGCTCATTGAGTTATTGGCACAGAGAGGGAAGCTGCTGGCAGCGTTTTGGGAGAAAGGTTGCTGTAGGCAACTACCTTGAAGTGAAGTTTCAGACCACTTAACTTTTAAGAAACCAGAACCACTTCTTTGCAGACTGGGGAAAGTTGTCCAAGTCCTTTAGCAGTGCAAAGTTTTACACCTGTCCTTCTCAATATTTCGTGTTGGTGAGTTTGACCAGCTTCTATGCCTGATTAGAGCAGGCTTTCAGAGGTGCCTTGTCCTCTTGTGTACCCTGGAACTGTGGACCACACTTGAGGTAAACAGCTAAGGGCTGAACACTTCAGTGCTCAGTATTTTAACACTTCAAGCTGTTTCAAAGTTTTTACCTCAGACTACTTTGGACTTTTTTTTTTCTGATTTGACATTTGACATAGACACATTTTAAAAAATGTGTCTAATTTTTGCGTTTTAGTGGCTCAGACTTGAGATAAACATTCACTTCATCACCAGAGTATTAATTCATTTGCCTCCTTGCTACTGACTTTTAAGCTTCTTCCTATGGCAAATGATTTGGTATTTATTTTACTTGATACTTAGAAATAATAAAATGAGGAATTTCAAAGACTTTTAATAAAATTACTGTGAGTTTTTTAAAAAGAATTGTAATAATAAAAGAATATTTCCTAGGTCAAATCTACTGTAATGTCATATTGTCTGTGAAGATACAGATAGTTTTCATGTTCTGTCCAGTACATGCATCTGTTATTTAACAGTCTGGATCTTTTGGATTTCCCTGATGTACAAATTAACATTCTCCAATAGTAATAGTGTGGGTATATTGATAATTTCATTCAAAAAAAAATTTGTCTGTTTGTTTGTTTGTTTTTGTTTTTTTACTAAAATACAGTTATTCATTAAGTAAAGGTAAACCACTTCATATTTTGCCTTTGCTTTTTAGGTCAGATTTACACATTTGACAGTTTCCCTGATAGTTTTTAGGTCAGATTTACACATCAACATGAATAATGAAGTGTGTCACAGTAAAGTAATTCTTTACAGCAACAAAACCAATACAGTACTTTTCCACCTCCCCTGACCCATTTACCACTGCCTTCCCCTGCACCTCTCTGTAAACATAGTTGTGAACTAAATGAATATTTTATGTTTTGAAATGGGAGGCTGTTTGTAATTTCCTGGAATTTATAGGCATTATGTTTATTATAATTTATAGAGATAAAATGAACAATGTTCTGACATAAGTGGTGCAAATTGAGGAAAAGAAACATCATTTTCTATCTGTCATACCTGATACTGTGATTACTTCAGGGCTAAGATTACTTCTTCAACATTCTTTATGGACATTAACCAAAATTGTGAAAAAATCTAAGATTTTAGTCAATCTTTCTCTAGCCAAACTCCTAGTGATGAATACAGCAGATTCAGAGTATGCTAGTCCTAGCAGGTATAAACTGGAGTTTCAATGTGAATTTAGCACAGTAAGGGATATTTAGTAAGAAAATGTCCTGCTTTTGACAAAGTGGGGGTTGAACTAGTGCCTGTTGCATTTGTTATGCAAGACTACCATGATAACTCAAACCAAAAGAAAATTGAACTCATCTGTATTTGTGTTGTAAGCGTCCTGTCTACCAATGAAGCTATATACATAATAAATAACAACAACATAGATTTGATAAATAAGCCAGCAGCAGTTTTATTCTCCTGATATATGATGTTAGTCTCAGAAAAGACTTCGGTTCTAAATATGATATTTTAAAAGAACATGATTAATTTGTTCCTCGTAATACAGGAACTTGTAGATGAGCACACAGAAGGAACGTGACTCTTTGAATCAGCCTATGCTAATGTGAATAGATTATAAATCACAAAATGGAAAATTAATGATTTTATTAAATATCTAAAGCTTTAAATAATTGGTACTGAAAGTAAACTGTTAGCAGAGGCTGTAGAGAGCTGGACTGGAAAAAGAATGTAGCCTACTTATGTTATCTGATTTGTAAGGGTGAGAAGTTGGTAGCAGGGGCAAAAGAAGCAGTAAATACTAAATGCTCTGCAATTGTATTTGTTCCTTTGCAGAGGCAGTGGAAAACCATCAATTTACTTGTACATTTAATCTGAACAGAGCACTGAGGCAAAAGGTTTTGGTTGAAGTGGGAAAGACCTGTGTTTGAGAATTGCCTGTGAGGATTTCATTTCATTTCCATTCTTTTATGCATGTTTAATGAATATTCAATCTTATTTTAAAGTATAATGATAAATATGCTAATAGACTTTTTGTTCTCCCCAAAAGTAATTGAACATCTCACTGCTGTGTTCTGGGCTAATACAATGTGAATGTCTAATGCAGGAGTGCATGCATTCCTTATTTAAACAACAGTCAGGGCACTGCTTATTTGGAGTGAAACCAGGCCGGGCACCAAGTAGATCCTTGATCTTTTTAGTGCTGCGCTAGGCACAGTTTTTGGCTAGCTACATCAGAGTGTCAGCTCCTTTACAATACACAACAGTATGTGAAAAAGAAGTTACTGTATAGAAGCCCTAGCCAGCTCTTCTATGAGTTGGTAGCAAAGGAAGCATCTTGCAGGTAGAGCTGTAATCTAGGCTGTATCTTAGGCTGGGAGCTGTTATGCTTCAGTTCTATGCTGGCACTTCCAGTCTGTTGGATGGTGTGGGATGAGACCACAAAGAGCAGCCCTGGAGCTGCTTTGCTTGATCCTGCTGATTGAGCTGACTTCTGATTACTTCCCAGAATGCAAGAAGAAGAAAAATAACAAACCCCCCCCCAAAAAAAAATGAAAAACAAAAAACCAACCAACCAATCAAACAAACAAAAACAAAAAACAAAACAAACAAACAAAAAAAAATCAATCTATTTTAAAATTTTGGAATAACTTTAGTTTCTAATTTCAGGTAATTTCAGAATGTTACCAGAGGGAGAGGAAAACCAAAGTGCTCTGTCTGTGGCCAACGCTGGCCGATTGTTTTACCTGGCTGCTTTTCCTGTCCTTCAGACTAATCCGAACAACAGTCCTTAGTCTGTTCTTCAGATTTCTTCTTTCTGTTGCTAAAGCAATAACACACATTTGAGGTAATAAATTTTTTTATGTGTCTGATATTTAAATAGCTGCTCTAGATGATGAGTTGGGCAATTAAATAGTTTATTTAATGTTGTGTGTTGTATTTTTTAAATTGATCTTTTATTATCTTTGAAAATTCCTTTTAATTATCTTGTATTATCTTTGAAAAATTCCTTTTGTAAGAAACACTTCAATTCATATGCGATTTACTCATAAAACACATGGTGTCTCTGCTATAGACTTCAAGCACCATATGGGAATGAACATATTTTCTTTAACTTCTATTCAACAGTAAGTAGTGACTTTTTTGCTTATTGTATTGACCTGTCTAAAAATACCTTTCAGTATTTTTTCCCCTGATTGCATTATTCTCTCATACCTTTAACACTGCATTTCTCAGCTGACTGATTTACAGTTTGTGAAAAGGGTAGAAATTATCAACTGAAACTAACAAGCTCATGTTATTTCACCAGATTTTACTCTCTGTAGAACAATGTGAAAAGGATGACCCATTTTCTCTTCTTCCCAGGATTAAAGGCCAATAGATCAAGAATCTTAAAACTATCACTAATTTGCAGTGATTTCAATAGGCCAGAAAATGCTTCTGTTTATATATTGCAGTCTTTGCAGTTTGCTACCTCTTTGATAAAGACTTCCTTACTTTGCTATAAAATGAATTATTGACAAAGACAGGGAAGCACAATTGAAAGCAAACAAAAATGTAGTGATTTTTTGAGAAATGCAAGTTATAAACCTGGTCAATTTATTTTCAATTTGTGTCTGTGTTCCAGATGCAAATACACCATTTGGCTGACAAGGTCAAAGCTCCTTCAACAGTACTTAGTGCAGCATACCATCTCCCGCCTTCAGTTCCTCTTATCCTCCCATTCACGTATAACATTGATAATGTTAAAGGCTGTGTTTCCATCAGTGCTTCCTGTGCCTCACCGAAGTTTTGTAGGCTGTGCTAAATAGTCTGTAGCACTGCACGTTTTCCACATTAATTTTGATGACAGTGTTATCTAGTAGCCTACAGAAAATGTTGATGGTGGGTCATACTAACAATTTGGCAGTTAGTCTGTAAGGCTGGTATTGCTTGTTGTGGCCTTTACTGTAACTGTAAGCGAAGCAGCGTGAACTGTCTGATATGGGTATCAGTAGCACAGAGCCCAGCATGGACTGTAAGATGCAGTCGAGTGCTTGGTAAATTTCAGTGATCAGTCTGTTTGACTTCAGTACTTCTGGCACCTAGTAAGCAGTAGTACTGCTGCTACCCTTTCGGTAGGAGGGAGCGTGTGTGAAGTTTGTAAGGAAAATGACACTGGCCTTGCGCTTTTCGTGATCTAACGCTTAACACATAACACGGCAGAGGGTGGAAGGTGTGACTTTTGTACTACTCTGAGGTTTGTAGAACTTTTCTGAAGTATGTAATAATCTGGAATGAAAATTTACAAATCCCGATGCATATATGGTATGTTGATTCAATTTAACCTCAGGTCCATGCATATAGTGCATGCCAAAGCATTGCAGAGAAAAATAGGTAAAACGATGGAAAACCAGTGGCCATTAATCTACCAATGTAAATAACTATTTTAAAGTAACCATTCTGGTGTAATGAGTCATATAATCTCCAAACGTTCTCAATCTGTATATTAAACGTCCCACAATTTTAGATTTCTAATCAGTACTCATTTGTCCTTAAACCATGAAAAACACCCAAACCCTTTTAAATATAGAAAATTAAAATTCTGTGAAGACGTCTAGTTCCTTCCACTTTGATGTACCATTATTGCCATAAAATTTTCACTGCTGGTTTGGACTTTTCTGTACTTTTTACCTGCAAAAACATGAATGAAACATGACAGAAATTTTTCTTATTCATTGAAAGTTTTCAAATACATGTCTCAAAAAAAAAGAAAAGCTGAAGAGACTCCAAATAATACGAGCTGTCGGCATTTTGATTTCAAATTTTTTCCTGACAGTAGACTATAAACCATTATACACTAAATCTTTGAGTTTTTTATATGGCTCTTTTCATTTAATGCTGATATGAACTAAAAGAGACACAAGTCACTTTCTTTATTTTGTCTGAATTTAAAGGGATATTTGTTGTGGAGCAATATTAGGACAGTGCATTTATCTTTACCATGTTATCCTCTCTTCCGCTTTGTCCTAGATACATGGGATTTTTGTCCTAGAAGATACCCTTCTTTGTTTTCTGAGGCATAATGTTTCCAGTTTGAGGTCTGACTCTTCAGACAGTTATAGAGGGATAGATTAATGCCTACAGCCATAGGGCCTAAATAGGATTATCCAAGAGGTTCTTAAGAGGTACTGCCTGCCAGAGGCTTCCTCTCCTTTGGCATTGTTCTCTGGTGAGGTGCCAGGTACCTATTTCCAGCTCTTTATAAACAGTATTCACTGAAGACCAGATTCTGATCCTCATAAATGCCTTATTTTAAAAACTGGTCTGCTGTAGAGAAACTATGCTATGTTATGAAAAAGATCTAAAGCTGAGCTTCTCAGCAACCAGATTTAGACACAGAAGATGAATTTTAACCTATCATGCTAAATGCCCTGGTAGTATGCTGTCTGAACAGTAGATATTTGTGATTTCATTTCATGGATTCTTACTCTGTTATACTCTTAAGGTTGAGAGATAAAAGGAAATAAATTTACATTTAGAAGCTTCTCTATCTGGAGAAATAGTTCCAAAATAGTCATTCAAAGAGACATTTGTAAGAATAGAACAGTACAAAATACCTCTTGTGGAGGAGTTGTTTGAGGTTACTTTGTATCAGCCAGTCCTTCCAAGTTCATATCCAAGCAGGGATTGCAGACTTTGCTCTTGCTGTCACCAGGACTGCAGAGAAGAAAATAAAAGAGCAAGGCTAATACCCCGGGGTTTTTTGTTCTTAGGCAGAATGTATAATTGTGATTTTTATGAAAAGGATTCTCTTTATTTTCCATTTCGGATTGACATTCAAAGATAGACATTGCATAACATATTCATGTGAGCAGAGGTAACACTGTTATTTTATGACGGAATTTTGATAATTTCTTTTAGCTGTTTTGAGTGTTAATTATTATTTCTTCCAATTATTGTTGAGCAGAAAACCAAAATATGACCCAACAACAGATCTCTTTGTACTTCAGTGCAAGATTGCTCACTACACCAAAAAAGAAAACCCCAAACCCTTCGCTTAAAATCACAGATTCTTTCTAAATTATTACAAATCTAGAGACATCCACACAGATGGTACTTATTTTCAAATCTTCTTGATGCAGAGCTGCAGGGAGTATGTGACATACCCTATCAAGTATGCATTATTGAAATTGCTTCCTTCTAGAGTTTGGAAAATACCATCAATGCTTAGGCAAGAAAACAATACGAGGGAGATGGTAGAGATAGGAATAGTTGAGTGAAAGTAGACTGTGTGGTCCTATTTCCAAATCAAGAAACTTGCCATGGGGGACAGAATTCAGTGATACTGAAATTGCAGCACAGATTAAAAAGAGAAAAAATATTCAGCCTAGGAAACTATTTGCCAAAAGATGTAGTCAGACCAAGACTTGGAAAAAATTCAAATGCTACTTGGCTGTTATACAAACATAATAATCCACAATGGTATGTTTTTCATATAAAAAAGACATATAAAGATTGCTCCTTTAGAATATGAGTCAATTGATAATTGCCTGAAAGTGGATGAAATTTCCCATTGGAGAATTAATTCCCCCACTGTCTGTAACTGGGTTTCTCAGACCTCTTTGTTTCAGTGTCTAGTGTTCCCATGGTCTATGACAGGGCATAGTCTGCATAACTTAATAACTCATCCTTATTACTAACATTTAGGCGCAAAAGAGCTCTGGGGTGATTACTGAAATATTTATACAAACATTGTTGAATGACAGTTTTGCAAAAAGACCTCTTATATAGTTCATCGGTGTGCCCGTGGTATTAACTATGCACCGCTGTGTTACAAAGTACAACTATTTGAAGTGTTTAACAATCTCCACAGGACTGCTCTGTTGCTGTGCCACTCCTGTATGATCGAAGAATACATAAGTGGCTAAGCCTCTGCAGAGAGCCTGATCTCGTCTGGAATCAAGGACACTTCACATAATCTACCACAGAAGGACTTCCAGTGTCTTTCCTGTCAGGTGAAACAGCATAGCAGTTGGCACATTACATTTAAGAGAAGGCTGTGGATACAGATTGCAGGATGTCATGGGACCACTCATGCCACAGTGTCTTTGCAGTTTCCTTTCTGATAGTGTGCAGTGCTCGGAACAAGACAAGGGCATATCTTATCTACACAACAGAAACTTAGAGTGCTCTTAAGGAGCAAATTGATTAGCAGTTCTGTGGCTGCACCACAGAGCTCAGTTCAGACTGCTCAGCCCTGCTAGACAGGGTAAATACATCAATCCAGAAGTTTGTGTTCTCACTAGTAGATTATTGGACTTCGCTATAAAATTAAATTAAAAACTGCTAGACAGCAGTCCTAGGCACTGAAACACCATTGTTCATACTGTTAGATCATTACATTTGAGCACACCTTTAACCCAAGCCAGTTATCTCTGTTCCAAACGATTCCTGAACATGGCAAGGGAATTAGTCAGCTGGGGTGTTATCCTCGCATTTGGAGCAGTGAGGGACTTTAGAAGTGGGCTAATTTCAGCTGGCAAATTTCAGTCAATTAACTTCAAGTCCCAGTGCTGGGAATGACCCAAGGTGTACAAAAGTTAAGAGTAGTCACTTTTGAGTTAGCTTGTTTAATGCTGGTTTGAGTATACATATCTGTGCAGAGGAGACATGCCTAGCATTTTGGTAAAACTCTAATTAAAATTCCTATGTTCAGAAACACAAGGAGAAAAGAAGAAAAGAAGAAAGTAATTGCCCTGGAGGTTTGACTATGGAGAGATAACACACAGGGGAGCAGTTTTCTTCAGTGTCCATCCTTCTTTAGGGGAAAGTCTTTCCTATGTGAAATTCAGGGTGTAAAATTCGATATTTCAAAAAATCCATCCAAAAGATTTAACCCAAAAGACTTTTGATACAAGTTGGGGCTTTTGGGGTTGTTTGCTTGTTTTTTTTGGTTTTGTTGGGTTTTTTTTTTGTGGGGTATTTTTTGGCTTAGACAGGACGTTTTAGCTTGGTACCTGTTATGCTTCCTGGAATATTGGCAGTGGATTGAATAGAGGTGGTGTAAACATTCACTGGGTATATATTGGAAGGATAACATGTGAAAAGGCCAAAAAGGTTACCCTATAAACTTCAAGAAGACACGAAAAGGCATCTTCTTCCAACTTCTTGTACTTTTGTTATTAGAAGAGAATTTGTGCAAGCAACGTTTAGGAGGGTATGAAAGTGGTATATATGAAGATGAAATCCCTATGTTTGTGTGAAAAAAGGCTCTGATAAAGAAAAAAAGGTCATCTCATGTCAGAATTTAAGCGTATGATAAAAGCTATGATATAACTTGCAAATAGGAGAATGCAGAACACTCTAGCATTCTCTAGAAATGATTTTGCAGGGTTTCCAGCTCAGCAGAAGTATCTAAGCAGAGGTATCTAAGCCAGCTCCAGAAGTGGATGCAGAATTGCTGTGTCAGCACAGCACTACACCCTAATTAATCAGCAGAGAGGAGTTAGGTAAATTATCTCCAGTAGCACTGTACTAATGTAACTCTGTGTCTTCTCAGCCACATGTTATCTGAGCTGTGTTGGATCAAGTAATTGTTCCAACTTGTTCAGTACCTGTAACCTTGTCCTAGACTGCATAATGTAAAAAGTGTATCAGGTATCTGACTTAAAATGTCAGTATCTTTGGACAAGTAGCCTAGGTTTGCAAACAAACTTAAAAAAAAATAAAGACTTCTGAAGGAGTAATCTTTTAAATAAGAAAATATTTTGATTTTCTGAAATGAAATCCAGTGAATATTTTTTGCATCACAGGTTCTGCATTTGTGTGTGAATGTGCTAAAGTGTTTCTCCAGACATTACCCCGTTCTATTCAGTTAAAATCCACAACAAAATAACAGCTCTTCATCTGACCAAACTACATTGACTGTGGCCAAAGAAAGCATTCCTTGTCTTTTGTGAATAAATAGACCCTGCTGCCATTGACCATATTAGATATTAAGAAGGCCCAAAATAAGAAATGAGGGAAATTCAAGACCTGGCTGATTACAGCAGCTTTTGAATGTCTAGGGGGACAAAAACAACTTGAAAGGGCCATAGCTACTGTAACACTTTTCAACAACTTCACTTTTTACCCAGAGGGTGGTTGGACACTGGAACATGCTGCCCAAGAATGTGGTCAAAGCACCAAGCCTGAAAGAGTTCAGGAAGTTTTTGGACTATACTTGTATGTACATGGTGGTGTTCTTGGCACTGTCCTTGCAGGACCGGAGCTGGACTCTGAGGATTCTTATGGGTCCCTCCCAACTCAGCACGTTCAATGACTCAGTCCTGTAAAACATAAAACCCACCAGACTGAGGTTCAAATCTTTGATTGTTCATAGATGTGCTATCCTGACACACAGAAGACCAAACTGTATCCTTGATTTTTGATCACATTATGCACTGGCACACTTGGGAGATACGTAGACGTGCTGTACATAAGTTTACATCACAGGAGACTTATGTCTTTGGTGCTCATTAGAACACAGTGGTTGTGAATTAGTGCATTGAATTATTTTCAGTCTTTAAAGCAGCAATTAAAATATTTCTTAGATGCTTTTTCTTCTTTCTCATGTTCTGTTTCTTACCAGCGGATATAGGTTCAAAATATCTAATCATTTGGAAAAATTACAAAGGTATTATGGTGTTCTAGTCTGAATTTCAAAAGAAGTGGAGCTTGTGTAGTTTCTGTGCTTCTACAAACAATTTTGAATATTTTGGCCAATACATTTTGGTTTTAATAGTGATGTAGAGTACTTAGACAATGTCTCCCATCTCTTATGATGTAATGGCTCAAGTTCAGAGACGCTCCTGTCCACCCACTGGCAGTTGTGCTGCAGAATTATTATTTCCCATTTTTGAAAGCTGAAAATCAAATGAGTGACAAATACTTTGAAAGCAGGAAATGCATCAGGCAGAACTTGCTTTTTCTTGGGAAGAATCTATCCACGTTACAGAAAGCCATGGGCAACCACTTTTTTTCATTATCTTACTTACAGAATTTGTTTTATAAATGCTAATATCTTCAGTGCAGAACTATGACCGCAATAATAATATCATTTGTTTCTCAGCAGTTTACAGTTTGACAGCTGACAGTCCCTTATGTTTTTACCTATATCTTTTTGATGGACACTTCCAGCGTGAATCAATAACTTCATAGGAAGTTTTGACGTCTAGATATTGATGAATTGTTGACAGAGGTAAGGCACTTGATAATGCATTATAATGATAGGATATCCTCAGGCACCCACTCTCTATTGAAGCCAGGAGTTATTTAAGAGGCTTGCTACAATTATGATAGTTTGCAATCTGCTGTCCAATTTCTACCAAATTAGTTTTACTCATATTTCTAGAAGTTATATTCTTTGCTCTTATTGAATTTGATTAAATTATGACAGCAAGCTGATGTTTATAGTTCCTTGTGCTAGCAAAGACTGGGAAGAAATGCTTGTGGCCCACCCTCTTTTCATTTCCTAGTGACATTTCAATATTTTCTTTAGAAGTTCTGCTTATCATTTTTTTTCCAAGGTTTATTACACTGTGATTAAAATGGAAAATTACTCTGTCCTCCAGTGTTTGAGAAGAGCAATACTGAACTTCCATTTAAAAGAAAAAATATAGTCATGTGTGGTGTGTCCAGTAAGCATAATCCATAACAAACAGTAATAACATTATTCCATAGGAAGAAAAAGCTTTCAAAATTTCTAGAAAAACATTATTTTGCAAAATTGTATGACTGAAACTGAATCAGGTATATAAGTAGCAGATTTTTCTTTTCTGGCACATGAGGAAGCGTGGCCACCTTTTCCTAGTTGGGATATGTGTGTGTCCGTTTCCTTCTGCATGTGGTACCTCTTCTCTTCATATTGTAGGGACTAGTCCTGTGACAAGTTATTTGTTGTTTTGGCACTAAACTGTAGCTAGGGAAAATGCCTTAAAGCATGGCTCATTTGAGTACTGGGCACAACTCAGCACTGTGTCTTCTCTTTTGCTTTCTGTGCTACATGCAAATAATTAGGGAGCCACCCTAATCTGCAGACCATCTGCTTCTGGCAAAACGGATCATGGACAGACAAAAAGGCCGTAGAACCGTGCTGCATAAATGCAGGAGGTACAACCTTCACTATGCGCATGTCAATTCTCAGGAATATCAAACACTACATGTGTCTCTGTCCTGCCATTCTCCACAGGCAGGCAACACTGATACAGTCCTAAGGGTAAATCCCAAGTCAATCCATAATAGAAAGGCATCGGGAAAAAGTTCTTCAAAACAAAAATTTGCATAATGATGAGCTTCCTTTTGTTTTCCCTTGAGCTTCTTGATAGTGATTCTGGCATCTCCAGAAACAAAACACAATATAACATGAACTACTGGAATGGAGAGATGTAGGAGTCATTAGCAAAATCTTGCCCAGTACAGGGTTAACAGAGGCTGCTCTTGATGGCCTCAGTTGAACAGCTCTCCTCACATATTGCCACTTAGATCCTTTCCCCATGACAATGTCACAAAATATTAAAGCCCCCATCCTGCAAACACTTCATGCATGTGGGTAGTCAGAGTTAATCACATGCATGAGTGTTTGCAGGATAGCAGCCTGAGAGATTAAAATCTAGAAAAGCAACCATATAAAATGACCTATTTTGAGCAGGAAGAGTAAGGGACTCAACAGAGTTCCTTATAGCTTACTTGGATATAACGTTGTAAAATATGTAATGTTTTTACAAAAGATCTTTCTCTCCTGTAGCACCATATCTAAAGACATGGCAGCAAAAACCGAAACGTGAAACTGGCACTTTGCCAACACTTTAAATCTGTTGATGTGGCCATGACATGGAAACCCAGACATGGGAACAGCTGTCTGGCACGGGAGTGTCTTGGACTTTTTCATTAATTGAATTCCCGAACAACATTTGTCACAAATTCTGAAGATTAGGAGTTGTGATTATGGAATAGCAACACAATGAAAAATAAAACAAAGGTAGAAAAACAAAGAGAGATGCTGTTACTCGCTAATTGTCATGCACTCAGCAGCTTCAACAGCCTACTTAGCACCTGCCTCTTTAATAGGTTTTAGCAAGATGGCTCGGATCAGACCCTTTTTTGTTGCAGCAGTTGGTTTGCAAATCAGCCCTTCTGCATTTAAAAAAAAAAAAAAGTTGTTTATTCGGAATTCTGTGAAGGGTAAATGCTAAACAAATGCTTTCTTTAAACTATTTCTTTCTCCTTATATATATTTTTATTTTTAACTAAATACCAAAGTACTTTGTGGCCTTCCTATGCATTTCCTACACTTTGCTAAATATGTTACATCTTATTGCTAGACAAAGCACAATGTTGCAGGAAAGAAATCTGGGAGTTTTTTTGGAGCAATTGCCAAAATACTCTTTATATCCTTACTATATCATGCCTTTCTGAATAAAAGTTCATTTTTCATACCTCTTTTAGACTAATTTGATCTGACATTCTTAAATCCCATCACTTGACACTGATGTGGAGATGGAAATGTAACACTCATTATGAAAGTTAATTAGGACGGCTCATATAAATTCTTCTACCCCCACCTTTTCTTTTCACAACAAAGGCACAAAACCAGAATAATCCACTATCTGACAAGGGACTATGGGGAGACAGAAATCATATTGTTGTCTAAATTTATGCACAATAAAACCAACCACAAATGCTTTATTCAGGCTGTGCAAGTGATTGGGGTCTGTGGATCCATAGGAGTGCAGCCCATTGTGTTTTAACTTAGAAATATTCTGCTGTGTTTAGGAGCAAAGATAAATTTAACCTCTTTGGATGACCCTTCAATTACCACCATTTACAGCTGCAGTGTAAATGCAAGTCAGCTTTATGTAAGGTTACCTCTACCTGCTCTAAGGGGTGAAAGCATTAATAATCCATGGGCTTCAGGTAATGATTAAACTCTCAAGTGTTTGGATTGCTAGAAACTACCTTAAAATGCTGTAACTCGTAACTGGTTTTAATTCATTGGAGCACAATCTAAAGATATTTTTTATGAGTTACATCAGAATCAGAAATACTGCAAGAGCAACATTTTTGCATTCATCTGGCATTTCATCTTGTAGTTTAAGATGGGGAAAAGAGAAAAACAAAAATATAAACTATGCTTAGCATACAAGGAAAACCAATAGTCTAATGAACAGTCCCAAACTTCAGCAAATTTTTTTTTTTGCAGTATCAATTTTACATCTTGGTTAGGTGCTACGAATGCAATTGCCACTGCAG
This sequence comes from Origma solitaria, assembly GCA_013397895.1. Lineage (NCBI taxonomy): Eukaryota > Metazoa > Chordata > Aves > Passeriformes > Acanthizidae > Origma > Origma solitaria. The sequence continues at coordinate 422,899 of VZRL01006433.1, read as the reverse complement.
GAATTCCACTGTAGTTAACTTTCATGGGAATCAGTGTTGAAATTTGGATGTAGCACCTGAGGTATCTGTTGTAACTTGCCTTAAAAGAAAAAGCCTTTGAGAAAAATTCCTTTTACATACACCATGTCTCTTAATGCCTCCACGATGGCATGCAAAGTCTCCATAATGAAACCTGAGGGATTTCTCGTCGTGTAAATTGCAGTCTGGACTTGATGTACTCATTTTATGTTGTCCCTCCCCATAGCATCCACAATTAGAGAGACTTGTGTGTGAAGCATTGTTAGACTGGGGTAATTTTTGACTGAAAAACAGCATATGAGGTCTTTAGTGAGCCACTAGTGAGATGCAGTGGAGAATTATCTTGCCTTAATGGTGAGCAAATGGGTACAGTTTCTTGATGTTACACTTTTTTCTCAGGCCCTCTTGGGCTAAATTTTCTGTCCTGTGTCTCCTAAGTTGTGCAGTAAAAAGTACATATTTCTATCATTCAGCCATGAAGACATACTGGTAGAAGTATGTGAACATGGCAGAAATTGTGCTACAAGGAGAAAATCAGATATAAGGAAACAAATGTATTTTATTTTTTATGATAATGATGACTGAAAAAAAGGAGAAGCAGTTCTTTTTGAAAATTATAAATGTACCAAATGCAATGGTTTCATTGTGGCAACGGTCTTCTTTTAAAAGTTCCAATTATTTGATTTATTATTGCACAATATTACAGGTGGGTTGTTTCCTGGACAAAACTGTATTGGATTTTTTCATACCTCAAGAATAATTCTAATTCATGTACATTTGAGTCACATCTACACATCAAAAGGAAAGTCTGCTTTTAAATAGTCATTGAGATTTCATTTTTCCAGATACCTCTTTTGCATCAATAAGCAGTGCTACATTCTCTGAAAGCATCCATAATTTCTTCACTTGGATGACCTAATCATAATTCCAGTTGTTGAAAACACAGTTATGCTTTCATTCTTTGGAACATGTTGAGGATGCAGGAAGAGCTCTGTTGCCTTTCATTTTGTGTCCTGGATGGATACTTAAGGCAACCACACTCCCTATAAAGTCTAGCAGAGGCTACTGCTATCATCCCTTACACTAGTATAGTCAAATATGTATCTACTCAAATGTGCAGATTTGTGGCATGATCACTCTGCAGCAAAATTTTTTGCTCTTAAAAAAATTCTTAAGTGTCAATAGCATCTCATTTTACTGGAGGTAAGTTATAAGTCTTTAGTTGCTGTGTGAAGAGATTGCTTGGATAGCTCTGGGGACATTTCTTTAAAATCTTGCTGCACTACACACATTTTAATTATGATTAATGATATAGTTTATTTTTAAAAACAATAGGTAATTTAAGCAATAAATTTGCCAAACATTCATTCAGGTACCAGTTGAAGTCTTACCCTCTGTAGACGCAGCTCTACTGTGCAAATCACACTGCGCAGATATGGAGGACTTATCTGAAAAGCCATGGATGGAATGGTGCGAAACCTATTGCAAATGTCCTGCAGAAAGATGAGGCACAAAATGTGAAGCTTTGTAGCTTAAGGTTGGAGCTCAAGGAATTTTTCTGTCCAGTGAACCACTGATCCTCAAGCATTTTTCTCTCAGCCCTTTGTTTTTCATTATAATTACAGTGTGACCAGCCTGCTTGTTATGTTGTCATTTGTTCGTGTATTTCGACCATGATATCTCTGTTTAATTAGTGATGTGTCATTGGGAAGTGCCTAAGGATACTATGGTGGAGATTGGTTTTGAGATGAAGGGAAACTGTAGAATGGTCTTCCCGTCTGTTTTGTATTGCATGCAGGGACCCTGGGGTGTGTGTGTTTGCAGTAGAATAAGAAGATGAAGGAAGTTTGTGCTCTTCCATGCCCTTGCCAATCTGGCACTGCAGAAGAAATAGACCCTACCCAGCTAGGAAGGCTTTGGGGGGGGGAGGGGGGTGGGCGTTTGTGAGGATGGTGCTGGCATAGCCACCACCTCTTCCTTTCCCTGCAGATTCTAGCACAAGCATGGAGAAGAGAAGCACCCAGAAATGGCATTTCATAGCATATCGTTCAGGGGGAATATCATTAGTAAAGGTAAATTACAGCCATTTTTCCGCTACACTTTTCCAAGCTTGGGAAAAACTTCAGCTGATCAGTTAACTTGGTTGTAGATCTAAGAACTGCTTAGATCTGCTAGGTCTACTTTACTAAGTCTAGTAAAATGAGTGGTCCAGCATCTACTTGCATTTAACAAGCAGTGAGGAGTCTAAGCTGCAAAGATCAGATTCTCACAGGCACAGACAGAGAACCAGAGCCCAACCCAGTCACTGTTTCAACCTTAGTGCATGTGTCACAGAGACAGTATTTGCACAGGAAGATGTTCTGCTGCAGGAAATTATTTCAATGCCTGAGTGCTGGATGTGGCATTCAAAATCTGACTTAGCCTTCTGTATGAATCCTGCATTTCCTTTCCAAATCCAGCGTAGCACTTTAATATGTTTGTGGGCTTTCTTTTAAGAAGTTAGCCACAATGGAATTCCTGCAGTGGCAATTGCATTCATAGCACTTTACCAAGACGTAAAATTGATACTGTAAAAAAATCCTTACTTTTTCTTAAGGTGGTGTGGTGTTTTAATATTTGGTTTAAATGTGAAGGTGAGACCTATGTTCAGGCTGAAACTTTCCCAAATGTTACACGGCAGCAAATTTTTCAAGCTGAGCTATGAGGCATAAAAATAGAGATTTTTAGGAGAAGCCTGACACAACTGTTAATGAAAGCTGGAGAACACTTACAGATTAGAAACACATCCATATTGATATGTATTTCTGTAAAGCACCAGAACAGCTTTGCACTGCATGTTCCTTCCTACCTCCTGGAAGAACCAAGGCTCTGCAGTGTGAAAAAGGAATTTTCAGTATTTTAAAAATTGTTCAGACATGTCCTGGACCTTCTGTTAGGAAATCATACAGTCAAGTGCTTACTAATACAAGTGACTAACTCTCCATTGAGCTAACAGTGACACAAGCTTTGTGCCAAAGCTTTCACTGTGCAAGCATGACCTATCATTGTTACAAATGCCTGCTGTGAAATTTTCCCTATCACTGATGTTACTTAATTATTTCTAACCATAATTAAATAGGGCAGTTTCCCTTTCTGATATGAATATTTCTTTTCAGAGCAAATTATTTCATGTACTGACTGACCTAAATAGAGCTGAGTGTCTACCAAATGGATAACACTGAAATAAAGAGCCAAGAGAGTTGCAGAAGGGGTCCTGTTGCCCTGATACTGTTCTTGTCAGCAAAAGCACTCATATTCCAAAACAATCCTTGGGTTAGAAAACTCTAGTAGTTAATATGGTGTTAGTTGTTCATTGAAGTGTTGCAGTCCCAAAGTTTTGCTGTCTCATTTCTTCTTGCTAGTTACAGTTTTGGATTTGTCCTGTTTTTAACTGAAACCATGATAATTTGCAAGTCTGTGGGTGTGTCATTTTGAGAACTTAACCTTTTGCAGATTCAGATACCAAAATTCAAGACTTCACAAACTTTTTATTGCTCACAAAAGCGAAGATATTCAGAGTTGCAGAGATATTTATTACCATAAGATATTTTTCATCTATTCTGACACTATGTCTCTTAATGAACCTACTGGTTTGTGGTCATAGAGACCTTAAGTAAAAAAAGAGACTGAGGCTGACTTCCTTTTCAGCATTGCAATACTTCTCTTTTCATGCCTGATGGTACAGGGGAATCGAAAGCCTTATGTGCAGTGTCAATACCATGTACCTGGAGCTCTAAACTCCTTGTGATGATATTCTGCTCAGGGTAAAGGTGCAAAAGATCCCTGGAGTGCTCTCATGTGAACCAAAACAGCAAAAGTATGTCTTAAATCCCATGCGTCACCAAGCAGTTTTAATCTTCATCAGTGATCTCTGGCATCCCTCCATTCTCCAAGGATCAGAACCTGATAACCTAGAGCAGGGTACTTAACCTGATCTTCCAAGCCTATTGCTTCAGGAATGCAGCCTCATGTTCCAGTCTTTACATAGGGCAGGGAGGCAAAATCATGGGTCCCAGGCATGTTCTCAGAACGGTCTCATTTCATGTTGAATAATTACTGAGAAAAATCCAGAAATTATTTTCGTCACCAAAGGAAAGCACAGTTCACATTTGCCAGGGACAAGCAATAGTGTCTTCCTACATAGGACAGTCAGTTTGTTTTCTTGTCCAATGAATCTATATTCTCTTTTCAGGAGAAGAGCTTCAGTTGGAGTGGGGATTATACTTTTCACACAGAATAGCTTGCAGTTTATTGTAGTGAGACTTATTTATTTCATGTACTTCTTAACAGCGAACATCCTAACTCCTTGCTTTCTTCCCCATGTAAAACTTCTATCCTCAGTGTTGATAGCACAATCTGAGCTCAGTATGGGCTGAGAACTCTAGGCCTCTTGTGATAATTCTGTAACTATAGATACACATTTCCAATATAATTTTTAAAAGGTAATTCTATAACTATCCCACATCGGATGGCATGCTATTAAAATATCTGAGATTGGTAAAGATAAAAGAATTAAAACCACATTAGTCTGATTTTGTTATTAATTTCCACATTTATTTCAATAAAACCTTAACATTTTGTAGCTCTTCTAGAGGTACCATGTGATTAACAATCTCTATGACCGAAGAGTGTCAAGGAAATAAATCACAGAGTCATAGGATTACAGAACCATAGAATGGCCTAGTTTGGAAGGGACTTCAAGAATCATCTAGTTTCAACCCTCCTGTTACACACAGGTACACCTTACACTAGACTAGGCTGCTCAGAACTGCCTCCAACCATTTCTAAGGATGGAGTATCCAGAACTTCTCTGCGCAGTTTCTTCCAGTGCCTCACCACCCTCACAGAAAAGAACATTTTCCTAATACCTAATCTAAGTTTACTCTCAGTTTGAGTACATTCCCCCCATGTCCTTTCACTACATGCCCTTGTAAAAAGTCCCTCTCCTTCCCTTTCAGTGTTCAAAGGCTGCAGTTAGGTTACCCTGGAGCCTTCTCTTTTCCAGGCTGGACAAACCCAATTTTTTCAGCCTTTCCTCATAGGACAGATGATTTTTCCCTCTAGTCAACTTGGTGGCCTCTTCTGAACTTGTCCAACAGTTCCATTCCTACAGACCCCAGGGCTGGATGCAGCACTGCAGGTGGGGTCTCAGCAGAGCAGAGCAGAGCAGAGGGGCAGAATCTCCTCCCTGGCCCTGCTGCCCACACTGCTCTGGATGCAGCCCAGGACACGTTTGGCTCTCTGGGCTGTGAGTGCTCATGGCTGGGTCATGTCCAGCCTCTCACGCACCAGCACCCCCGGGGTCCTTTGCCTTTCCTGTAGAAACACAGAGGATTTCTGAGAGAATTGAGAGAACTTAGACGCAAGACAGTGAATGTCATATTTCAAGACATCAAAAAAAAAAACAAACCATACATTTTTAACATGTTTTTTTGAAGAAGCCATGTTATTAGATCATTGCAATTGTTTCCTCTTCTCATTTGAATTACTTTCTTGAAGGACAGAACAATTGATTTATATCATTGTTCAAAGCTCCAGTTCTCCCACTGATTTGCTGTTTGGCCCTGCTGACACATGTTTTTAGGTGTCTTTAGGTGTCTGATAAATGATTAGATTAGTTAACAATCTCACTCAGTAATGTTGTATTCTAACCAATTGTGAAATGTCAAACAACCGTATAAAAACCAGATCACTAGACCAAAGAGACAACAGTAATAAATATATTTGTCTTGCCCTCCCAAATTTGTTTTCCACCAAAGTAAAATTTGGGGGAAATTTTTTGAACAAAAGGGCAGATTTTTTATATGATTATCATCTGAGCATTCAGATTTTTAAGATACCTCTGCGTGTTATGAATAGGAGTCTATGTATGCTTGTGGTTAAAATGAGTAATTCCTGTTGAAGAGCTGTTGGAAGAGTGCTGACATGCCCTGAACTTAGACAGACTTTTAAGTTCCAAGGGCCCTTGAAACTTCAGGTTGTCTGGGCAGCCTCTGAGACAAAGTGATCAGTGAACTGTAATGACACCATGAGCCACTGTGACCTTGCCACAAACTCAGGGAAATTATTAGGCACTTAACTTTACTCTTAAGGGTGAGTTTTACAAGAACAGCTTTATGGATATGATTGCATTTCTCTTCATATTACTACCCCATGTCCTTTAAAGTGAACTTCTGTCTCCACCGGCACATGTACTGTTTTGCAGACTTTCTCCACTCTACGTTTGTACAAATGCTGGCCATTTTTTGGGTTTTTTTGTGTGTTTCTCATGCTGTGCACACTGCTAATACTGACATGAGAGTTCTGTTTAAGAGAGTTTTGAAAGAGGTAAACACTGTTGAGAAAAAAGCCCCAAATACCCCGAGCCCTACCTTGACAAATCATCATGTACCTTAGGACCTTTAGATGCTAGAAGTGGCTGTTTCACTGTCTTGTTGCTATGTATGAAATGGTAAAGAGTCCTCTGAAGCCTTTTTTCCTTTGATGAACTTGTAGATATGAGAGTCTAAACATACTTTGCAGGAAGCACAAAAGAAAACTCTAGGTGCACAAATGTAGCATGTGCTCTGACACAGGTACATCTTGCTGGTCCCTTGTCATGTATGAGGACACAACGTCACAGAAATAACTGAAAGACCTGCTATTAGTAGAACACAGTTTCTTAGACATTATGGAGATTAGAAATGGGATGAAAGGACTTGCCAGTCCTGTGGCTCTGGCATGTACAAGTAATCCTATAGGTAAAACTTGGAATGTCAGACATTCTGCTGACTAAACATGTTTGCTGAGAACATGTTTTTTGACAAAGTGGAGATACTCTAACCAAGGGGGCTGTTCGTCTGTATTCTTCCTGTGCAATTACAGGTATTGGGAACTATTCCGTACAGGGTAGGGTACTGTAGCTTTCTGAGACTGGATTGACATGATATAGTGTGAAGTTATCCATGCTGGCCAGGGTTCAGGGTCTTGGCGCGAACTTGGCTTCTGCCAGAGGCTTGTCTCTGATCACTCAACAACCCTGCAGAAGTCTTTTTGTCAAGGAGGCTGACAAAGATGAAGGAAAGCGTAGAAAGAATATAAGTAACCGCTGTACAGAGAGCTATGTGCTGCTGTGTGCAGCATGAGGCCCAAAACTAACTTGAAGCCCCCTGTCAAATTCATGTGTGCCAAGAGTGACTTGGTCCTTATAAAGTAGTAGGTAGGGTGCAGGCTTTAGGAACTTCGGAATTTTTAATGGTCCATGTGAAAGGTAAATGGACTTGATCCATTTTCCCAGAGAACTTCATCAGAGGTGTGAGGAAATATCCTTCCTTAGAGAATTCTCTCCCAGTTGGCCTTGTTGGCTTGTTGTGTGTCCCAGCAGCGCTGTGGGAGAATATGTCCTCAAGCTCTCAGGCAGTCCCTTTTCTGTCTGTCCAGTTTTTTCTGAAGTCCTTCTGTCTTAATCATGTGGGAAGCAGGAGCCACAGCCAGTTTTTCTGGCTGGTATTTAGCTCCCCATTGTGTTTCATCAATGAACAAAGCAGAATGATATGATGCCCTGATACCATGCTAGCAGATCAATTGCTCTCAATTTCATGTTGTCATTCAGGAGAGAGTTAATTGCAAACTTTGACGAAAGGAGAGCTGGGGAACATAGCGTCTAAAATCACACAACTGTAAGTGAGGACAGGTTCTGATTTAGCTGAATTAATCGTTCACTGAATAGATCCAGGTCTTCATTTCACAGTTTGAGAGCCAAAACTTCACTCTGATTCGTACTGATTCGTACACTCATATTTGAATGCTGTAAATGTCAGGAAACTTTGATTTTGAAATACACATGACTGAGACTCATTCCCTTATTTCTAGTCAGCTGCAATTTGGAAAATTCAGGCAGGTTAACCTGACAATAATCACAGTCATGATTTTGTTCTCATGTTGTAATGAAGTGTAGATCACACTTATTTATGAGATTTTTACTTCTACATTTTCCTATAAAATCGTGTGATTCATTTGTTGTGTAAGACCTCATGTGCAAGCAAAAATAGCCTTTTCTGTCAAGAGTTACAGCATTACATAAGGTATCAACAGGACTTCTTCCACTGTAAGTGCTAAATGAGCTTTCTCTTGTTATTTTGCAGAGTGTTTTCTGTACCTGTACAATCTAACTGGAGACCCACAACAATTTCATTGGGTTTGGTTGTGCTGGTCTTTCCAGGAAAAAAATGTTTTCAGTTACATAAGTTAACCAATCAAAATAAGCATTTGGCTCAACAGCTACATGATGGTAGATTTCTTAACTTCAATGACAGCCTGGCCTCTTCAAGATATGTCCTCAAAGGTGACCCAGAAAATGACTTAAATATTTAATGATGTTTCTCTCTGTCCCTGTTTCAATCAGTCAGACTGTCACTGAGACACATCTTACATTCAATGGTACATGAAAGACAAGTGATCTGAAAATAAATGCATCTCTACCAAAGTAAAGGATGCAGTCTCACATGTATTAGGTTGTCAGCAGCAATTCAGGGTCATTTTTGTGCTTACCCACACTGTCAGCTGAGTTATTTATTTACGCATTTATTTAAAGACTTGCAGAATTTCTGATTTCAACATGTATCCTTATTCCCCCCAATTTTTTTTTCTATCATGATATTAGCCTATGATTTCTGGGAATAATCAAGATAACTTTCAAGCATGTTGAAGTAACTGTTAAATTCATTAGTCCCACAGGAAAAAAAAGTTTCTTACAGACAGAAATTTGGAAAGGGAGGGATTAGTAGCTTTTAATGTTTAGGAAAGCATGTATACTGGAACGGCTTTATAACTTGTTCTGAAAACATGAAACAGTAGTGAATACTTAGCTCCCCTGGGCCTCTATTCAATTACTAATTTATTCCTTGGAATGGAGTCTATTCCACTTTTCTGATTATTTTTCTGGCTCTCCTCTGTGTTGTTTCCAATATTTCAGAGTCTTACACAAAACAGCCAAAAGCACTGGTGTGCTCTAGTAATGTTTCACTAGTGTTCTACATAAGATAAAATTGAGTAGATCCTATTTTCAGTCAAGTTCCTACTTAGGAGCTTCTGATTTTTGTCTTAGCTCATGCTTTTTCACTTTTATTTTTTTTTTCCTTTTTCAAAGGGTTATATTAGTAGCTAGTTTACCAATGTCTTTGGCCTTTAAGTGAGTTCTTATTGTTTTTCCACCAGGATCCCTACAACCCTTTCATGAGTAACCTTCCAAGATACAGTCACTCATTCTACATGTGTGGTTTGCATCCATTGTTCCTAAGACTTGTAAAGGATTTTACTTTCAGCTATATATAATGTATTTTAATGAATCAGCTTAATTAGCCTTCAAGATTACACTGTGGGGTTGTCTCACATAAAGGGATAGTTGAAGACATTCTAAAATAAATCAATATAATGAACACTAATTATTTAAGGCAGATGGTATTCTCTATAGAGTTCTAAAAGAACTTACTTGTAAAATTGCTGAACAGCCAACTGTGATATTTAAATAATCCTTACACTGAATGCTTTGTTACTAGTGAATTAGAAGATGGCTAAGACATCACTAATTTTAAAAACATTTCAGGACTGGTGAAAGAAACTACAGACCCTATTTACTAAACAGATAAAAACCATGTTAAAACCTGAAATAATTTAACATTTATTGCTATGATATGATGGCAAATAACTACCCCTTCTTTTGTGTAGAAAATCATACTTAATATTTATATCAGAATTTGAAGAAACTGATGATGATATGAATTGGTGGGGAATAAATAATATTTATTTAGATTTGAAGCAATGCTTTTGGCACAGTTCCTCTCCAAAATCTTTTGAGGAATCCATAGTGTTATGGGGGGAAATCTTCTTGTGAATCAATGATATACAAAATTAAGGTTTAAAAGATGGGAAGAAACTGTGGTTTTTCAGGTTGGATGCATTTTCTCAGTACAGTCCATAAGAAGCTAGGATGAATGTTGTGCCATTAAACATAGCCAATAATAATTTGGGAGCAGGGTGAATATGATGTGTGGTGATCCAAAGAGTTGCAGTAAAGCTCCATAATCAGTGGCTGCACTGTAAAGTGCAAATGACACTATATTCTGATAAATGGAATGTAATGTGTTAAACAGTCTTGAGAAGCTATAGATAATGAAAATCTTTGTGTTAACTAATGTCACTTAAAAACAAGTATTTTCAGGACGTTGTAGTCAGCTCATTGGGAACTTCAGCTCAGTGTTTAATAGCAATCAAAAGCAAAGAAAAAGCTTGCATAAATGGATATATATGTTCAGAAAAGAAATAAACACACACAAAATATCTCTTGTAGAAATCCATGGTGCACACATTCCTTGAAGACTCCCTATAGATCCAGCTACCTGCCCCACTGCCCCCAAAATGGGAAAGAGAAATAAAAGAATACAGAAAACAGAAGGAAAGTGAACAAGCAGTCATATACATGTATTGTCTAGCAGTATTTGACCTGGGACCAAGGCATTTAAAGGAAGATATATGTGTTTATAAAATCATGACTGTCAACAAGATGGCAAAGAGAAAACTGTCAGATGGCACTTTCAAAACAAGAGAAGGACATAGTAGTCCACACAAGATGTAGTTAATCTGTGAAGTATGGTGCTGCAAGATACTGAGATTGTTGAAAGATTCCATGCGTTCAGAAACCAGTTAGAGAAAACACAGAAAATAGTCTGTCAGAAGATATTAATCATGAGGACAAACAGCTCAGAAACAGCAGTCCCTAAAACTGAAACTGAGGACCACGGTGTGAATCAGCACAGTGCATTTACTATATTCCTGTTAGGTTTGGTAGTCATTCACTCTGCATGAAAAAAAGATAAGAGGCTAGACTGACATCTGTCTAACCCAAGGCAGTTGTTCTTATACTACATTTTAAATTAAAGTTGTCTGTATCATTCTGTATATTAAATGCTCAGTTCAAATGCATATCAGAGCACTTTTTGGGTGTTGCAGTAAGGCATAGAGATCCCTCCCCAAGTAGTGTCTTTCAGGCATTATGAGTAGGATCCCAGCTGTGGCATTAACACTGAACAAAATAAAATTCTTGATCTGTTCTTTCAATTAAGTTTTGCTGAATAATAATTGAAAGGATTTGGATGCATTTTGAGTTTATAAGGGTACACACTTTATTTAGAAAGCTACTGTGTTGCATATGTAGCTGTTCCATACATTGTGAGAGTTGGAAAAGATCCCTGTCAAACTGGTCAGAACTCTCTTAAGAGAGTGCCTAGGGAATTTAATTATCTTGATTTCCTTTTGTAAATTCTACTGCAGCTATTTTCGAGACAGAAAATTAGCCACTGTCAGCTAAGTGCATGGACAAAGTAATTTACATCTTCCGTCTTTTGCAGGTCCAGGAGAGCCTCCAGATACTGTCTGCGCTTTTCTTTTATGCTCACCTATATGGCATTATGAGATTGTTTTATGATGTTGAGACTGGGGATATCTGAAACTGCAACCCAAAATTTGATACTGTTTGTTTTTAAAAACCTTCAGTTAAAAAAAAAATTAAAAAGTAGACAGGTCTAATGCTTAATCACAGCAATAAGCCAGACTAGGGTGTGTGCCAGCCCGAGGCATCTATGTATACTTTGGGTGTATTATGAGACAAAATATTAATCTGGCCAAATTCTCTTTGTAATTCAGATTCTATGGGACAATCACACAATTTTTCAATTAGTACTGAAATAAGAAGACAGATCCTTCCACTTAAAAGGAAGTTTTTAGCATGGAATTTCTGTATATGTATTTGATGTGATCCCAAATGGGAGCCAGACAAGTTGCTTCTATCATATTGGGTGCATTAGAAGGAAAGAAATGAAAAATCTCTTTTACAAACTTGCAGCACTGGTTTTTTGGGCGAATCTGTAAATAGCTTCATAAGCTAGCTCAGAGCTCAGTGTGCTTCACAGTCACTGCAGTGACTGAAGCTAGGGTAGGGGAACTTTAAAAATGGATCTTCCTGCATGAAGAATCTCTGAAGATCTCACATTGGTCTCTTAAAATATTCACAGCCTGCTCAGGTGTCAGTCACTCTATGATGTACTTTTATTTGTCAAGACTGAGGATTTAGACTGGGATGCTAAACAGATGAATGGTTCCCATCATTTTTTATTTGGAATATTTCTGGCAGAAATCTCAACATATTTTCTTCCAAATCTTTTGCCTATACCCTGCATTTCATGGGTGAATTTGATCTGATTCTAGAGGCAAAATGTAAGCTCTGTGTTTGTATTTCTGATGAGTCTGCTTGAAAAACACAGAGACCCAGTTCATACAGGATGTAAAAAGGAGGAGTGGACAAATTTTAAAAAAAAATACATACAAGGCCATAACCTCTATGTATGATAACTACACACATACTGCCGGGTGACAAACTCCTGTATCAAGAACATAAACTGTTCTTTGGCTTGAATGACTGAGATTTGTTCCTACATGGAGTCTCTGTCTTCTCTTTTGTCACTGATCTCTGATATTAGGAACACTTTCAGGTTTTTGGGCTATGGCATGTGGATAGAAAAACTTGTGAGGCTCCAGAAAAAAGTGTAGAGCAACTGTCTTTAATTGAGGGAGTTGGGACAGAAGGATGTTTGGTTAGAAACTTAATTACCAAGGCTGTGTCTGTATTCCAAGACAAGATAATCACCTGTCCATGCTCAGAAGGATTTTCCCATAGAACATAAACATATGAAAGGCTAGAGGCAGGTTTATGCAGGCTGAACCTGTAAGATCTTGTTTTCTGACTTTATTTCTTTTAGGGCAATAGGATTTGCACTGTTATTACAGCTTCAAGATAGCATTTCAGCCTTTGGAGACTTATTTTTGTATTCCAAGATATTTAATTGGGGTTGGAGGGGTGTAAAATTCCTTATCTTCATGAAATTCCGTTCTCATGGGTGGGGAACAGTAAAATAAGGCAACCATATTCTGGGCTTCATCAAAATCAGCATGACCAGCAGCTTAAGGGAGGTGATTCCCCTTGTACTCTTCCAGTAAGACCCCCACATGGAGTGCTACATCCAGCTCTGTGGTCCCCAACATAAGAAGGACATGGAGCAAGTCCAGAGGACAGCCACCAAGATGATCAGAGAGCTAGAACACCTCTCCTATGAAGAAAGGCTGAGAGACAGCTTGGAAAGTGGAAGGCTCCAAGGAGACCTTATAGCACATTCCAGTACCTAAAAGGGGCCTACAAGGAAGCTGGAGAGAGACTGTTCACAAGGATGTGTAGTGATAGGACAAGGGGGGATGGACTGAAACTGAAGGAGTGTAGATTTAGATTAGACATTAGGAAGGAATTTTTTACTGTGAGTGTGGTGAGGCACTGGAACAGGTTGTCCAGAGAAGTTATGAGGTCCAGAGAGGTTCCCACTTCTTGGAAGTGTCCAAGGCCAGGTTGAATGGGATTTTAAGCAACTCAGTCTAGTGGAAGGTATCCCTGCCCATGACAGGGAAGCTGGAAAGAGATGGTCAGTACTGCCCCTTCCGATGTAGGCCACTCTTATGGTCCTGTGGTTTCAGTCAGAGGGAAATGGCACACACAATTGCAGCAGGACGCTGTATAGAGGTCTTACAATTCTGAGTTATATTCTCTGACTTAAATATTTGCTCACCTTCAAACCATACTAGGCCTCTTTTGTAACAGTCTTTGGGTAGACTTTCAACTGGGATGCTCATGATTTAATCAAAGATGCAGTTGTGTTGAATGAGAGCTTGAATGAAGACTTATGTGTCTTTTCTAAGAACTTCCTTGTGATAATACATGTGCAGTACCATATCTGGAAAAAAAAAGCAGGGTCCTTAATACATGTTCGTGAGAATTACACCATAGTTTCACCCTCTGCTGATTTATAACCTTCTGAATACAAGTTAATGCAATTCCCACCCTGAGTACTTTCCAAGAGCAAAGAACATGGGCTACAAACATGGATGTATTTACTTCCTGATTTTGATTCCATTTAATGCATTCCTTGCAGATATTCCCATCAGCTAATTTAACTGGGCTACAAACATGGATGTATTTACTTCCTGATTTTGATTCCATTTAATGCATTCCTTGCAGATATTCCGATCAGCTAATTTAACTGCACATACACATACAGTCCTACCTAGGTATAAAGATGGTGAAACCCAAATAATTCCCAAAATCTTATTCTGAACATTGTATAACTCAGTATCATCATCAGTTTTCCCAAAAATACTTTTCAAGACCATTTCTTTACTCAAGACTATTTTTTCCCCCAGAATATTTCTATTTCTCAAAGATCTTTGACCAGTAATGAAAATGTATTACTGTATAGGAAGTGGTATGTTGGGGTTTCTTCCTACAGCTTTCTCTAATCTAACTCATTTAGAGGTAGTCTCTTTGCTGAAACCCTGAAGCAAAATGACAGCTCTGGGCAAAAACTAGCCTAGGGCACTTATACCCAAACTATTTCAGTAAGCAGCAAGTAATTCATGATACATTTTTTTTAATGGAAAAGTTGGTGCAATCTTTGGCTTGTTCTGCTTTAAAATCTGATACCTCAACTGACACAGCAGAAATCCTCATACAGGCATAGATACCATCACTGAAGAAAATTTCCTTTTTCCATCAAAGCTTTTCATTCAGGAAATGAGACTAACTTATTCCAAGGAGTAGACTGTCCTTCCCATAGATTAGTGTAGACCAGGAGAGACCACCATTGTAAATATATAGCGGGAAAAATTGGCATAAGGTTGCTTCACAGTAAACATTGAAGAGTAATGGAGGAAAAATATTTGCTTTTCCCCTCTCCTTTTTCTGTTTGTTCATCTTACAAGCTGATGGTTATGCCACAAAACAGCCTGGAAAGATCTTGATGTGACTATTTTAGAATAAGCTATTACATGTAGCTTCTTTTATCATGATATAATTTATGATAACTCCTATCAGAACAAGAGTTCTTCACTGTTGAATGGTTCACACTTGTTCAGCTGGTTGGATGGGTCCTATTTGAACCTTCTCCAAGCAAGAACATTTAGGAATAAGGGTACATTTGAACAGAAGGCACATATTGGACATTGTGCCCTTTCCTTTTTTATCACCTAAGAAATAAGTCTCTGTCTTGGAATTACTAAGGTACTTGGACTGTACCCTTTATGGGAAAATTTTGTAGCATGAAAATGTCATCTGCTTCCCAGTCTGAAAAAGGAATAAAAGCCTTATTTATCAGACAGATAAAAGTAGTGTCCCTAGAGCTATTATAGAATTTGGTACGTAGATAGGATTGCTAAAGAAATTAACTGATATTTGTGTGATGTTTGACACATTTTGAGTTTTATTTCAAAGTTCTGCATATGCTATGGCCTAAAGGATGGAAATAAATATAAGTCTTACTGTGGCAGGCATCCTACAAAGTAAAAGAATTTTCTGTTTTAGGAACTTCATGTTCATGTGAAGATTTTACAATGATGTCATTAACAGCTTTTGCAAAAAGAGATTAAATAGCAAATTCTGCTTTCCATTCCAAGTTACTACTAAGGCAGAGCTGCTAATTGTGCACAATTAGGGCAGCTGACTTGCTTTCTGTAATGAATTCTTGCAGCTATAAAAATTTGCAACTGCTTTTGTTGGGCAGTAAGCATGGAGGAATTAATAAGCCCAGTTGTACTAGCAAAACTAGAGAGTGCAGACAGCTCTACTTTATTTCCATTTTCTTAATAAGCACACAGTCATGCATTTTCTAACGCTTAATGTTTCACCTCAACAAATGTAATTTCTAGATGTATTCATAGTCTGAATCTTCTTATTTGAAAACACACCTATTGGAAGTCTCAGCACTTGAACCAGCAAAGATAGGCACAATATTTGGGCTACTTGCCAGAAAGTCTGTAGACCTGTGTTTAGTTGTTGCGGTGTAAAGTCAGATATAGGTGTGGGGCAGGGCTTACTCCATAGTAGAACCCTCTACAACTCCAGATGTGAGAAGTGGGAACAGAAGCTGACAGAGCTTTTTTGTTTTGTAAGAACAGATGACAATCAATACATGTTTGTGCAGGTCTTCTCAGGCTGCAATTAGAAAACCAACACAGAACAATGTTACCACACAGAAGTTTTCCATTTTCCCTTAGACGTACCAACAACAAAAGAAATAATCATAGTTGTTAGGTTAGTCTCAGGCATAATGACATTTTTGAAACATGCTCACTTAAAATCTGATAATGCATTTCATCATGCTTCATAAAAGGCATTTATGAATGCCATAAACTAAGCTTGTCACAGGCCATAATCTCCACATTGAAAAGTTGAGCTCATTCCTTTGTATTGAGTGTAGTGAACACATTGGCATGCAGTAACTTTCATCTTTGGTGGAGAAGAGATTAGATATTGAACTTGGCTGAAAGCAGCTCCCCAGCCTGTGCCCTAATAACACAGTGATCTTGTTGCCTAAGTACCTGAAGGCAGAGTTCTCTAGCCTCAAAGATGCAGGTGTAACATGGTTCACATCCATAGGCTTAAAATCCCTTAGTCTTCAAAATAAAGTTGCTGCATTCAAACTGCGTTTGGAGAATGGTGCTTTCTTCTCATCTCTTTGGAAGGTTGCTGTTTCGCATGAATCAAAATTATGCCAGAAACTGTCCCCATAAAATAAAGAAATGGGTATGCCTGTGCAAGTACTCCCACTGTGGTGGTGTTTCCTGAACAGTGACAAGGTCGGAAAGACAAGGACTGTGGAAAACAGTGAGGTGGAATTCATTTGCCAAAAATCTGACATATATGAGAGAGAAATGTACACCACTGTTAGTTTTTGTGAGACTACAGCCAGTGAAAAGAAACAGACATTTTCAGTGTGTGATTCAGTTTTTCTTAAAGTACATTGGTTCAAATGAATTATCCCTTAAAATGTTAAAATGCATCCCACTGCAGTCACTACAAAGGAAGTCTGCTAACTTAGAGGCAGATCTCTGCGTTGTTGATACCCAAAGGTAGGGCAGTTCAGAGATATGAAATTTTCAAGGGCGCTATTAAAATATGTTTGTCTTAAGGCCTGACCTACACACACATGTAACGCCAGGAGAGTTTGGTAGTTTTAATATACATAATAAATACATATATAATAACATATACATAAATATGTGTATTAAATAGCCAGTAAATTCCATAGAATGACTACAGTTTTCCTAGTATAATAATGCCTTATTTCAATGTATGATTATTGTTTCCATTCTTGGTCTAGAATAAAAGACTTGAGTTCTTTATATTGAGGTAATTACATATATCCTTAGCTGGTTGTATTGCTTAAGATTTCCTTGCCTAGCTGAAGGATTAAACTTCTTCATAGTGGAGAAGGGAACACTGATTTCCTCACACAGTTTGCACAACAATTCAGTATGTTAACTACATTTAAACACATAATAAAAAAACATTTACAATTAATAAAATTCAGAAGCACTTTAAAACATTGCATTGGAATGAAATAAAAAAGGTGATAGCACAGCCTCCTGTGTATAAAGGACTCTGTCATAATAATGGATGGATGTGATTCACTTCATCTTCAGAAATCTACAGTGTAGTTGTCTTTGCGATCTCACAGCTCTTCTAGCAAATGAAGAAAAATAAATGCATGAAGAGAGTGATCCATCTCATTCTAAAACAGATGTCTAAAATAAGCAAGACTGCATTTTACAAGCCCCTGTTTCTGTCCTCCCACTGCACAGGGAGTCCAGATGACTAGCTGTGATGTAGGTGGCTACAGAGCAGACATTTATAGTTGGGGAAATTAATCCTATTCCACATTTCTCAAAGTGGTTGCCAAAAATGGGTGACCAAAAAAGGAATATGATGCTGCCAGAGCTGTTCCATACATAATCATGGAATGCTTCCAAACAAACATAAACCTTTTCCCTTTGTCATAGCAAATAATAAACCAGGTTTTGTAAAAAGGTCATGCCAGGTTTGCCATTTGATAGTCCCCAAGGCAAAACAGAGGACAAGATTCAATTCATTTTAAATTAAACAGTTACTTAATGTTATATATGTATATTATGTAAGAGGGAGGTGCTTATGTGGTCAGAGGGAATGGTTAAGTAAAGATCTGGCTTTCCCACACTGATGGGTGAGAAGAGAACTGTGTAATGGCTATTCCACTCAGCTCTCTGAGAATTAAAAAAACCTATCTCCTGTTTCTTTTCCCTGTCTCTCAGGGAAAAGCTTATGCCTAGAGCTGCCAGAACTGCTCTTCACTGCTAAAACCTTCAGCTGCAGTCAGAGGACAACGTATTTAGAAAGGGTTTGGTGGCTCTACACTTTCTCCTCTTCACTGTTAGTAAGAAATCCTGTGTGGCTTAGAGAAGGTCCCAAACTGTTGCAGCAACTACTGATTATCCCTTAACCCAAAACTACGAGGGAGGCTGTTTAAAAAGAGGTCAGACTTAAAGACATTTAAAAAAAGGTCTATTAATAATCGTGCTTTCTTCAGCATCAAAAAAGATAAATGACACTGTACTTCGACTTATGTTATTTTTCACTCCTGTATCCACAGGCGCCCTTCTTAAATATTCACAATTTCTAACTCCTACAGAACTTCATTTAGAAACAGAAATTCCAAAACATGCACAGAAGAATAAAGCTGTTTAAATTCTACCTTATGTAACATCCTGAGCTGATGACATGCCTCTGTGTAGAGATTTACTATTTGGTATATTTCAAGGAGTTGCAAGTAGCAGAATTTTGTGTGGCAGGGATGGTGGTATTTCAAGGTACTTCTTCCTCTTCCCATTATATGATCCAGACTAAACATCAGGCAGTACTTCAGCTGTCCACAGACCTCCCCCAACAGAAATCCTTCAGTTCAGAAAATTTTACAAAGAAATAATGATTGCCTGGAGAAAAATTATTAAACCATTATTTTCAATTTGTCAGTAACATATACATCCATTCAAGCTTTTATCTTTTCTCTTGCCTTGCCTTGCCCTGCCTTGCCTTGCCCTGCCTTGCCCTGCCCTGCCCTGCCTTGCCTAGCCTTGCCTTGCCCTCCCCTGCCCTCCCCTGCCCTCCCCTCCCACGCCACTGTCTTTGGGGAGGCTCTGAAAGGTTTCTTCCATCACCAGCCTGATCCTCAAGGCTGGGGAGCACAGGGGGTGCTGGCTGGGGCCACGTAAGGACAGATACGCTTGTCGTCTATCCATGCTACATTTTCTGCAGGGCTTACATGAATCCAAACATTATCGAAACCCAAACACTTCATTTCACACAACACAAATTTTTATACAGCTCTTGAAGTTGTTTTTACAGCTTTTCTATAAAAATGAA
>VZRL01006433.1:387856-403257 GCA_013397895.1 Origma solitaria | reverse complement strand
TTCCTTCCTTCCTTCCTTCCTTCCGCAACATTCCTTCCGCAACATTCCTTTCTTCCTCCCTTCCTCCCTTCCTCCCCTCCTTTCCCCTCCTCTTTCTCTCACTGTCTTTCTCTTTTGATTCCTAGGCTTTCTTGCATCACCTTAAGGCTCCTTGAGCAAGTTAACTGATATGTGAGCTGGAGCCAGAGGCATGTGCCATGTTTTCCTGTTCTGACAAACATGTTTTTCTCTAGTAGAAGTGCCTCCTACCCTTGGTCAGGGTAATCTGACTGATCAAGTGGAAAGGTTTAGGTTGACCTGCTGATAGCCCTAGTTTTCTTTCATGGTGTTGATAATTTAGCACTTTCAGTCTCCCTAAAGGAGAAGAAGGAGATTCACTAAGTCCTGTTCAGTCAGCACATTACCATCACCAGAGTGATCTTAAAGCTGTTGCTGTGAGAGGCTTCTGTTCTTGGCTCAGCACTAAATACAGATCTTACATAATAATACAGAACAGTCATGTCCTGTGGGCCATACATGACTAAAAATTAATTTGTCAATTTATACAGTTATTTTATCTCTCTTAATCCTGAAATAAAATTTCTTTCACATTGGACTGTGCGTGCTAAATCTTACGGATATCTGTTAAGCTAGTGGTTTTTCACCACCTTTTACATACATATGGTACCTTGTATGGAAGATGAATTTTAATATTTTCAGATAGAGCTGAATCAGCCGAATGGCAAGCCTTAAATAAGTAACCACAGAATTTTTTAACTTAATTTGCTAACCTCTAGAATAAAATTTGGGATAGGTAGTTTGTAAGATACTCATTTTGCAGCTGAAATATCCTCTGAAACATCTCTCTTTCACTGTTGGGGCAAAGAGAGTGAACTTTGATTCTTATTCCTGTTTGTCTGCTGTGTCAGGGCTACCTATGTAGACATGTCAGTCAAATCCAAAAGGGTGAAAGACTGGGATCTATCCAGGAACACAGAAGCAGTGTTGTTGCTGGGTCGCTCACACCAGCAGAAATGGAAAAAACAGAGGCATGTCTATAGGGTGGCTTCACCAATCTTATTTAGCTCAAAACTGGCCTACTGGCCTTGTAGTGCTGATAGGATCTAAAGGGAACATTTTGTGTGGGAAGACATGAGACTGTCTTATGAGCAAGAAAGAATTTCAGATTGTAGTGGGTCTACTGGTGCATGTGTCCTCAGAACCAGGTCAGCCTGGCATGGCTAAGTGATTTGTGATGATACCATGAAGAACAAAGAAACTGAGTGAGCCATAAAGAGTTAAACTGCTGTCAGCAAATCTAGATGACTGTATATGCTGGTAAATTTGTTATTTTGCTATGTGCTGGTTTTGTCTTGGGTAGAGTTAGTTTTCTTCCTAGTGGCTGGTATGGGGATGTGTTCTGGATTTGTGCTGAACACAGGGTTGATAATGTGGAGATATTTTTGTTATTGCTGAGCAGAGCTCACACAGAGCCAAGGCCTTTTCTGTTTCTCGCACTGCCACGCTGGTGAAGGGACTGGGGGTGCATGGGAGGTTGGGAGAAGACACAGCCAGGACAGGTGACCCCAACTGACCAAAGGGATACTGCAGACCATGTGACATCAATGCTCAGTATAAAGTGGGGGAAGAAGGAGACATTTGGAGTGATGGTGTTTGTCTTCCCAAGTCACTGTTACATGTGATGGGGCCCTGCTCTCCTGGAGATGGCTGAACACTGCCTGCCCATGGGAAGCTGTGAATTCATTCCTTGCTTTGCTTTGTGTATGTGTCTTTTGATTTCCCAATGAAACCGTCTGTACCTCGACTCACACATTTTCCAGCTTTTACCCTTTTGATCTTCTCCCTGATCCTGCTGGTGGGGGAGTGAGCAAGCAGCTGCCTGGGCTTGACTGCTGTCTGTGGTGAAGTAATGATATAATACTTTAAAAAAGCTGATTTCTGAATGCTACCTTCTACAAAATGTAGGTTGCCCTTGCTTAAGCACAGACAGGCAGTTTGATGGCACCTGAATTGTAGCCCCATCCCTTCCATCTTCTCTTCTCTCTGGCTTCCTACCATGCTCTAAAATAACAGAACTGGCTTTTGTGCTCAGCATTCCAGGTAGTTAGGTTAATGCACTAAGGATGCTTCCGATATACTCACCTAAGAAGCAAACACAGTCAGGGGTCATGACTCAGGAGAGAATTACAGATAATTTGTTTTGATCAAAGAACTTCTCAATTTGTTGTTCCCACTAGACCTGCTTTCTCAAAATACATAGATATTTGAAATCACTGCATTGTTTTAGTTCTTTTCTGCCTGAAGAGTTTTTCTGAAATATATTAATGAAGTGATGGATTGTTATATAGTTTGAACCTTAGTTTCACATGTCACTATCCTTGGAAGAAAATGTTATCTGGTTTTCTGGTCTAGTTATATAATAAAATATTAAAAATTGTTTTTATTCTTATCCTTATTTTCCCCTCCTTTTTTTTTTTTTTTTAATAAATTATTTTAAGCTTTGTAAAACTCAGAAAACTATTTTGAAACTCAAGTCAAAACAATCCATCCAGTTCAAGTAGAGGGAAATTAAATTTTTAATTCTGGTGTTGGCTAACATAAATCCCTGATGCAAGCATTAGAATGTCACTATGAAAATGTCAATAGGCCACATTGCCACGTTGCTCCAAACTACCATTCCTATACCTCAAGAAATAGTTTGGTCCTACATTTGCTGGAAATTTCTTGTAGTAAATTAGAAAAAGTGAGGTCTGCGGTTTCTACCTGTGTCCAAAGCAGAGATATGTAACAGTACAAAGTTATTACAGTTGCAATTATAATACTTTACAGCTGTTCCCTTGGAAATGCATATTTTTAAAATGTTTTTAAAGGTCCATTTTTTCTTGTAATGCATCTAGGTGGAACTGTCTGTTTGTATTATGAAAGTTTCCTACATCTTGGCAGAAATTTCTGTTAATCTTTGTCCCTATGAGCACTTCAGGATATCAGTTTCTTGCACTGACAAACATGTGTTTTCCAAATGTTCTTCGTCACTTCATGCCTGTGAAATTTCTTGGAGATCCAGCTTTCCTCTATTTTCCACTGTGTGCAGATTTGCATATAATATTACTTGCTCCTGGCATGAATCTTAAAGGGAGGATTAGTTGTGAACTTTTGTAGCAGGTCTTTAACTCTCTTCTCTGCTTAAATGTGAAAGACAAAAGAATCAGGCCTCAGGAAAAGGCTGTGAAGACTTGGTTTCATTTTATGCCAACTAATTTAGTTCAGGGAGCAGAACAACAACTTTCATTTCTTTCCTATCCTCCCCCTCCATCCAACCCCCTCAGTCTTATGGCAAACAAAACTATTCCTTAAAAAAGCAAAGGAAGTTGTCTGGATCAACGTTATGTATAATCAGAAATAACAAGGATGTTGGAAAATCTGGAAGTTCCTGTCAAGTCAATACATTACAACACTTACGCTGTTTTTAACAGCAATTCTTGAAATAGATGCATGCAGTGGTAAACTGAATCAAAACTTTAACCATATATTTCCTTGTTGTTCGTGCTTTCCCAGCATGTAAGTCCTCAAAATTTTGTCAGCTGGCATAATGATGACAAATGCCTGTCTGTCTTGTTTCGGAAGTAAATAAAGCTTCTAACATCTCCTCTCTGAGGACAGGCCAAGAGAGTTGGGGTAGTTTAGCCTGGAGAAGAGAAGGCTCAGGGAGACTTCAGAAACACCTTCCAATACTTAAAGGAGGCCAACAGGAAAGATGGGGAGGGGCTCATTATCACCGACTCCAGTGATAGAATGAAGGGTAACTTTTTCAAGTGGAAAGAGGATAGATTTAGACTAGATATAAGGAATATATTCTTCACTGTGAGGGTTGTGAGACACTGGAACAGATTGCCCAGAGAAGTTGTGAATGCCTCCTCCCTGGAAGTGTTCAAGGCCAGGCTGGATGGAACTTTGAGCAACCTGAACTCATGGAAGGTGATCCTGCCCATGACAGGGGGCTTGGAAAAATATGAACTTTAAGGTCACTTCCATTAATATTTCAGAAACCATCAGTTCTAGGTTTATTTTCAAGCTTCACTTTATCATATCTAGGTAATAGTGTACTTCATTCCTCCTGTGCTGTACAACAGTGTGACTCCTTGTTACAGCTGCTTAGTCATTGAATAGGACCTGCTGTGTCAGGTGAGGGAGGTTTTTTAGATATCTACTCTAATGTGGAAACTAAAACAAAGCCTTGAAGAGACAGAAACACTAAAAGAAAAAAAATAGGCACAGCACATAAGAGGGTTTCAGAAAGTGATATAAAAAAGATTAAATATAGTAAGAATTAGGTTCCAGTACTATGAGGTAAATTTTTTCCCACTCTTTCCTTTTTAACAGGCAGCCAATTACAAGTGGTGTTACTCAGAACGCAATGTTGGAACCTGTACTATTGAACACTTTCATCAGCAAGAGATAATAGATCTGGATATTGGAGCAGAGGAAACCGTCTGTGAAGTGTAACCAAAACTGGGAAAAAATTGATTCATGGCAGGGCAAGGATGCTATTTAGGGAAACATAGACAGGTTGATTTAGTGTTTTGAAAGGAATTTCAGAAAGCTCTACAGAAACAAAGTCCTGCATGTGGCTGGAATAATTGCATGTGTCAGTATCAGCCAAGGAGTGACCATCTGGATAGCAGCTCTGTGGAAGAGAGTGGGAGGCCCGGGTACTCAATCTGAACATGGGTCAGCAGTGAAGGCTAACCATGTACTGTGATGCATGAGCAAGAGTGTAGCCAGGTTGGTGGAAAGTGTTATTTCCCTCTAAACTGGACACATATGTCTCCTGAAATACTGACCCCCTGGTACAAGACATACAGACAAGTTGATAAGATTCTGTCAGATGACCAGCGGGTTAGTTACAAGTCTCCTGCATGAGATCTGGGAAAATGCTGAAAGAAATGGAGTTGTTTAGCCAAGAGAAGTGAAAGGATATGCAGCACCAATCTTCCACAACCTAAAGGGAGGGTAGAAGGAAGGCAGAGACTGACTCTTGTCAGCAAAAGAACATGAGGCAATAGTCATAATTTATATCAAGGGGAAAGTCTTGCTGGATATAAAGGGAAAATTGTTCTTCCCAATTAGAGCAATTAGACACTAGAACATCATCTGATCCTGCACTTAGTCCTTACTGAAGAGGCATTTGGACTAGCTGATCTCCAGAGACCCATGCCAACTCATATTTGTAATTCAATCAGTGTTTCCTGTGGTTGCACAATGGTACGACCCTCTCTCTCATGCTGCAAAGTAGAATTAACATAAGGTTATCCTCCTGGAGTAGAAATCAGTGTGCCTTAGAGCTCTGTCCTGGGAAATTTACTTCCTCTCACTGCTTGGCTGCCTCCCTCCTGTGCTCCCTTCATCCTCATCCTCCCTGAGATTCCCTCTTGCTTGTTGATCTCGTCTTACCTATTACATTCTACTTTTGCCTTTTGCCTCTTGTCTTTTGCCATTTCCATGTCTTTCTGGTTAACTCACGGTTCGCTGAGCCATTCCACATGCAGTGTAAAAGCAATTCACGGCAGTATCATTCTGACTGCAAAGAGGGATAGTTCGTGTCGCTCACTGATCCAGGCCCTTCTGCCTGCAGAGCCTTTATCTCGTCATTGACTCATGGCTCGGATGGAGGTTGGGGTGCACTGATCTGTGCTACCTGGAGAAATGCAGTCAACTGTGTATGAGTAGGGCTTAGAAACAGAGAGGTCTCTGAAGATAGGATCCTCTGTAAGGTGCTTTGTTAAACAGTCAGGAGTTAGCTATACTCTGTTTCTGATTCATGGCTCAACTCTAATGTATGCTTTCTTCTCATGCCTTTTTTTTTCCTCCCCCATCTCATTGCAATAGGATATTAACTGTGGTCCTGTGTATTACATTTCCTTCCATAACAAAGGACATTTCATATGCACAGATTAATTTTTAATAAGGCTGTAATTAAAGGAACTCCACTAAAAATTCTTAAAAGATACAGGCCAAGTTCCTTCCTGTCCTCAGTCTTTAGATTTTCATGTTAAAATGCATGGTTGAGATTTCTATTATATTGACCTTTAAGTGCTGAGTTTAAAAAAAAATCTTTTCAATCTTCTTACAAGTGAACATAAGTATTTCAGGTTAATATGAGTGCAAGCTGAAATACAGAAGAGCTCGCAACAACATGCAGCATTCGGAGCTGCAGAAGTACATCTGCACCCACATGCCTTAACTAATTGCTGCATGACTTAGAAATAATTCCTTCTAAGGCATGTTCAGACAAAAAAACGGAAATGTTTGGTCTGTGCCAACTTTGCTAAGTACTTGTTCCACAAAAGGACTTTACTGTGCTATGTCATAAAGTCCTTGTAAGGCCTGCTCTCTGGAGAATTCTTATACTGTGTGGCAGGAACTCTTCTATGCAGTAAATATTGTTGATGCTAATGTAGAAGAGCTATTCCCAGCACTAGCTTTGTGGGGATAACATGTTCATGTCAGACAAAATGTTGTTCAGTGTATAAGGAATGAAGTACCTTTAACATTCTTCAGCATTATATTATTCAGATTTCTATCATGACAATCTATACATAGGGGTTCAGGGATGTCTTTAATGACATGGGTTTTTTTAGGAACTTACTCAGGCCTGGCAGATACAGCACAGGGCAACTGGGAGACCAGCACTATCCCTGGCTAGTCTGCATTCCATGGGACTTCTAACATGCACAGTGCCCACTTTTACACAGCCCTAGAGATAGTAAAGAAAGCAATAGCAGCTTTAGAGCCATTGCACAGATGATCACACTGACTTCTGTATTTATTGGAATTAAAAAGTAGGTGACAGACTTGCTTCTAAGACTGCATGTTCCGTAACAGACGGCACTTTATAAATTTTTAAAATGTAAAAATTTGGTTTGGAGACAAATAATGTGTTTAATCTATTTTCTTTGTGAATAGTCATGGCTATGAATGTGTTTGCCATTTTACTCTATGCAAGGTCTAAACTTTATTTCAAAGTTGCATTTGAATATTCCAAATTAAGGCCACTGAGGCTGATAGTGCAGCTTTAACTGCATTGTATTTTGTTGTTGAATATAATAAATATAAATTTGAAATAGACTTTTTATGCATATATTGCCACTTAAATTTAATATTCCTGTGAATATTCATGACAAGCATCTCATTTTACCCAAGCTACTGGAAAGTAACACAACAGAGGTGAAAACAAAAAAACCTGCAAACCCCAAAAAAACAAAAAAAACCAATAAAAAACAAAGAGTATATGATTAAATGGGTTGTCTGTATATATGCTTTAAAACCATCCTTCCTAGAATATTGGAACGATAAGGAAAATCACTTTGTTGAATGTCATAAGGGTGATCCAAACAATAATAGAAAAACAACAGCTAAGTTTCATATGAAAAAACACAAAGTATATTTCCAGCACTAAGCAGGCATAAGAAAGTATATAATGCTGTGTTAAATGATAACTTTTGAGTGGTTTTGGGAGCAAAGCCTTACATACTACTAACTTCTGTTTTATTTTTACTCATTGATTGCCTTTACTGAAGACCCACATATACTGCTGATTCTCCAACACTGAAATTATCCTAGTAGGTTGGCCTAATTCTGCAGTGATGTTCTAGAGCTTAAGCAGATTGTTTGGTTCATCACAAAGAAAGGGGTAATTTGTGCTTCCATGCAATGAGAAGAAATCAGTCTTTTATGTCTTAACTTCTTGTGTGCGGCCTGCAGCTGCCAACAACAATCTCCATTTCAAAACCCAGAAAAACTAATGCAGGCTAAATCTGGTTCAAAAGCCATTGTGTTTGTATTTTAATTAACAGTTTAGTGGAATAAATTACTGTCTGCTTCTAGAAGCTGAACAGATCCTCTCCTCAAAATGGGACCTGTAGTATAAAGCAGCAGCCAACTTAATAAAAGAGGAAGTAGCATTTGTTCTAGCCAAATAGTTCGTCTGTTACAACACAGCAATTACAGTCTATGTCCTGTCATGTTATGCGTCATTCAAAAGTGCCAGACCACATCTCAGCTTTTGATATCTGGAGATATGTATATATATTCACAGGAAGAATATATTTTCATAGTTCTTATTGCTTTAGGTAAAAAAAAAAAAAAAAAAAAAAAAAAAAAAAAAAAAGATTAAAAGGGAAATAATAAAAAGGAGTTTGGAATTTTTCTGATCTTTTCTTTACACTGAAAAAAAAGATGAGCCAGCACATAATGCACTCTTTTAAAAATAAAATGAGATGGAAAAGTAAATAAAGTCTCTTCAGGAAAAATAATTTAATACTTTCATCTCATAAAAACAATCAGTTGCTGCATATGAAGTAGCCCTTAGATTGAAATTTTAAGAGAAAATATGGCTATTATGGAAAGTTTTCAACAGAAGTTGATAGATACCAGAAGGAGTTATCTTTCTTGCAACAATGTCTGTCAAGTTCTTAGTGGAGAGATGCGCTCAGTGTTGTTTGCCTTCCCTGAAGCTGTCCACCTGTGGCAGGGAATGCTGTCAGCTTGTCCTATCCCACTGATACAACTGAGATTTGCCCTGGAAAAACAAATCAAAGATGCCTCTCTGCATGTTGTGTCCTTGTCACTCCTAGATTTAGAGGTTTTATATTCTATCACATCCTCGAGAGTCACAAGAAAACAGATGACAAAAAGGAGGGGAAAGTCACATAGTCTGATGGAGAAAAAATGTGTTATACATCTGTAGTCTTGTCAGTTTTAATACTTAGAATGAGGCAGTTGCCATTTCTCAGTGTAACATTGTTCTGTAACTTTTTCTATCTGTGGCTTTCAAGCTTGTGTACTTCAATCCTGGATCTCTACCAAGAAGGTTATTATTCAGCTGCACTGATCTACTGATCTGAAATGTAAAAGCATCACAAATACATTATGTGATAGCAGGTAAATCCACTTACTCTGTTACCATTATACACAGCTCTTGTAGGAGAGAAGGGTTTTAATTTTTTCTTATTTTTTACTTAGAATACCCATTTTAAGTTTCCTCTAATGTCCAAAGAGCCAAAAACCAGTGTGAGCTCTTTATGAAATTATGTATAATATTTCAAAGGAAAGTGAGTTTTACTTAAAAATTCTTCATTCACTAGAGTATTTCTTTTGCTAATTCTGAAAAGTAAACACAAAACAATATTCAAACTAATCCATTTACCAAGAAATAATAATAGAAAAGAGTACAAACAGAATTACATCACGGCTGAAAGTGGAAATGGAAACATAATTGAAAAAAACATAATCTAACTGAATCACAAAAGGCAAAAAATGGATAATGGGATTGCTCAAACAAAATGGCATTCTTGGCATAATGCCTTGTGGTACCATAATGAAGACTTCACTTGAAACATAAGAAAATAGTGAACAATGGCTTCTGATAATATTCTGTAGGGCCATTAAACTTGCCTTACATTCTCCAGACCAAATTTAGAACTTTAATTTGCTGGTAATCTTGATCACAGAAAGTGATCAGTGATGGATGGGAATGTTCTGGTTTGGGCCAGCTCACCGACCAAAAACACAACTGGCTTTGTCTGGACCTGATGTGTTTCTGTACTATGTTCATTGGGGAATAACATTGTAAGACAGGTAGAGAAGAAGAATGTGCCAGTTGGTAGCAGTAAGAATTACAAATTATTTTCTTATTACTTCATTCCTACAAATTGAACTGTATTATGTGGACATTTCAGGGAAAATGTGAAGACTCCACAAGTTGCTCCTTTCTATGGGATTAGAGAATAACTTTAGGTGTTCTTTCACTTCAGAGTGAGGCAAAATGCTGCCTAAATATCTTGTGGCTTAATGTTTAAATTTTCTGAACAAGGAAGATTCCAGTCATTCAACAGTGACATTCAACCTTTTTTATTCACATCCAGTACTTATTGCAACCATGTATTGAGGAAAACTGACTCAGATACCCCTTGGCATTTAGGATCATCATGAAGCAAATAAAAATCTGCATTTCCTACACCTGGGACTGGTGAACCAGGCATTTCAAAACTCTACAAACAAACTAAAAAGAAGTGAGAAAATCGGATGTATGGGCGCAAAGACTACAGCTGCAACAACTTACACAGAGTTCTTAAAAATATAGGGTTTTTGAAATTTCAGTAGAACAGAATATCCAGGTCTAAGAAAGACTAGCTACCAGAGTTTACATAGTATGATATGTCCATTCACCACAATTTGAAATGATCTGCACTTTTCAGACAGCTGTCACACGAATGGACAAATGGTTGGGCTGATACAAATTTCATGAGTACACAAGACTTTTTCTTAGAGGTGGTAAGAGCAGAATTTTGAGGAAACATGCAATTGATATGTTTCTTGTTTTAAACTGTGAGCTGAAAAAGTGCATATTGCTCCAAACTGTTGATAGTGTTTCTCACTCCTGAGATATTATTGCAATTGAGATTTTTTTATATTATTTTATTTTAATACAAAATAGCAAAAAGGCTCATTAATCAGTCTTTTTCTTAGGTATGTCATGACCTCAAAGACTATACTTTTCTACTAAGGACTTTGGTTAAAGACAGCATAAGAGAATTATAAATCACTTTGAACTACACTTCAGCCACAGGATACACTGAAGATTTCTGTTCCATTTCTTGAGTATTGTCCATATTTTAATGCTGTCTTTATGATTTTTTTTTTTCACCTTAGTACATCCTTCTATTTTAAAATGGAAAAGTTTTTCTTTGTGGTCTCCTTTTCCAGGAACAAATATTATTCCTTTTGCATATTTTTTAGTATTATTTTTATAACTTTCTACTTTTTAAGACAGCAGTAAAGATGCATTTATTCCTGCTGCTTCAAAAGTCCACTGAAGAGTTTTTCTGTGACAAATAATGACGAGCAAAGGAGGATTCTAGTCTTTATATTCATTGCACTTTGAAGTAATGTCATATTAGCTTTTGTTGTCTTTGGTTTCCCCTCTGTTCTTTTGTTCAATTGAAGTCTATCACTTGTTCCTTTCCGTGGTGTTTTGTATGCCAAGAGCAGACAAAGTAATGGAAATAAAATTTGATCACAATGAAAGTTATGAAAAATCTGCCAGTGAAAATGAGCACTTTCACAAAAATTGAGGACATTTCAAACAGTTAGTTTTAGTATTAGTTAGAATACTACAAATTTACAAATATTACTGACCAAATATTAAGATACACTATAAGACCAATGGGAAAACAAGGCCCTTAAAAAGAGGATGAAGGGAATTTGACAGACTGCATGGTGCTGAGCCAGATGTTTTTAACAGGAACACATGACAGTGTAGCAACTAGTCAAAGTAAAGAGATGAGTTAAAAGAAAATACAATTTGTTCTTCTGTTCTTCTTCTTGGAACAGCTCCACTTTATATAAAATATTGAATATTCATTGAACCAGAGAAAAGTAGTGAGTGGAAGAACTGCACCACCCAGCAGTTAAGAGTACTCATTTGGGGAGAATGAGTTTCAAATGTCTGCTCCAAAAAGCATTCAATTATTTACACAATTAGAACTCCACAGAATAAATTCAGTCACAACTTGTCAGAGCAGTTTAGAAGTTAGAACAGTCAGTGGGGAAACAGGGGACCAGACAGTCATGCCAGAACATAATGCATACCAAGGACTTAAAACTGGGTCTTTCGCATCCCAAATAAGATCCCCAATCATTAGACTTCTCTGAATCACTTTGTACTTCTAATAAAGACTTTCACATGAACCTTTCATATTGTTTTCAAATATCTTGGTTTTACCCTGATGTGGAATAGGAAAATAATACTGTCTAGACCATTTTTGCAGCAAAGAGAAAAATGAACTTTCCTAAGCCACCTATTTGCTACTAGAGTGTTTCTTTGTGCCCCCACTCCCTCCCTGTCCCATTTTTTTCAGGGAATTTACTGACCGTGAGAAACTTTTCCAATGGATCATGAATCATAGTGATGAATAGGCATCATTGGTCAAATTATGTCTATATATTCTTAATCCACTTAGGTATGAAGGCTGATAATGTTTGAGTACAGTTCTTAGGTAAGCTGTTGCTTTTCATAATGATAGTATGTAGGGATTGGTCACGTGAATTTAAAAAAAGACAAAATCCCAAGAACAGCCTGCAACCAGTGAGGTATTACAAATTAACCTGGCTTCATTTCTATTAAAAAAACCTTATCTCTTGCTGGTTAATGTAGAGAAGATTACAGTTTTTAATGCCAAAGATAAGTCAAGGTATCACCCTTTGTATTTGCTATTGTACTAACTTGATCTGTTAGTACTGGGAAGATATTAAACAAATAAGACATGCCCTAACCAGTGGTAAAAAAAAAGGGTGCTCCTTAGAACAAGTGGCTGTTTCTGTGTGGGAATGTGACTGGAGCATGAATTGAGGGAATGTGACTTCGGAAGAGTGGATTAAATGCAATGTATATAAATGAGTGTGTTTTTTCCATTTACTAGATGCATTTTCAATCAGTCCATCCTCATGGTTGGCAGTAAAACGGATATCAAATGACTTTGTACATTTTTAGGGGAAGTTGCTACTTGTGCCACATCCTTCTGTACTAGTCTTCCCCTGAGAAATTCCATCAGGAAGGCAATGTCATGGTAGTAAAAGTGACTGAACAGTAATTACTACATTAAAAACACATTGAATAGTTTTGACCTTCTATAATTTTGATAGACAAAGAAACATTTCTTGAGTTCAGGTAATTTTTGCAATGTGTTGTAAAGCATTTTGCTCATTGTTAGTGGTAATCCCTTCCTCCAAAATTGCTGAAGTCTTTCTCAATCCCATCCATATTCTTTTGCTGAATTCAAACATAAACACTATAACCCAAGTTTTGTGACATTTGTGATACTGGTAAAAGCAAGACTAAGATTTTTTTATAAAGGACTACTCATATTCAGTAAACCACTGACAAAATTAAATTTTGATATAAAAGAAAAACCTGAGTGAACAGAAAGTTTTCCATTATGTCCCTTAAATAAATATTTGGATATCCAGCTTTACTATGCCAATTGCCACATACAATATTGAATGACATCCATAATATTTTATGTGGCACTAGGTATAGTTTTGTAATTTTATAAAAGGAAATGTGTATCATAAATTAAAATTCCAAAGAGACTTTCATTAATATCAGCTGCCTTTCAGGGATAGAAAGAATTCCACAGCTGTCTTTTAGGTAATTGGATAAATGCACACAGAGTAACTATATATGTGAGGACTGGGGCAGAAGGCATACAAAGTGTCACTGTTTCACAGAATCACAGAATTGTTTGGGTTGAAAGGGAGTTCTTAAATCATGTAGTCCAACGCTTCTGCCGAGGTGGGATTGCCTAGAGCAAGTGACATAGGAAAACTGCCAGGTGAGTTTGGACTGTCTCCAAGGAGGGAGATTCCATGACTTCCCTAGACAGCCTGCTCCAGTGACAAGTTCAATGGAAAGAAGCTCTTCCCTATATTGAGTTGGAACTTTTTCTGCTTTAATTCATGGCCATTGCTCCTTGTTCTGCCTCTGGACACCACTGTCTGACACCATCCACTTGGCACCTGCCTTCGAGATATTTATGCACATTAATGAGCCCCTCAGCGTGCTCTTCTCGAGACTAAACAGACCCACCTCCCTCAGTCTCTCCTCATAAGAAGATGCTCCAGACCTTTGTGACCCTTTGCTGGACCCTCTCCAGTAGATCCTTGTCTTTCTTGAACTGTAAAGACCAGAACTGGACACAGCAATCCAGATGTGGCCTCAGCAGGGCCAAATAGAAGGGAAGGATCAGCTCCCTTGACCTGCTGGCCACACTTTTCCCAATTCATCCTGGGACCCCATTATCCTGGTCCCTGTCCATTCATCTAACCCACATATCCTTAGCTTACCTGTAAGGGTGTTATGGGAGACAGTATCAAAAGCTTTGCTCACGTCAAGGCAGACAACATCCTCTCCTCTCCAATCATCAACCCATCTTACAATGCTATCATAAAGGCCGTCAAATTGGTCAAGCGTGATTGACTCTTAGGGAATCCATGCTGACTATTCTGAATTGCCTTCTTTTGTGCTACATGCTTGTTGATAACCTCCACAATTATTTATTCTATCTCCTTTCCACGGATGGAGGTGAGGCTGACTGGTCAGTGTCTTCCTTCTTGCCCTTTTTGAAGATGGGAGTGACATTGGCCTTCCTCTCATCATTGGGCAGCTCTCCAGTTCTCAATGATTTTTCAGTGATGGAGAGTGTCTTAGCAGCAACATCTGCCACTCCCTCAGCACCTGTGGGTGTATCCCATCAGGGCCCATGGATTCATGGGTGATAAGTCTGCTCAGCTGATATTTCACCCAGCCCTGTGCAACCAAGGAAAGGAAGCTTTCCTTTCTCCAGCCCTCCTCCCTTACCTCCAAGATCTGTGATTCCAGGGGACTGACCTCAGTAGCAAAGACTGAGGAAAAGAAGGCATTCAGCAATTCCACCTTCTCTGCATCTTCCATCACCACAACATCCATCTGATTCAGCAGAGGCACCACATTTTCCCTAGCATTCCTTTTGCTGCTGGTGTACTTTTAGAAGCCTTCCTTGTCCTTGATATCGCTTGCCGGACTCAGTCCCAAGCAGCCCTTCCTTACATACCTGCATCCTCTGAAGAGGTTTCTGTAATGGGACGACTCCCATGCGGCCTGTCCCTTTTTCCACATTCCATAGATTTCTTTCTTCTGTTTCACGTTTACATACTCATCCATGCAGGTCTTCTGCCCTCTCTGTATGAATTCTTGCTTACTGGTCTTGAGCCTGGAGGAAGAGGTGTTTGAGTATTGACCAGCTCTCTTGGACTCCCTGATCTTCTAGAGCTCTAATCCATGGACTTCCTGTAAGCAGGTCTTTGAAGAAGTCACAGTTAGTTCTCTATGAATTCAAGGTTCTAGCTCTGCTTGCTGCTCTGCTTCCTCCAGGATCCCATGTACCACCACGTCATTGTCACTGCAGCCAAGGCTGCACCCAATGCTCATGTCTTCAACCAGTCGCTCCTGGTTTCTTAGTACAAGGCATAGCAGTACAGCTTTCCTCGTTGGCTCTTCTACCACTTGTGTCAGAAACTTATCTCCAATGATCTGAAGAATTTGTTTTTGGCATTCACGTTCCTAATATATTTGTGGAACTTCTTATTTCTAATGTGTCCTTACAGTTGGAAGTTAGATTATCTGGATTTTGCATTTTTATGCAACATCATATGATTTGACTCTGATGGCTACCTTCCAATTTTAAGTTCTTCCCAATTTTCAAATAATAAAAAAGTTCCTGGTAGGTCTTATGGGTTTTATAAGTCTCTTACCCATAAGACACTCTTAAATATATATCCTGGTTTTTTTTTTGGGGGGGGGGGGG
>VZRL01006433.1:293825-387849 GCA_013397895.1 Origma solitaria | reverse complement strand
TGGATTTCACATTCTGCTGTTGTATATATTCCTAAATTACAGCTGTTGTTCCTTGAATCCATGGGCAAACTGTCAAGAGATACAACCTATCAATTTTCAGAGTTTACTGAAATCTGCTTTTCTGTAGGACACTACCCCCTCTTCTGATATTGCAATTTCTTAGACTAACATTTAATTTCTCAAAAAACTCATTCAAGTTAACTTCCAACTTCAGATATTACTAAATTGTTTTTTAATTTTTAATACTTTCCCTTCATTTCATCCAACTATTTCTTACAAATTTTGTCTAAGAGGGTATTTGAGTTGCCAGATTAGATTGTTGTATCACTAGACTTATTCTGTGTCTCCCACAGGTAACTAGAGCTAGAACCCTATTATGACATTGCAGTTCTTTCTTCACACTTTTTTTTACTCTATGATCTGTTCTTGATGCTCCGAATAAGTACTGAAAATTATTCTTCAATTTTCCCTTCTGTTCTTTGTGAGTAATTTGTACTTTTATGCCACTACATCTTTCATAGTTTGTTCTACCACATTTCCTTGATGCCAATGCTGTCATGACTTTGGCTGCATGCTCAGTTCCTCACTGCTTCTCTTTATTTCTTTATTCCTCACATATGAGATGCATCAGAATATGATCCAGTAATTCTTATCCCTTTCTCCCATACGATCTTCTGGCTGCTTTGTCTTTTCCTCTAGGAGATAACTCTCTCACAAGGCTATTACTATATTTTGATTTCTAGTAATATTTTATTACCTGCCTCTTTCAAATTTTAAACCTATCCTTTGTTGCGGAAGCTCATAGGTAAATCAGGCAGCCAGCACACGCAAGATGGTGAAAGAGAGATTTATTTGCAGTTCTTTCTTTATATATGCATTAATAGTCTAACAATTATTGGTCGACAGTTTTCTACCCCCCAAGAGGATTGGCTGGAGTCTTACAGCATCCAGTACCAAAACAAAAGATTAGAAAAGCACAAGAATTCAACTTATCTCTATTCCCCATGAGAAAGAAGAGAAAAACTTTTGGAACAGTGCATCCACATATCCTTTGTAGGACTGAGAATCTATACATGGAAATTTCTTTCCCGTGCTTTGTGATATGGATCCCAAATTTTTGCTGCAATCCTTCCGTTCTTGGACCTTCTTTGTCAAAGAGGCTAAGGATTTCCAGTTCACTCTGATGCAAAACATTGCTTGTTTTCAAAATATATTTGTACCTGACTGACCTTTACTCGTGTGTTTATTTCTAGCTTTATTACTCCAACCAAGCCTCCAGCACACTGGAGTCACTCTGACCTGCTGTGGTCACCTGTCATTAGCGCTCACACAGAAAACACAGGCAGCAGTAAGAGAACTGGACTGTCTAGTGAGTAACACTACCTGCTCTCTAAGAGACAAAATCAGCAGGCAGGTTGCTTTACTGAGGGACTTCTAGCCTGCTCCACCCTTTGTTCCTTCTTTTGGAATTGTGGCTGTAGCTTCGCAGCTGCAGCTACGTATCATTCCTCCACATCAATCGTCGTGGTTTACCATTGGTTTTTACAATAACAATAAATAGTTCTTGAAACCAATAACAGTAGGATTTAGATAGGGAGTGATCATTGCTTACTCACTAGGATGGACAGTATCATTTTAATATTTTATTAATTCACGCTTACCTTTCTGTTAGCTTGGTAAAAGACTTGTGACACAATAAAAGTAGCCATGAATCTATTATCAGAAAGTCCTCTTTTTCACAGAATAACAAAAGATTAGAAGGTATTGTGTAGATTTTTGCTGAATATAACTGTTGTTATTCTTAAAAAAGTATACTACTTTAGCAATATGTAACTTTTTTCACTTTTTCCAACACGCATCTCCCAGACATTCTTTTTCCTCAATGAATCAAGATGCACATTTCCAGTACATGTAGTAAAGACACTGAATGTCTTTTTGAGATACTTTGTTAATGTTACACATAGCATGAAGTGGTATTCTTTAAGGTTTAGTCAAACATTTTACCAAATAGAACTTGGTCATTCTTTAAATATTCATTTTCTGGAGATACCCTTGTGCCTGAGGAAATCATAAATAGGAGTTCAAATGGGTTTAATTGGTCTTCACAGTTTTCAATATGAGCTTTTCACTGGATTTAGATATTTTAGAGATTTGAGCTTCACACCACTCCATGGGGAAAGGACAGCATCATTTCCACATAGCAGTGCAGGTAAAAGGAACATATATGAGTTATTAAAGGTATTAGGCATCAATCTACCTGATGAAATACTTATGAAAAAAAACTGGCTCACTGGAGCTTGATGACTTAGTCAAGCACAGAGAGGAAATTTGTTGCCTCGCCAGGAATGCAGAACCCCTAGTCCCCAGAGCACCAGTCGTAATTCTGTCTAGAATATTGATATTGATATAAACTATTGATAGTGCACTATCAATACAGAGTGCACTGCTGGGCCAAGGAACCCCTGCTTTTTCAGTGTCTATGTCCAGGAAAGCAAGTGTTGAAAAGAAAGTTCAGCTTAAACAGCAGATTTTTACTTTCACTCTGCTACACGTATTGGCATTGGTGGAAATAATACTTTTTTTTTTTTTTACTCATGGGATGAGAATCTTGTTTCTATCCCGAGGTGTTTTTAAAGAAAATTGCTAAAATCTGCCTTATATAAGGTGAAGAAGAAAAAAGACCAAACATTTCTATTTGCAGTTTAAACTCCCTTTTAGAAAATTCTATGACTTTACTACTGAAGTGTGCCTGCAGAGACTAGGGGATTCAAGTCCAGCAGCTGATATAAACTACATCAAATCTATTCTTCAGATAAAAATAAAACATTTATTATTCTCATATGTTTTCAGGGGATGGATAAGAAGACAAAGTATTTAGCTGGAAACAACTACTTTAAAAAATTGCAGAGATTTATGCAAAATAATAATGATAATGTAAACTCAAACATTTATCAGACCAACCTGGAAGCCAAACTTCATGTCTTATGCAAAATATTAAAACAAGTCCTCACATTTACTTGCAATGATATCCAATAACAAAAGAAAAGTGTATGTCAAAATGCACTTCTTCCGATGCTGTTATGCTTTGTATATCACTGATGGTAAATTTTCAGTGGGGCTATCTGTACTTGGCTTTGCTGTTCAGTTCCTAAGTTTCTGCTGAAAGGCAGATTTCCATTCACACGTCTAGCTGGAGCTATTAGGCCACACCAAAATCCTGATGAAAGGCCAGGACTCTTGTTATCTTTTGCAGAGGCAAATTCATCCAGCTAAGTGCTCCCAAAACATGGATCTATGAGGTGTAAGAAGGCTGAAATTTTGAGGACATACTGATGTTTAGGGTTGTTCTACTCAACTGTCCAGTGGTTGGAGTACTCTGATGATTAAAAAAGGCTGAGCTTTGAACCTTTACCCTGTCTGATAAGAGGCAAAGACTTAAATCCAGGTTTCATCATGCAATAATCTGCAGGTAGTTGTCTGTTCTTGAGAGGATCTTTCTTAATGTTATCTTTGGAGATGTTCTGCTTTATAAATAATTAAATATTCAGTGAAGCAGAGACTGGAATCTCTTGTTCCCACCTCAGTGCCCTAACCACTGAGCCTGAAAGTCCTTGTCTCCTTCTCTTTGGCTCAATGAATATTTAATTATTATCCCAAGTGGAGTAGTGCCAAGAGATTAAGGCTTTTCTATGATACCAAATAGTCTGGTGAATGGGATACACTCCTTAATGTGTTTCTTCCATTCAGTAGCATGGAAAACAAACTTCTGGCCTGCCAAAGGCTTACCTGGTGGTGGAGTAGATCCCTCCATGTCTTTATTTTGTTTAAACTTGAACATTTGGCCCCTGGGAGGAGTCTCGCTGGAGTCAAAATGAAGCACATCTGAAAATGTTTTGTGTTGAGGTCTCAACTGATATTTTAATTAGTAGTGTAAAAATATAAGTGGATATTCTTCAGTTTCCGCTTATAAGCTATTTGGCTTATAAATAAGCAAGAACATATAAAATATAAAGCATCTTTATAGGCATGATAAAAAATTCCTAGCAGGATAGGAAACAGAGGTGAAGCTGAAGGCTGATACTGCAGAAATGTGATAGGAATGACAGCTAGAAAATTAATGTGGCCCATATCTGTTTAAGAGAAATGATGTTGAAAATCAATAGCTTTGAAAAGCATCAGCAAATAATGAGGGCGACAAGATAAATGGGAATATTTGAGGTTGTAGCAAGGTCTCTAGAGTTGCATTTAACCCTTGTGTATTGTTTCAGTCATGTCCTTTTTTGCCTAGTGATTTTGTTGTTTGTTTGGGGGTTTGTTTTTATTTGATTTTGGTTCCAATGTATTCAATTCTACCTTCAAATGCAGAATGATGTAGATAGCTGACACTATCCCAGATTAGTAATGTCTAGATACATTCTTACATTATCAGACTGTGTGTATTAAATGCATTTTTATGTTACGGTAAAACACAGTACAAACCTGTCATTAAGTGTCATTATGCAGATAGAAATAGAACCTGTTAATGGATTAGATATCCTGTTAATGTCATCTAAATTCAAGACCTGGCAAGGAAAAATGATTCTCGGATGGATTGAAAATAGGTAAGAAAAACTAAAAGAATGAAAATTATTAATTATCTGGCCATATTTTTAACCAATATGGCTGACTATTATAACCTGACAAACTAATGGCGTGCTTAACTCAGATTAGCCAACATATATAAATTAACGACTCTTCCAAACATGCCATTGTCCAAGTGATTTTACCGCACCTGTTCCTGACTTTATCATTGAAATGTACTTTGCTGCCGTATTATTTTGGTTCTCATTGTTTATTTTTAGCTACATTTAGCTAACTATTTTTAGCTTTTGCTTATTTCTAGTCACCTAGGTAATAATGCACATTGACTAAATCTGTGCCTGTACCTGAGATCTCATGTTACCAGACCGGTATTTAACTGAGTGTACTAACATTGAAGAAAAAACACATGAAAAATGCATGTGTTGACACTTAGGTGTCCAAACCAGGCCCATTATTTTCTGTTCTACTTAAGGTGTGGTAGTTCAGTCAGGGTGACGGTGAGCATAATAGCAGCCACCCTGATGGATTAGCAGGCAGAGTGATCTTAACAATACATTGCTGGGAGCAAAAGTTCTACTTCTCCAAAATTAACATTCAGGAGCAATGTTCCAGTTGTATTATGAAGAGCTAGATAAACCTCATCATCAGCAAATCTACTTAAGGCTGCTAAATCCCTGGCAGCCCAGAACAGCATTCAGGTCTTCCTGCCTTCCTACAACAGGTAAAGAGGACTGCATGAAGTACAGCACACTTGAATTGTGGTTCTGTCCTGTAACTTCTCTCCCAAAGGGATGGTGCATAGGCAGTGTAGGGTCTGGATGACTCCTGTCACCACAGAAATGGTGGTGACACAATACCAAAAGGAACTTGTCATTCTTCTCTACAACATGTACTTAAAGGAATGAGAAAAGCAATAAAAGTAGGTATTAACATTAACTGTAACTGAAAACTTGTAAAGCAAGATATACTGCACATGGAGATGACAAGATGAAAGCTTTGTTTGCCCAAGATAATTTTTTTTTCCTGGTGCCTCTTATTTCTTTTGGGCTGTGTTACCCCTCTCAAAGATGAGGGAGGAACTAAGTCTAAACACAGGGAAATCATGTGAAAAAAAGTGTCCACCTTGTTTTATATTTCGTTTGAAAGTTTCTATTCCCAAACAGAAATTCTAAGAAGCATTCAGTATTTCAATGACAATAGGGATAAACTGCTGTATTACTGCACAGAGAAAAGATATGTCTAGGAGACAAATAATTCAAAGCTAAAGTATTAACTGTCTTGCATTATGGAGTGTGATAATGAAAACATGGTTTGCAAAAACTTGCCTATGTGCATTAAATCTTCTACTATGTATCCTCCAGGATATTGTCAACAGCTGGAATAGAAAAGTAGTCAACTGCTGTTTAGAACAAATATGGACACATTCATATGATGCTCTGATCTGCACTGATTGTTCAGAAACTGAAATGGAGATACAGGAATAGAACACAACAGTACCTGTGGTAAATATTTTGGTCCTATCTTCCTTCACCAAAACAGTTAAAATGCACTCATATATGTGCAATGTTAAATTTTCTAAGTTAAACAGGGCCTGATGCTACCTGGCATCTATGAGCTATAGAGTGAAAAATAACTTCCTTGTCTTCCGTGCATCTGATGAGACAGATCTCACCAATTAGACCAACTAGTTAAACTTCTCTGTACAGTGGGCTTTCAAATTTAAGCCCATTTAGCAACCACCAGCTACAGGTTTTCACTCTATAAAACCTATTTGTGTTAGCTTCCTTAGTGTTGATAATTAAATAGAGTTTTCTACTGAGTTCTACCTTTTATGATGTAGGATGTAGGATATCAACCTAAATGCACAGAAATGTGTTTTCTCTAACATCTGTATTTTTTCATAGGAAATCCATTATGTGGATGAGTTAGTTAGAATTTAACAGTAAATTTTAACAGAAAATGCTCTTTTTAACACTTTCAATTAGAGACCTGCTCACTCTGAAGTTTAAACATGTCTGTGGTGGAAATTATCAGCTTGAATGACTCACTCTTTTCCCTTCCAATAGCAAATAAAATATATAGCATTAAAGTACTTGAATTGCCTTAGGGTTTAAGTCTTCTGCCTACTGAAGTTTTCCAAATTAAAGTGTAGTGTAATCTATCTTATTTTATGGCATTATAGTACACTGGATTTCTGGTTATTTTAGCAAGTACACAAGTTTTAACAGTTAGAAGTAATGTTTGTTTCACATCAGAGCATTTAATTTATCTACACTTAAATCTCACCGGATTTGTGAACTTACTCATATGGTTATCTCCTATCTGTAAAGTCAAAGTAGAGAAGACTGGATATTCTGAGCCTAAGGCTTTGAAATCAATCTTTCTTCTTTATTTTATTGCCACTGTTAATCTACATTGCAAGTTAGATGGATGCTAAAGTAAGATATTAGTAAGACAACATTGTATTTTAATATTCTTATGGTAAACAACCATTTCAAAACTTCTGTGAAATTCTTCCCTGGTATGTTTCTGAGGCAACCCTACTGACTACTAAATGCAAATAGTAATGGTAGCACAGCAGTTGGATCTTTGAGCATAAGAAATAGTCCTGGAAATATATTCCTGGAATTGCAGTTAACCATGAAACGGACTCTTTGTCCAGAAAGACAAACCTTACATTTACATAGATAACAGATGACGAACCACCTACTTCACAAGTACTTCATGACAAATTGAAGGAATCATGCAATCCTTCTGTGAAAAATTGCATTTGTGTATCCACTGCATATCTGCTGTACTACCACTAAGAAACTGCCTGACCTCAAAACTGCAGAGTACAAAAAAAACAACTCTTAACTCCAGAAGTGTGCTTTACATGCCAGGGTAGGAGTCATGCCTGTGGCTCTGTGTGTTCTTTAAAAAAGTTCCTCTGTGAAAGAAGAGGTAAGGGGATTTCCTTCCTCCTAAAGACCTTGATGAATGCTGCTATATCATCAGTGTCAGCAGCAGCTCATCCGGAAGGATCAAGTAAAGAGGAATTTACTTTTTTTTACTTTAATTTTCACTGTGCATCTAGTGCTAAAGTCTTTTAAACCTGAAATGAAACTGCTGGCAGCCTCCCAGCAAAGATCCCTTTCCTTTGGTTTGCCTAAAACAGTAGACCAAATGTGCATGGGGAATGTACAAGTTCATTTCAACATACCTGTTTTAAAGAGAAGTCCACAGCTCCTGAGGATCTATTTCCTGTTATGACTCTCTGCTCTTATCAAAGAGGGAGAAGGGCTGACCCAAAGAGGGAGGTAGGAGGGCTGACCCAAAAGCCTGGGATTTGACTCTAGATTGTTAATGCTACTGCCACTAGGCTGCCTGTTTAGTCCTGTGTGATCTGAATAATATGTGACAGTTCAGCATTATGATTCTTCTGCCAAACGCAGTAGGCTGGGCAGGGGTCACTGCTTTCCCAAAGCACACTTATGTGCAGAAGCCCTGCATTGTAGGTCCTGCTGCTTCAGCATTGTTCACAGCTTTAGTCTCACATGAAGGTTAGAGGGGAATGAATGGAGCACCTCCTCAGGCTCTGTGGGGAAGCTCCTGGGAACTTAATCAAAACTGAAAACAAATAGCTGTTTATAAGCAATATATGACTTATATAGATCTAAGCAGTAGTACAACTCATACTTTTCTACATGGAAGAATCTTTTGGAGTTTATATGGAAACCTTTTAGGGAATTCAAAACATTCTGAATGTTCAGTCAGGTGTTAAATTCCTAAACCGTCCCCTTAATTTCTCTATCATATTCCTTTGCCATTCTTCCTCATGTTCTGCTTTTGCAGTGTCACTTGAAGACTGTCACCTTTCATATGGTTCAAGTTCCACTGCCAGCAACTGATGTGTAGTTCCTCAGAAAAACCTTTGGTCCATCAAATTGCACTTTACTCTTTCCATCTTTCTAGATGTAATCAGAAAAATTAAAGAAAACATGCCTTACAGAAGACTGCCACTATCAATCCATTGTTTAGTTCAGGGATTTATGAACAGGGTTTTGTTCAGGGTCTTTAAGTCTTCCTTCTAGTCATGGTTGAATGTGTTTGCTACACCCTTTTCCTTATTTTATGTAATCACCATGACAAAGAATGCAGTAAAAAGGCAATAATAAATATATAGGTTTCCAAATCAAACACAGACATGTTTTTCTCTGGCATTAAAAAAAAAAAAAAAAAACCTTGAAAATTTTAAAATATATATATGTATAGAAAGATTGCCTTTCATACATGGGTGGTGTTTATCTAGCATTGAAAATCCTAGCTACACATGCCCTTTGTAGTTGAGCTAACCTAAAAGCATTAATTTTAAGACCTTGGTGTCAGGTATAGCTGTAGAATATAGTAAATTCTTGCATTTTTTTCACTTCTTTTCTGAGAAAACTGGATATTGTACATTAATTATGTTAGGCCATGAAGAGTATAGACTAGGGTCATAGGCTGAGAACTGCAATTTGTTTTTTTATTATTACCTCTACTAATATCAGCAGTATTAAAGAAAGATGTGGAAGGGTATATGTATAGTTATGCGTTCATATATGTATGCATAATGAAGATAATAGATTAAAAAATCAGTGATTACCGAAAAAAAGAAAAAGAAAGCTGTGTCTGGAAGTGTCCCATTGATTCAATATAATAGGATTACTTCCTGACTAGGAGTTTGTGTAGTTTTATTTAGACGTAAATAGTTTATGCATGTCGGTCATGTTTTGCCATGAGTTTGGAGTATGAAATCAAACAGGCTTTTCCTACCTAGTAAATACTATAGATTAGCTTCAGTCCAGACATATGTAGTTAGTTGGGCAACTCATCATTCAATTTTTAAGTCCTCTTTAAG
Source organism: Origma solitaria (assembly GCA_013397895.1). NCBI lineage: Eukaryota > Metazoa > Chordata > Aves > Passeriformes > Acanthizidae > Origma > Origma solitaria. The sequence goes on along the minus strand of VZRL01006433.1, from coordinate 378,389 downwards.
ACCCATGATATCTTCTAAAGCTTGTTGGGCTTTCTACCATACAGTCGTAACATTTACTTACGGATCACAATAATGTTAAGACTAATATGATGTTTGAAGGGTAAATTCTGTGTTAAAACACTCAATGGTGTTTCAAATCCTAGTGGATGACTGGATTTAAGATGTTTTTCTTTAGAAGGTCATTCATGGTATAACATAGATAAAAGCATTATAACCAGATAAAGGCAGGTCTTTAAACTATTTGTCTTTGCTTAACTAAAATTAGTTTTAGAATAGATTCAGATAACCTGGTACAGATTTCTACCTGTGTGCTCTTTTTCACAGATTGTAGGGGTTCCACCTGAATAAAAACTTACTGAAATAAGAAAACCTAATTCAAAACAGCTCTAAATCCACACAAGCAAAACTATTAAGTTAGTATAAACAGTTTTCCATGTATAAAAATATAAAGAAAATAGAATATACTGGCCTTTTGTAGTCAACCTCCATAAACACAAAGGCAAAATACTGAAAACCAGGGTGCTCATGCAGAACATTGCTTTCCTGCTTCAGTGAAATGATTGTCCTATGTCTATGCATACGTAGCACACACATACAATAAATACTACTGTATGTATTCCTGTGTGAGAGAGCTAGATCTCTTCATCTAGAGGGGAAAACTAATCTTGTTAAAGACTATATTAAATAATGCACCTTAGGGTTTTAAAAACCTCATTATGAAATGAAAAATAGGTAGTAAACTTTGGAAAGAGGCACAAATGCTTTAAGTTTTGCCTCAGGAAAATTTGATATTCTGAAATTTCTCATAAGTGTTTTGCAGTTCTGCCAATTAAATGCCCAGACAAGCTCTGATTCTTTTCTTTCACAGTAAATAAAGAATAGCCAGGAAACATTACAAAAATGAAGTTTCAGATCTGTACTGCTTAGACATATGAGGCTATTTAGCATAGTGGGATTTAATTTTAAATAGAAACTGGTAAGAAGATTATTTTGTCTGTAGTGCTATCACAGATGCATGATGAAAGCTTATGCTCAATAAAAGAAGAAAAAATTGCCACTGATCAGCTACTACAGCTCGTTTAGCCCTGGCACTCGCTTGCAGATTGTCAGGTATTGAAACAGTATGGGTACAAGTGTGTGAACAAAACCTTGATTTTGTTGGATTAGTGAGGATACACTACTGCTTTTGTCTCACAGCTTTAATTTTCTGTAAAAACTTGTTTAGTATTTTCCTGGACCTACACTGAGAGGGAAAGGTAGCACCCAGACTGAAAAATTGCATTCCTTGCCCTAGTTTAAAACATTGAGGGTCTCATGTAAAAAGGATCTGAGAAAAAGATCGAGAACGTTTGTGAATAGTATCATGGCATCAGATATCTGCATGAGGAAATGAAAAGCTGAAGGGAAACTTCACTATTAACAATTTCATGCTCTTGTTTATTAAATATGAAAGTGAGACTTAACAATTCTTTTTCCATTCTACATCAGACCTGTTTGTGACTTTGTTTTACAATACCAAACAATTAGTTTGATCTTTTTTCCATAACAAAGGATTATTTTCTAATCTCATTTCTGACAAAAATGTGAACATCATCCATTTATACAGATCAATTCTGACTGTGTTGACCAACTTCAGTCATGCATTACGGTCACTAAGACATGGAAGTTTGCATGGAAGCAGCATTAACATGCAGTTAGATGAAACTGAAGATTCTCCTCTCGGAAATGCCTTGGACACCCTCTTTTTTGAAAAGGAGAGACTTCAGCTTTGGTGGATACTGGAGGACTCACCTGTGATAAAATACATCAATCTCAAAAACTCCTAATGTTCTTATTTTTCTCCAACCTAGTTTTGAAGAAACAAAAATTACTCTAGTAAAGTAGGTGAAAATAAACTTAGTCAGCTTACATTCTATGTTTGCTCAGAGTTTTACATCATAAATTTTTGCATACTATTTACGTTAGCAGTAAACAAATACACCAGTGAAAAAGAACAATAGATTTCATTTTGTTGACATAATTACTCCAAATATCAACCTGTATGTTTCAAAATTAATGTGCATTAGTATATATAATTAAAACTGGCATCTGTTTTGTTAAGGCTTCTGAAAACTTGCTTTACTAGACGTGGTGGAAAGTCATGATGTGCTACTTCTACTGATGATCTTATAACAAATCAAATTTTGTTTATGTGATCTCACGCTTCACTGGTGGTGTTAATCCTGTACACCACAGTCATGTACGTTTTGGGTTGGTTCATTTATTAACAAAGACTTTATAAAGAATACATATGTTCTAGTCATTTGATTCATAAAATCCCACTTTGTTATATGTTGTTTGCTGCTGGTTCAGAAAGTGATTGTCCTGAAGAGAAATCAAGACATTTTAAATATCACTGAAGCTGTTCATATGTTCAAAGGGAAAGTTAATGATGCCTGATCACTGTTTTATGAACATATTATTCAGCATATTAAGTGGAAAAAGTCTGCTCAAGAAGCTTGCATGTAGCTGTTGTATGAGAAGCTAATTTAAATATTTTGAGCATATAATTTTTTTATTTTACAACTGCTGATGCCCAAATATCTTCATGAAGTAGTCCTGCCTTTAGAATTACGATCGTCTTTGGGTTAAGGCATTGTCCCTTTGCACCCCAAGTAGCTACACACTTATGGTATCTAAGAATGCATGTTCAGATAACACTTTAGGAAACCTCTTGCCTTTGCTGTCCAAACTGTGTTTCTTACTGATGTTTCTGTCTTCATAAATACATTGACAAAATTTCTGTTGCATGACCTTCTCAACCATATTTCATTCTTGTATATTACTGTTGTTTGTCAGTAGATGACCATATAAATTTAGCATGAGACAAGGGCTATTGAGGCCAACATTCACCGTCTGTTGTCTGGCTGAATTAAGTGGCTGAAGTCAGCAACACCTTTGATTGCTAACACCACATCTGCTATAAATAGATTGGATTTCTCTGCGTTGTGACCACCACATTATCTCACACAGGTGACCAAACTGGACCCACATGCATAGTGCAACTTAGATGTTTTGTTCATTACCATTGCATTACAGAATCACAGAACGTTTGGAGCTGAAAGGGACCAACAAAGACCATCAAATACAAACTTAAATAAATTGTCTATACAGGTATCAAACCCACAACCTTAGGGTTTTTACCACTGTGCTCTCACCACTGAGCTAATCTCAGGGTTGTTAGCTCCCTTCATAATTGTTGTGAGCTGTAACAAAGTCTTGTTTACAAGTGGGTCCTGTGCCTTCTTTATTTCATTTTCCATGGAGATTTCACATTACCTCAATTTTCCTTCATCCTTAATAGAAGCCTTCCAAGAAAACAAATGCTTTTTTTTCCAAGTTCTGGCTTCTGCAACCAAGAAACAGGAGGCTGAACACAGTTTATAGTTTGTATTGATTAGGCTTTTCTCTCTCTTCAGAGACACATTTTTCTAAATTTTCTTGAGGATATGGATTCACCAAAATGGCAAAAAATATAAATTTTTTATTAACCCTGTGTTATCTGGAGATCTTTTAAAGCATACAATCATTCTGCCTGTTTCTCCTTCCCTTTGTGTTTTTCTATTTTAGTCTCCCACCTTTTCTTACTGAGAATGGAGCACTGCTGGATGAAAGTACTGAAGAAATGGCAGGGAACTTGGCTTTTCCAGTGTGTGCCACTGAGATCCTCGGGCTATTCTCACCTGTAGATTTAAATTCTTCTTGCAGCTCCACTGAATGTGTACCATTCATCAATGGCTACTGAATGAGTGCAAGATGCGCATCTTATATGCACATGTTATCACTACTTTGTGGACCTGTCTTTATTCTGTGAACAGATGTGCTCTTGATGTAGGAAGCTGCTTTCAGGAAAATGGGGGATGCGGACAAAACATGTAATGGGACTTCACCACATGGAGTTTTTACTTCCTGTGCCCACAAATGGCTCCAAAATCTTGAAAGAAAAGATTGCTTGTTATAGAAATGTACAATGTTTGATATTTTGTGATTGGGTCTTGTTAAAGGATAATAATAAGGTCTAGCCAGTAGTTTTCTTCTGCAAAACTAGAAATGAGGTCACTGCCTTTTTTTTCCCTTTTTTTTTGGTATAACTGTGCTCACCAGCAGAGAGGTACAACCAAAAATATGCTATGTAAATACATTAGAAATAAATAATCTGTAAGTTAAAATGAGCACAATATGTGGGTCTAGTATGCAAAACAGATTTCTCTGAAAGCTATTTTCAACCCTATTTTAAAGTCAGGGTGAATGACACATTGCTGAAATAAACACCACATCTTGCCTGCTTATGTAAGTTTGCTAGTATGGGGACACAGTAAGATGTTTGTCTCCTTGAAGAGATACATGCTACCAGTAGCACGGGCTCAACTCCCACTGACTGTGTGACTCGGGCAAAATTCGTGATGCATTGGTTTTGGTCTCAGGCAAATATGCAGCCATCCCCCTCCATTCTTCCTCAGTTCCTGGGCTCATTGACTATTTACACAAGCTTCAAAATTTGCATGTAAATTCAATACTTGCTGTGGAAAATCACAGCTGAGTCACCCTGAATATATTTGTACTTGGGTACAAATGTTTTTGAAAATTTTCAGCAAACTAATAGGCTAAAACTGGGTACTGATACCAAAGCTACCCTACTCTTGGATGTGCAGAGAGGCAGAGATGTCTGCACAGGAAAATGAGCAGGAATTATTTTCCAGGTATTATTTATAACTAACCCCCCAAAGAAACCAAACCAAAACAAAACCCCCAAACAAAACCAAGTCAAACCAAAACCCAGAGGAAAAAAGTGAGAAAAACAAATAGGATGTTTTCAAACAGTTTTAATCAATTTCAAAACAAAATTTGTCAGCATGGTCCTGGAGAAATTCTTATCTTGATACTTCCTGTGAGGTTCCCTTATTTTTTATGGAGCCATGTTTTAAGCAAATTTATTTGCTGATATCTCTATCTATCCACCCAGAGGCAGCTGTGGCCAAGTGATATTACACTAAGATTTCCTAACTGGCCCATAAAATTTTACTTGTATGATGTGACTCTGGAATGAGAGCTGCTTCAGGTATTTAAGGACATAAACCTTAAATAAAGCTTTGGCCTCTTTTATCAGTAAAGAAAACAGACATGTTCTGTGAAGAGATTGAGTTGGAGCAGCTGAATTCCACTCTTGAATAGGAGGAGTAGTACCAAATTTTCTAATCTCATCAGCTGCATCTCAAAGGAAAGAATATTTTGCTATCTACTCCTACTAAATAGGCTTCTGTTAAGGATGCAGAAAAACTGAGGTAATGTGAAATTTCTGTGGAAAGTAAAATAAAGAAACAGCAGGACTCATTTGTAAAGAAGAATTTGTTACAGCTCACAACAATTAGGAAAGGAACTAGTGCAATTACAATGAACAATTATTCTGAGCTGTACTATGCATGTAGCCATTTGTGGGTTAGCTGCACCTCCCATCAGTCCCATACTCTGATGTCCAAATCCATAGGTGTGGATCATCTTCACAAGATTTCTGTGAGACATGTGCTTGTGTCGATTTTCCCCCACCAATCAGTTTGTTTGTCTCCTCCAAGTCTCTTGTGCTACAAACAGGGAGTCAGATTTTTCCTTTCCATGGTAAAAGAAGACAGTTTGCATCTAAAGACCTGATTGGCACATAAACTGGCCTTCGTGTATATAATTGAGATACATGTCATCATTGTGAAAGTTACCACTATAGGGTTTTCAGCTTTTCTGTTGGGTTCCCTGCTCCTCTACCCAAGAAAAATCTGCTCCTCTGCAGTATTTTACAGGTAAGGTTTTCTGCAATAATGAGGCTCGCTGCATCTGCAACTGTATAAGGCAGTCTGTGTGTTTTAAGTTTTGGGGCAGTCCCCTTGCTCTAGAAGAGAATGAGGTGTCTAAGATGATTATTCAAATATCAGTCAAAACTGACATGGGAGAAATTGCTGTCAGTAAAAACAAACCTGTGGATCCTGGAATCTTTAAAAAGGCCTATGTAAACTAATGTTTTTAGTTACACCAAATTCTAAGTGGATTCAGATGCTATGCTCACATGAACACCTGTAAAAAATCACAGCCTAAAATAGTCATAATTTAAATTCAATGAACCTGGAACATTTGTTTCACCTTCTACATCTCATTATGAACCTTCTGCTGATTCTCTGCCTCTATGCAGTGTGCGCCGAGTCCTTGATTTCCTACAGTGAAAGTTTTGTGCTTGGGCCTGCACATGGTCACTAGTTGTGCAGGATATAAGTCAATCTGCCTGTGTAGACTGCAACTGACTCTGTATTTTAAATGTGCATGACTATCATGCATGCACAGTGTCCTTCATTCAAAGGTTGCTGATAAAACATCTGGGAACAAGTCAGGCTTGTGGAGCTGAGCTCGGCTAAGGATGTCAGATGTGAGAAGAGCGCATGGTCAAGTTTTAAATAAATTCTTTGTGTTGACAGTCTCTAGCCTCCCCTTCCTACGGAGCATGCGCTCTGCCATACACTCCGATTCCACAGCAGATTTGCTGGCTTCAGGTTCCTTTCCATATAGAAATATAAAATAGCTCTGATACTTTAAAACTGGAATATTTATGAACTGACAGTCTGCCCTTAGTTGATTGCAACACAGTTCAGTGCAAGAGTGACACTATGAAATGGGTGCTAGAGAGCTCAAAGCAGGCTTGCTGAAAGGCAAATATATTCTCAAAGACAGCTGGCAGACAATACATATTAACTGAAAATCTAATGAATGTTTTATCCTTTGCAATCATAAAAGACACATGGGTGAAGAGGTGAAATAATAGACACATTTTCCAGTGAAAAAAATGGAGCACAACTGAAGCAACTAAATTAGGGTAGTTTTGGAGCTTTCTGCTGTATTTCATCTCACTAAAAGGGGCCTAGTCTTGAGTAGTAAAGCTGTCTCTAGGCTCACAGTTTTTAGACAATCACTGTTGACATTCATTCAACCCATGCCAGACATGAGAGAGGAAAAGGCAGGAAGCAGCCAGCTTCAAGGATGGGGAAGAAGCTGTCCCAAAGTCCCTAAGCTGTTACACACTCAGGCTTGACTTTGGAGCTGGACAGTGTAACCAGGAGCTGGAGTAGATGAGTGGAATAGGGCAGGAAATGAGAGATAAACTTTAGCCACATTTATCACAGGTCAGGAAAATTCTCGGTACAGCTAAATAATCTGTAACTTGACCACGCACTAAGTGGTGTCTTGCGAACATCAAATGTTGTGAGGCGTGTTTAGCTTCCTAAAATGTTTATATTATCCTTGTGCTGCTCTTATGCCTGTACTATACAGCTGGGATAAACAGACAGCCATTAAATATGGGCAACAGCTAAAAACTATTAGCTAATTTACTTGTATCATTGCAGAAGAAACTGGTTTTGCAGTCAGAGTTACTGAGAATTTTGCTTTTATTTCAGATGTGTAGGGACTGATGAGCTGTGCTTATCTTTTATTGTAATAATAAAAAGAACTTCACTTTTCTCATTAACTGCCATCCAGGTTCAGATACGCACTCAGCAGATGCAGAGCAGAAAGGCAGATACGATTCCAGACCAGGAATAGTGCGTGTTTGTACCCAGTGAAGTGCCCATAGTTCACATCAAATGGGGTAGTTGATTGGGACAGAAGAATACACGAGATCTCTGTATGGCTGAATTATGTGAGACATTTTAATGATAATGATAATTACTAGAGCCTCAAAGAATGTTTTTGGTTGTAGGCAAGTAAGTATCAAGAAGAAAATTGCCATCCTCTATCAGCTATGTAATAAAAAGTGTAATTGCAAAAGCATAAATATCCAGAGGGTTCTATGTGGTCCATTATGCTTTTACACAGAGGGTGGGTAGAAGTGACTCAGCATATTGCTTCTGAAAGGAAAAAAGTTATCTTAAAATGACCTGTTTATCTCAGACACTGGGTGTATAACTTGTAAGCATCTGGAGGTGAGCTGGTTGGTCAGAAACAGTCAAAAGTGGAGAAATCCTTCAGCTGAAAAGTGAATGTTTTATTTCTGACTGTTGGAAAGTGAGGTGTGTTGATAGTAAAAGCTGTCATTGGTGCACTCAAAAATATGTGCAGTCTGTTGTAAAATCAATATGCAGTCAGCCTTTGGGATCCTAGAGCTTGCTTTGGCTGCAGGTGGGAAAGCTCCAGTGCAATAATACAGAACAAAGTTCACTTTCTGGATTGTTTGTTGTTAAGTAATGTGCTGAAAACACTGCAAAGTGAAAGATTGTACAGGACTTTCCAAGCAACCATTTCCCTTTTTGAGACAGCTTCCATTTTACTTTGTTCATCAGAACTTTCAGAGGATGCAGGCCAGAGAACTAAACACCAACACAAATTTATTTCATAAGTATTTAATTACATGGTGTTTCTGACTGTGATGGTATAAATCCATAGATCAGGATCCCTTTGGAAGTCATAGAATGCATGTCAGAGTATTTTACAGGTGTCTAACTGGGCTGTAGTCCTGTTGCCACTGCTGAAAAACTAGAGAGGCTACCAGCGCACCAGAATAGCTCTTTTCTGCTGTTTTACAGCAGCACATATTCATTTGTCTGAAAGAAAAACATGAATATTGAACATGTGGTAGCTCAATGGGATACACATGAAAGTTCCTCTGTTATCCTAACTTATCTCTGCAAGTCGCCACTAGCTGATACCAAGCAATATGACAGCAGGGAAACTGCAAGATAATTCTTATCAAGAACAGTGTTCTAGGTTCAAGGAATTTGTGGCCAGGAATTCCCTTAGCCAACAGAATCATTGGTTGCGTGAGTGAAGGCTACTAGGCATCATTTTTCTTCCTTGAATTTGCCTAAATTCACTCTAAACCATTGTGAGTATGTGGTACTCACAAGGTTCTATGCCTAGAGGCTGTCCATTGCTGAAGAAGGATCTCTTGTTTGAGTCTATCACCTTGCATTTTCATTTGATACAAATGTGTTTTATAGAGGTAAGGAACAATCAAGCTCTACTCACCTCCTCCCTTCTACACCTTGGTCCATGGATTTCTATTATGTCCTTTAGTGTTTGACACCCCTTCTCATACCTACCATGTCCTTGATAGGCTACATAATCTAGTCTTCCTACTCATTCTTTCTCTGAAGCTGTTAGAACTTCTCTAGTCGGCCCTGTTGCTCTTCTCTGTTTTTATTTCCAATTCTATGAGACCTACTGCCATTCCATCAGGTTTTGGCACATAATGGATTTATAAAGTAGCACATTATTTCCTTTTTTTCCCTAGTATTTGTTGAACCTTGATTTTCTCTTTTGACAGACTATTGATTAGATATTTTCATAGAACACCTTATCTTCTCCAAAGATCTTTGTTTTGGCTGGAAGCAAATAAAACATTTGGATGTTGAGTTGGGAAGCCTGACACGTTACTGTGAAATATAATTTAACCTAGCAATTTTGTCCCTTTTGGAAAGGGGGAGAGGAAGAAAAATTGGACAAATTTTCCCCCAATCCTTGGTTATGGCCAGAGCCAGAGGTGGCAGGGTGACACTTCCTGCTCTGTTTTGGTAAGGCAGCTGAGCTGTAACTTCTTCCTCAGCCAGGTGAGTTTGAGGACAGAGAAGCTCTTAGAAGGAGTCAGATAACACTGACTCAGCAAGAGCAGAGTGAATTCCTTTCAAACACTGCCCTCGCCACCACTGCCTCGGTGCACTTTTGAGCCATTTTACTTTGAATGCTTTCTGAATGCTTGTGTACAGCACACAGCAATGGAAATTTCCCTTGATATTCTGCTGGAAATCCCATTTTTTAAAACATGTAAATGTCCAAAGAAGAACTTTTAAGTTTTTGGAAAACACAATATTTTGCCTGGAAGACAGAAAAGCTGGCCCCTTGTTGCCCACCTGGAATATTCACATCAGTTTTATTTTCAGTCTACTGGAAAAAATCTGTTCTGACAGTCCATACAGGAAACAGGGAAGGAAAAAATTATTTGCTTGACTTTTTCTCTGCTTTGGAACAAAAGAACCATAATGTTATTTTAATTTATGTATATATGTATTTATTTTAATGTTTGTCTCTTTCTATACACATGGCTACTGCTGCTGGCTCCTTAACACTTTGATTTTTGAGTAGTGCCTGTTTAGATTTGGAGTACTTATCATGGACCTTTTCAATTCTGGACTATTATCTTCCCTTAAGGACCTATTAATTCAGATAATCTCCCAAAGGCGTCATTATTAAATAGCATTATGTTGAAAGATGTTAATGGCAATGATTATTGGAGGTTTTGATCTGAAGATTCCCACAGGCAGTTATACGCCCATTGCTCATTTCCTCCAGTTTGCAAGATGGCAGTGAAAGGCCTCTGGAATTGATGAGGAGCTTACCTATGGAAATGTCATGGGCACTATCACGGGGAGTAGCTGTCAACATCAGGCTCAGTGTGAGCCCTCAGGGTGACCCGGCAGCCCAGAGGGTGAACAGCGTCCCGGGAGCCTCGAGCATGGCACTGCCAGCGACAAGAGAGGCGATTGTTCCTCTGGATTCAGGGCTGCGCAGCCTCACCTGCGGGGCTGAGGGCAGCTCTGGGCACACAATTCAAGAAGGTTGTGAAGGTTCTGGAGTACATCCAGAGGAGAGCAACAAAGCTGGTGAGAGGGCTGGAAGGCATGTCCTGTGAGGAACTGCCTAGCTCCTGTGCAGGCTTGTCTAATTTGGAGAGAAGGGGGCTAGGGAGCAACTTTATTGCACTCTGCAGCTTTTTGAGGACAGAAAAGGGAAAGGAAGTTGCTGGTCTACTTTTCCTGCTATCCAGGAATAGAACGTGTGGGATTGCTTCAAGGATGCACAAGTGGTGGATTAGATCATATTTTCAGAAGTATTTCATTATTGAGAGAGGGATCAAACACTGGAACAGGGCTCCCGGAGAGGTAGTTGATGCCCCCTAATTGTCAGTGTTTAAGAGGCATTTGGACAATGCCCTAAACAATATGGTGTAACTTTTGGTTAGCCCTGAAGTGGTCTCAGACAGTTGGATTGGGTGATTCTTGTAGATCCAGTCTGATATTCTATTCTGTTCTTTTCTAATCTATTCAATTCCATTTTCTATGTCTTTTGCATCACTTCTTCCTAAAAGTGCTTTCAAATATTTGGACACAGAAGCTATGTTTAGAAGCCTGCCCAGGGTTGTAAGATAAGTTTTATGAAGACGGTTTACATAACATCATCTGATAAAAAACACATTCAGGTGTTCAAACATCTTAGAAGACAACTTCCCCAGTTACACCAAAGAAGTGACCTACTCTTGAGGTTAGAAGACCTATTTCAATGACACAGGCTTTGGTTCTGACTTGAAGGAGAGCTATCTAAGCTCTAGGACAGTAATACTTTAGCACTAAGCCTGTACTTAAACTTGAGAATTAGAGTCTGAGGACTGTACATGTTTTGAGTCTTTGAATTTTAACATTAAATTGACACCTCTGAAATAGGGCTACACTGCATTTTCCAATATTGCAGAAACTATTAAAGGAAAAGATATAGTAAACCATGAAACTAACATATATTGTGATACTTTTCTGTGGGTTTTTTTGTAGTACCCTTTGCTTTCTTCATGGTTTGTGCCGGTGGGAGGATTTGGATTTTTTTAATTGTCTGGGGATTAGTTTGAATCTAGATTCTATTTTGTCTTAGTGAGTTTCTCTTGGGGAGATGAAATTAATTTTATTTTATCTTGAAGAGGCCCACCTGCAAATATGTTAATGTCTTGGATTTCAGTAACATAAGTGATAATGTTTCATTTAAAGGCACTTAGGCATTCTGGATTTAGGCAGAAAGATTCTTGCTGACTAAATGAAGGGAGAGATATCAAACTTCGACTCTTCCTGTGAGTGGTTTACTGATGCATTGTATAATCTATGCAGACAGCCCTGAGTATCAGCTGAAGCACTTCAATCTGATATTTAATGTACGATGGTGAAAATATCCTTCTGTATCCTAGCTGAACAACACTTTGAAGGATTAACAGGTCAGGCTTGTTTATGCACAAATGCCTCAAGGCACAGGATGGCAGAGTTCTGTGAGCTGCATAGGAGCCCATCAGTCCTAGAGGATTCTGAGCATGGAGTGTGGCAGTGCAATGCATATGTGCTCCATCACCCTTTCACTTTGCTCTCTTGATGCTTCTGCAGCTACAAGCATCTTTATTTCTGTTGTAGTAGGAATTCCTCTGCGGCTACTGCAAAGAGAAGATGGTCAAGTTTGCAGTTAAATAAAGAGGTTCTAGTCTTCTCAGCCCTAACATTCTTCTCCATAGTCATCAAATCCAGTTTTAGGACTCCAGAGAGAGTGCAAAATCGCCCCATATTGCCTCTCTGTTAGAGAAGATGGGAAAAGACAATAATAATGGCAACATTACAGACCTTAGGGACCTTAACTTTATTGTTCTTGAATCCTAGAGGAAGATTCAGCTCCTGAATAGTCCTTGACTTTAGTTGCAGCTCATTATAGTAGGAATCCTTTCATCCTCAGTGGTAAATAACTGCTGCCTTCCAGGATAGAATTATAAGTTTCAGGATAGCGAAAAGTTCCTTGTTAACAAATACTGCACTAAGAAAACTGTTTATGGAGTGTATTATTTGTTTTCCATAATGATTCCTAATTTTACTTCTTGTCTTCTGGAATAAGATAAGAAATATATATATACAGACCTAAATCTTCTGTATGTGATGTTTCTGCTGATCCAGGATCATCTTTGGAAGTCCCAGACAGTAGATTTTCACTGCTGCTCCTTTTTCAGGGGCATGTTGTTATTATTTTAGTGGGCAGATCCTTTCTGTGCCCTCTTTTTTTTTTGTGTTAATGTTTTATTACATATAGCAAAGCAAAATGCCTTTTTGGGCACTGTACTAGAAAAGCAACAGTGGAAACAATAACTGTCCTCAGGTGTAACTATAGGTGGCTGCTGGAAAAAGAATTAAAGGAAACAGTAATAGCACAGTCCAATGGGATAGTAATATGACTAATGGATAAAAAAAGCTACACCAGCAGCAGAGTGCATGATATTTTAATTTCTATTTTAACTTAACAACATTGTTTGCTAGCTGCTGCTCAAATCTAGTAAAAGCATTTGGAAATGAAAATGTATTTTCCTAAAATAGTTCTGAGTGGAAAGCCTGCTGGGTGGTGCAGATTTGACATTCTGAGTTTAGCCCTCCTGCCCCACAACTAAGTTGCGTTTCAGTAAAATGGTAGCAGCAATTCACTTTCGTATCCTCTACTCCTTGGTCCAACTTGTGCAAGTCCAAGACTCTAGCACTCCTTGGAACAGCCTGAAGAAAGTTGTAAGAAGTAAATATCTCTAAGAGCAGGAGATGTTTAACCATGGCCCATTTGCCTCAGATGCTCCCCTACTAACAATGTGAAATGTTCAAACAGCAAAGGCATTGCTTTCATGTCTGTGGATTACCTGAGTTTTGTATTACATAAGGAAAATTCTTAAGAAGCTCAATAAACCAGATGAAAGCTGCTTTGTTTTGCAAAGCAGTTACAGTTGCACTGAAGAATTTGGACCTTTGAGACAGTGAGCTTTTAAAGGTAAACAGGGTGAGCACTGTGCAGAGGTAAATGGGGGCAAGCTGTGCTCACAGACCTGTTCTGTTCTCCAAAATACCATTTGTGGGAACACAGCCTACTCTTTTCTGTCCTGCAGCAGTAAAATGAGGAGAGGGGTTACCTTGTGTGCACTATTGGATGTGACACTAGGATGCACCGTCATGCCTGGAGATCCTCCAGGCACCCATTCTGCGTCTTCAGCAGTAAAACTGACCTCATGAGGTAGCAGCTAGGGAATGTTTGCTATTTGTATGATAGCATTATCTATTGTAGCATGCAATCAATCCATCAACGTGCTTCTCTTCCTTTCAAAAGCTGCTTGGTTACTCATTTACACTTGGGATCATTGTAGTTCATATTGTCATGGGTTTGGAGATAATTGTGCAATAGTTAAAAGGTCTTAGCTGTGTCAGTGGCAGAAAACATTGCTTCTGTTTTCCTGAACTTTCCAGGTAACAGATATACTTCAGTTATTTTTACTTGTCCAAACTTATAAACCAAGAGCAGAGCTTTCCCAGCAAGTCACTATATGACGGGGTAGCTGCCATTGTTCCTTTGGAAGATTGTTCTTGCCCTGCGGAAGTCCTGACTGACTGCCAATGTCTTCCTCCTGAGCAGGGTCTAGTAATTGGAGGAAAAAAAGATCTCCAGACAGCATGAAGTGTATACCGCCTTAAAGGGGATATCACATAAAAGCTAGTTGCAAAGGAGTATAGCTTCTGAAAAATCATGTATTAAGCCTTTTAATCTTAATTTCCCAGAGGGGAAGACATCAGATGCCATATTAATTGCCATAGTTTTTCTTCTTTCTTTTTATCATTTATGCTAGTCCCCACTGTTTCCAACACAACATCAATCTTTTAGTCAATTTACAGTGCTGCTTATTGTCTATGTTAACCATACAGTGGAGCATTAATTTACAAACTAGCTTAATCTGAAAATCCTGGTATTATATTTTTACTTTGAAAAGTATATGTGTCCCTTTATTATAACCATATTTATAGGTAGGTGTGATACCTGTAATCTTTATTTCTCTGCTATTCTTTATCTATCTTAAGAGATTTCTTCATGAGATATTAGTCACCTTTGTGTGGATGGATTTTCTTTTGAATATATACAGTGTAGATGCCAAAAGCAGCCAGCCCATATGTTCGTGTTTCAGAGAATATTTCATTTATAAGCCAAAGCCATGTCACAAACTCCTTCGACAGTGTGAAATGTGCTCAGAAATGTTCTTTGGTGCAATTTAATTTATTAACACAGACTTATCCTAAGATGATGCATTGCATTTTGTTCATGAGTTTGGATTTGCTTTTCTGCTTTGATCCTTCAGAGGAAGCAAGTTACTCCTCCCTCCCCCTCCCACTCCCTTCCGTGGGAAGATTTAAATCACACAATTCACCAGTCTTTCAATCCCTGACAATCTTTCATGTGGAGTCTGCATTTCTGCCTTGATTCCTGGTCCCTTGACTGGAGATGACACAGCAGACACATTCATCTCCATGTCTAAGGACTCCTGCAGTGTTACCAGGTGGTCCACTTACTGCCCACTGTCTGGGCTGAGTTTGACCAGTGGTTGACCATTCTCATGTTTAAATGACCTGTCTAATACTGCACATTTTTGTGAAAATCCCTTTATGCTGATGAGTATTAAGATGGTTGGGGGGTGGAGGGGGGAGATGTTTTTAGATGCATTTTGTAGCCCTGAAGCATTTTGCCCTTAAGGAATACTGGAGAGCATTGAAAGATCCTCAGAGGGTTACAGAATGTTGTGAATGGGAGGGTGGGATTTGGATGCTGTGAAAGTAATTTTCAGAAGTTTCTCTTTTTTTTTTTTTTTTGGGCAGACAGTGTAAACAATCTTTTGATTGTTTATTCGTTGCCTATTCTTCAGGCAATGTAACATCCTCTGCATTAGGCATTAGTCATCAGGCATGGGCTGTCCTAAATCTTGGCCATCTGGATTTTTTATAGAAGATGAAAAAAAGTAGTCTGAGAGCTAAAGAAAACAGGATGATCCCATGTAGAGAATAGAAAAGCAATTGGATCATACTGCCTTTTACAAAGCAAGCAAATAGATTTTATAACTAATCCTTGACTATGTCATCTCTGAAAGCTTCAAAGGATAGTGGTTGTTTTTTTCTGTGTTGAACATTGTCACTCTGAGAGAAGGAGATTGGTTTGTTAGCCAAGGGGATGAATAAACATTGATGAAATTGCTTGAAATTCTAACATGTTTAAATGCAACAAATCTCAAAAAATGGCATTTTCCTCAAAGTTAAACTTATATTCCTATTCACAGAACAAGAAATGTAACTCTATGAATAAATCTTAAGAGAAATTATTTTTCAGCTAGCTAGTATTTTATAATAAATGGATTTATTGGATAGGTTCCAAAATATGTATTCCACAATTTTCCTCTTACCCCATTTTACTTGCTGAGCTAATCTGTTTTGGTCTTTGTCAGCCACTGTTTATCAAGCACTCTGCTTTTTCAATAAATCTCAAATGAGATAAAAATGTGTTTAGCATTGTTGACATCAGACCCCTGAAACAGCTGCAGACTTGCTATTGTTTGGTTTCAATGCTCACTAAAATGAATTTCCTTTCAGTTGAATCCAAGGGATATGATGAGTGACAGGCCATCTTTTTTTTCTTAATCACACAGATCTGTGTGTTCCTCTAGATGCCCTGATAAGCAGTGCATATGTGTGTGAAAGGAAGGGAAACAGGAATTCCTTTCGGAAGGGTGATAACCTTCATAAGACAAAAATGAGTCCAAGGCAGATGTTCCCATCTGAAATCAACTGAAAAGTCACATCTAAAAATTTGCACAGCTGCCAACAGATTTACATTTATTTTGGCTCTTTTTTCCATACATTGATCTTGTTCAGGGAAACAAACAGAGAAACAAACAACAAACAAAAAAATCCTGTAAAGTAATAGTTTTGTATCAAATGTATCGCACACTGATATGGCTCACCATGAAAAACAGGACTTGGTTACCTAATTCCAAGAAAATGTCATTCTAGCAGCCATGTTATTACTCTTTGGTTGAATATGTAAATGTTTCCATCCTTGAGAGCCCCTCAGGGACAAAGTGTTGCATTTAATTAAACATTTGTTGGCATTGTAATAAAATGTGGTGGAAGAGAGAAAGAGAGCCTTCCTCCCAGAAACGCAAAAACCTGTGTTTGATGGTTCAGCTGCACTTGAGTATGAAGCTTTTTCTCTTTCAGACATCCCAGAAACTCCATTGACGCCCTTGGCCTCCCAACAAGCATGTTTTTCTTGGCACAAGCTTCCTCCCATAATTCCCTTCAACAGCGTGCTCTCAAGGTTTCCCTCTTCCTCTTGTCTTTTACTCCTGTCATACAAATCACTACTGGTCCCTTTATTTAAGACCTACAGTGACAATAATACAGAACAACTTATAATACCCCAAAGCTAAGAGGCAATAGTAATGAATAAATAAGTTAGACAAGATGAGAAGCAACATTCGGGTGTTGCATGCCAGATGAGACCTTCCTCATGAGCTACTAGAGAAGTGTAGAGAAACACCACTGAAGTTAAAAAGACTGCTCTGGAAATCCAACCGTTTAGCTGACAAATGAGTTTTGTGTGAAGTTCTGAGAAAACTTGGATTTGAGTAATGCTGGATCAGATTATCCAGCAATTAGAGAAAGCTAAACTTTATGATAGTGGGGTTGAAGAAATTATATTATGGAAAAGAAATGTGTAATTATTCAGGTTCCAACTGTTCTTGAACGATGAGGCGAATGTGCGAAGCAAAGTCCTGCAACACACTAAGAAGGTCACTAAATACAAAAACTGGTATTTTGAAGCAGAAAGCAAGCCTGGAGTCTGAGAGGAGTCTACTGCTTCTTCTTAAAACAGGAACTGTTATTCTAAGAGCCTGGGATTGTAATACGCTGAAAAAGTGAAGTAAGCGAGATTCTGATTTTTTTTTTTCTGAACTCTAAATCACACCACCAAAAAGCAAAAGGCAACAAAAAATACTGTTAAATCTATGACTATTTGAAAAGGGAGAGGTCTGGAGTACTTTGGACAAATTAAATCTGCTTCCTCCATGGTGCCAGATGGCAGGAGAAGTAAGGTATTTTCTGATTCTTAGTTTTTAGCTATATCTACCTTGATTTTTCCCCTACTCCCAGTGGATAATTTCTTTCAAGGTTATCCTATGGTCTTCACATTCTTCCCTAAAAGGGACTACCAGCATAACTTTTCTAAATGGTCAAATCACTGTCTTACTCTTTATAACACCATCTTCTGGAGTCTTAAAACCTGTGTTCTGTGAGATGTATTCCTTCCATGTCTCTCCCACCAGGATCCCTTCTACTCATTGAAGAAACCAAGAACACTGAGACAGACTTTGCAGGAGGTTGGATATTTTAAGAATTAAAGATGTCCTTTCCTCCCTTGAGACTCTTCATGGTGATTTACTCACTAGACCACTCTATGCTGGGAATCTGCACTGATGTGTGCAAATTTAGGCCAATATCTGTAATGCAGTGCTCAGTTATTAAGACGTTTGTGAGAGTAATATTTGCATCTCAATTCCAGAGCTCACTATTGCATGTTTTCTGGAAGGGAAAATTCCCACCTGCTCCTCTCTCTTTCTCAAGGAATCTGCTTAATCAGATCCAACAGGACAATTTCAGGGGGGCAGTGCTTGATATATATGAGGTATTTTTTACATTCTTTCTCTGGTTTTAAATTTGCTTGGGATGCATCTGAAACAATGCATATTTAAATAATTTGTCATTTAGGTTTAAACAGCAATTTTCAGGAAATTATATCACCAAGGTTAATACAACTGTTTGATGTCCTAACAGGTCATTTTCATTGGTGAGAGGACTGATTTAGTTTAATTGTTGATTAACGTTTCAACATTTTTGATTCTGTCCATCTCTAATTCTCATTTTCCCCCTTTTCCAATGCAGAACACTCGTCGAGTCATCTATTTTCACTCACATTTTATTTCAGAACATCGATTTCATCCCACATCCTTCTATTTCATATTTTAATCCAGGGAACTAAGTAATTTAAAGCAGAACATATTCAATATCAGGGTTACTTTATACAAATTGTTTATAGATTAATGAATCTTCTGCCTCCTTTTCTCTTTGTATCTTGTGTTTTCTGTCTCGAACATTTTATTAAGCAGTTTTCTCCCAGATGATTAAATAGTTTATGATTAAATAATAAATTATTTATCTTAATGTTTGAAAAAGCTTAGTTATAGACCTTTGTAAAGACCCATTTTGAACAGCTTTGTTCTTTCTCTCGGAAGACTGTTTTTAGGAGGGGTGTATATGTTCACCATTCAGAAACACTTTGGATGTTAGTCCACTAAAGATTTGATATCTGGACCTGGATTCTTAATCCTCACTTCCATTTTTAAAGTACAAAATGTAAAGTAGCAGTTTCAGATTATAAATTAACTTCCTTCTAAATTTATATATAAGAACAACAAAAATATATTTATAATTCTATAAAATTAAAAAAAAACAAAACAAAAACCCCAAAGCAGTTTCTACAAAATTGTAGAAGTCACAGTTTCATGGACATAACTCACAACATGCGGAGATATGCAGAAATTGCAGTCTTTGGAATACAGCCCAAAGAATGGCCTGTTTGTGACCCTTCTTACTAGTGACAACAGATCTGCAAGGTCTGCCTAAAACACACCAGTATTGCATTAGTCTGTGTGGGTTTTGCTCAACTTCTCAGTGACTGAATGAACCTTTTCAGAAGATTTTTTTGATGACGGGGACCACCCACTCTTCCTTGGCAGTGGGTCAAGTGCTGCATTGCTATTAATGAGCCATTTCAGTGGCTGTGCTCAAATCTAAGCATTAAATCAAGAGTCATATGCTGAAATGGTGTATCCTGTCTCTTTGTTTAGCCTTTTGTTTAGTATTTGTTTAACCATTTAAGACTAGGACATGAGACACAGGAGTCTTGCTTCCCTGCATTGTGGAGACCTGTATCAGGGCAGATTATCTAGACATAGCCAATGGAGACAAGTTGGTAGTTTAATTATATGTTATGTCTAATTTGGTATGAGATCACTGAAGTGCTTGAATTTCCTGATTTCTCCGTTGATTATCAATACCCATCCATAAATCAACTAACTAAAATATGGATCACTAAAAATAGTCAGATTGTCCCATGTTAGGCAACCTTTCTTCTGCATAAGCATAAATCTTGAAATGTTCACCCATTTCTTAAGTTAAAAATCCACTGAAATCAAGGTGTTCTTACTTTAGCTGGGGACCCTGATGCCTGGGGACAAATATGAGGGAAAGGCACTTGGTCTGTGTCTGCCTATCCCAGCCTATAAACTGGGATGCTTATTAGAAATTGGAGGTAAAGAGAAATTGGAACTCACTAATCATATCCAGAGGATCAATTCCCATGTAGTCAAGGGAGAAAGTCTGGGGAAGATGATATTTGGCCAAGGGACAGTAACTGGGAAAGTTGATATTTGTGAGCTGTTGTATGTGTGAGCAGGTTGTCACATTGTGATTGTAGGGGAAAGTGTCTAAGCCATTGAAATGTGGAGATTGCTGCTGCAAGCAACTTATTTGCTGTCTATTCCCTGTGGAGGAAATCCTCCATGTTTATTGAATGGGTGGGTGGGCGGATGGATGGGAGGGGACAATTTATTATGACACATAAGCATCCACATGAAGAGGTTTGCCAGCTTCCTGCAGAGGCCAAAGTGACCAGGAAACAGGCTGCAAGAGTGACGCAGGGGAAACTTGGAGGGGCTGCACAAGCAGAACACTTAGCAGGAACAGCAAAATGTCCAAGTTAGCAGGCAGGTTGTGAGCCAGGGCAGATCTTTTTTTTCCTTTCAGCAAATTCTCAGTGATAATGGTAGTAGACAACATGATTTATCTCTCCATCTCCTAAAGACAGCCAAAGCATTTTTGCTGGTTTACTGTTGGTTATCCTATTTTAAGACATGCAGCCTATTTCCTCTGTCTCATCCCAAGCCTGGAAGTCAGATGCTGCAGATGAAGATTTCTTTGCCATCACTGACTACAATCTGGGGTGGGTTTTTTGTTTATTTTTTGTCAAAATGCATTACATTGAGTGAAGACAGTAAGAAGACCACACCAACTTTGTGTAAACAGCCAGCAGCTTAATGGGGCAGATGTGGCAGAGGGGTTTGGCCCTAGATCAAGACAATGTGACTCGGCAATGTCCTTGGCAAAGGCTTTGGGTTTTGTAGAGATGAAAGGAATATCAGCAGTATACTGCACGCCCCCAGCCCGGAGAGAACCTGGCACTTCGTCCCTACCGCTGTGCCTTTTGGTGTGGAGTGGAGCCTGCAGCAAGAGAGGGGACAAAGTGTTTCATGAATGTTGTATGTGCATAAAAATTGTCATTTATTAAGTTACGCTGGAACTAATCCAAAATCTGTTTCAGCAAATTTTTTGTGGTCTTTAGGCTGAGCGGAACTGCTTTTACTGTGCTCCTTCAGCTTTTAAAAAGTTTAGGATCTTTCAGTTAGCCGCAGCTTATAGAATCCAGCACAAGATTATATTTTTGGATGTACTGATACGCACATTTGTTACATTCTTCAGAACACAGCACTCAATATATAGCAGATAAAATGAGCAGGATCTGCATAGTAGATTGCCTTCAGGCCTTCATAGCAATGCTGAAATCCGCCTTGCTTAAATTCTTTTCTATAAGAGGGTGAGTAATCCGGTTGCTTTTACACTGTAAAAAACAAAGTGTTTCAGGAATTCTCATAAAAATTGGGTGCAGTGGGGGAATAATGTATGTCTAAACTTCCAACTTATGCAGTTCTTAGTCCAGGAATTTAGAAGACTTTCAATATCCACATATATTATTCTTACTATTATCCTCTTAAACTGGAATATTTCCAGTAATGACTCTATTGAGCAGTTTCTTTTCTTTCTTTTTTTCATCAGACACTATCTCATGATATTAAGTGATCTGGATACTTTGGCAAAGGTATCTTTCCTTTTTTACTATTTTTTGTTGAGTTAAGGCATATTTCATTTTCTGGGGGAAAAAAAGAGAAACAACAACAAAAAAGGTCTCAAATATATCTTTATATAATGTAAATTAAAAATGTATTTGATACTGATATTGTAACAATATCTCATAGGAAATTCTTCAATTTTTTTCCCTACCTTTATCAAAGATCTCTATACTTCAGAATTTAGTGCATTACACTGCAATAACTTCTGTAAAATCTGGCAAAGCAGTATGCAAAATGGAAATCCAGTTACTTGTTCAAGTGGAATAGCATTTAAATAGTGTTATGGCTTATTTAAACTTGTCCCATACAGAGGTACTGTGTGAAGATGATGGCATTGACAATACAATTTTTTTACTGCCATTCCAAAGATGAGGGTGTTTAGTTTTGCCAGGCTTTTTGAAGTCATGAAGCTCTTGCATGGAGCATCATAATTTCCTGCTCGCTGTAGTCTGGAACAGAATAAAGCATAGAACAATGGCTACATGGTGACAGATATTGAAAAATATAGTGCACATTTCTGTGGTGTGCAATTAAAACTCTGTTACTGAAAAGTCACTAAAAGATTACAGAATATTTTAGTCATATTTAGAGATGGCAAAAATATACAGAATATTTAGCATCATGAGGGCTGAATATTGTAAAAATTACTAATTGGTGGATCATTTAAAATATTTGGTTCCTTTTTTCCATGCACTTACAGTTTACTTAACAACATGGAAATGAAAACCCTGGGTAACACCTTGCCAGGTTCTCTGCACTGAAATTTACTGACGGAAAAATGTCACAAGCTTGATAAACTAAGAGCAAGTCTGTCCAAGGAATAAGGAATACTATTAGATTTAATGCAAAGAACTAGAACTGACAAATCCTCATTACCATAAATATGAGCCAAGTGACAGCTCTGAAACACAGGAAGTGTTCTGCCTTTGCTTGAGCAATGAATTTAGTTTAGGAAAAGCAATAAGAAGAACTTCCTAAGAATGTCAAGAGAATGCCAACTGTCGTTTTTGGAGGGGTAATATTCGCAATATATGACTGACACAAATGTGAATAGTAGAAATAAATGATCTCAGAATGGCATATGGGGATATGTAAGGCTTATTTACTAGCAAAGAGTAGACAGACATAACAAGACAGTGCACGAAGTAATGAATTTACTTGGAATCTACATCAACGGGTCTTTATTTCTGAGTTGTAGGTATTGTGCTCAATTCGAACTGATTAATTTCACGCTTCCTTTGAAGAATTTTGTTACACTGGATAACCATTTTGGAATAATCATTTCCTTTCTATTTTTGTGGGAGAGGGGAGGAAATAGGCAAGAAAGGCTTAACCTTCCACAGGAAAGAGGCTAAAGGAAAAAAAAAACCCAGCACTAGGATGATATTTAATTTTGTGAATATTTTAAAATAAATGTTCTAAAAACAGTCACACACCAGAGCATAGGATTTGAAATTTGGCAAGTACAGGCTGCAGATGCAGTACTGTTCCTCTCTTGGTTTACCTACTTGAGCTGGGACAATTCAGACTTGTAGATGCACAGTACAGATTTAGATAGTCCTGTGCCACTGTAATGCACCATCACCAGTGCCAAATAAGCTCTCAGGATACTAAACCCTACCTAAGTGCAATAGTGCAAAGCTCTTACTCTTCATTCTAAAAGGCACGACTTGACTGTCATTTGCCCTTGAGAAAATTATGAAGTATCCCCTGTCAGAGTCAACAGGACTGCAAAGTCACTAAAACTTGAGCAAGTCGTGCCTGGTCCTGTATATATTGCAGAAAAATTTGGGTAAACAGGTCACACTTTTTAGCAGTGTGGAATCTACAGTTTTGCATGTTATTGTAGACCGAAGAAAATGCAACTACATTATGAACGGAATTAAATTATATTATGGATTTAAAAATCAGTCTTCTGCAGCTTAACAAAATTTGGGTAAATTACTTTTTACAGATTAAATACTATGTTGCTTTTCAGTGAAATGGAGAAATAACTGCATCTGTCTACACAAAAGACCATGGCTATGACTATATAAGGAGTATATTAGAATAAAAAATATTACATTCAATGGAAGTGGAGTATCATTTGAACTAAGTGCATAAAAGGAACATTAGAGACTACAGATTTCTGTGGTACAGCTGGCAGATTTGTTTTTCCTTCCCTTGCGAGATACCGTGAGGATGCTGCTTTTTGTCTGTTTGCCTGCACTCCCCATTTCGCAATGCTCCCTTGAGGCTTTGCTTTTTATTTTCTGTTGCTTTAACCTGCCAGTTAAAGAAAAATGTAAAACAACAGCTGACACCAGTGAAATGTCCCCTTTGCCACAGCACCACCAAGTCAGAAAAAGATGTAGGAGATGGTGGAGGGGCTTTTTACTGAATCAGTGGGAGTTGCATGATTAATTCTAGCTCCTAGCTCTGACAATTTCCCTCTACTCGACAAAGCCCATGCAAGCATGCATATATATTTTTACATGTATTTATATCTAAATAATCCTAGTGCTTCTAAATATAAATGTGCAGTCTAGAAATCTGGATCTACATTTTTATTTAAACAAAATTTCTACTGATTTCACTGGTAGCACTGCTCAAGTAAAGAGTTCAGGATAAGGCCCACATTTTGAACCATATATTGGATATTTTGTAATTGTGTGGCCAGAAGAGTGTGTTCTGGGATTTGAAAACACCTAATGTCCACTCACAGTACCCTGGACTCCTGGAAGGAAGTGGCATGAAGTGAAACACAGCTGCAAAAGCCAGCAGAGGAGCTAGTTCTGAGAAAGAGCGCGGTTGTGACCAGCCGGCACCTAAATCAAATGAGATCACAACAACGAGTAAAAGCACACTAAATTCTGTTCGGGGCAGGACTGAAACTGAAACACCTGAGTGAGATTTTTTTAATCCCTCATTACTGTCAGAGTTCAGGATTAAAGAGGACATTTTACCTATAAGTACATGGTTATTGGTACAATAAGGGTACGTGTATGGAAGAACCACTGACCCATAAATATTACACAGGACTGTAGTCTTTGACCAATACCTCTTAGTTTCTGTTCCAGACAAATGAAACTTATTGTCCTCTGCTTTAGGTATCTGCATTAAAGTGGCTAACAGGACTCCCTCTATAGTCACTGGGAAGACAGAGACAAGGCTTGCAAAAGGAATCAGAAAGCTCTGATAATTTGCATCTCTTTGTAGGCGATAGCATCCTTTGCAAGTCTTTGGGCTTCTTTGGGTTTTTTGTTTGTTAGGGTTTTTGGGTTCGGTTTGGTTTTTTTCTAGAAAGAGCCTTGGTACTTTCAATAACGAGCCGTTCTGAAAATAGTTACCTGGGAAAAATCATATTCAGAAAAGGTCAGCATTCTCTCTGTCTTTTCAGAGCAGGTAACTTGAGGCACTAAGAGATTACACAGTTGCTAAAAGTCTTGCAGTGTAATGAGATAATGGCAGAGAGGGAAGAATAATAACAAACCTCACCAAATTATATCTGCTCACTTATTTTCGGACATGTCAATTTTATGAAATACTTCAAACTTCTTGTGAAACCTTCCACTGAAAGGCAAGGCCTTGGGCCAAATTACAGTTTTCCTCCATCCACCATCAGATCTTTCTCTAGTCAGCCTCTGCACACCAGCTGACTGGTGAGCAGCAACCCGTGCAAATGACATCACCCTAACATTTTTCCACACTCTTTCTCTATATTGTCTAATTGTGAAAATGTCACCAGTTGCCTTGCAAAATCCTGTTTTCATCTCATCTGTCTTTCTGAACAGACAAGCCTGCATTCCTTCTTCTGATGAAAGGCTTTCACATCTCTCCGACGGGACTTATCCATTACTCCCTTCCCATATTTGAGAGTAGCAGGATGTCTTCAGCACAGAGCCTAAAAAGAAGCAATGTGTACTTTAGTACACATGTAGAAAAATGGTAAAATAGTAGAAGAATTATGTTTGCACAACATATCAACATTACAATGTGATAAAATAAGAAAGAAAAAAAATTAAATTGTAATAACAAGCAATTGTTTATCTCTTAACTAAGACCCCTTAGATTAGAACGCACTCTAAACTTTTAGAAGTTCAAAAAGCATTCTAGAGTATTTGGAATTTCTGATTACCTTTTGCTTCTTCTAATCGTAGTGTAATACTGATCCTAATCTTAATTTTCTGGGAGTTTTCAATCAAGTGTTGATATTCAATAATATGCTGCATTGCCTGTACAGTGTGATTCGGACCGTCATAAAAACACCCAGGGATGTAATGAATTCACAGCATGAGATATGAAGGCCAAGGACAAAAAGTTCTTGGGAAGAACTTCCAGGAGGTTGCCTGTCTGCAGATTGAAAAGTATGACAGAAAACCCACCTGTGGCTGATGTTGGATGTTACGATATTGACAAGGCATGAGAAGCAAGCATGACCTCAACACATATGAAATTCAGTTGAAGTAAAATGAATGTGTGGTCTAGGCACATTTTTGCTTTGGAATGTGGTCAGCTGCTACAAAAGGTGTAATATCAACATGTGCTATTTTATATTACTGGCATCTCTGCAATCCTACATCTGCGAGAATGTCTGAACAGAGAACTTTTCTTTCCCTATGGTGCGGAATCATTTGTGGTGATGTTGTGGGAATTCCTAGGTGTCTGGTTTTGCTCCCTCTATTGTTTGCAATATGATCATATCAAAGGTATTTAATTATATCAGAAAGCTAATGAGATATATTTTAACAGGAACAACACTACACAGACCAGTGATGAATTAAAAAGTGGGAGGGAAATCTTTTCCCTGCTCTTTCTTCTTGCAGATTGAAGCAGTAGTGCTACTACTGCTGTGAATTTAATGAAAGCAGAATGTAATGTCCTTTAATTTTTTTAAGAGTTTTTGTCTTCCTATGTTAGGAAGACAAATCAAATTTTCTATTGTTTTTCTATGCTACATGTCTGAAAAAATGACTGCTTGGGGCTCTGTGGAACCTGATCTAGTTGAAGATGTCCCTGCTCATTTCAGGGGGGTTGAACTAGATGACTTTTAGAATTCCCATCCAACCCAATACATTCTATGATTCTATGTTTCTATGATTCTCTTCTGTTCTGTGTGACTTTTTTGTACTGCTACATAAAAATTAGGAATTACTCTATTCCCAGGTGATGCAATGTCAACTTTTTCCTTTGTAGAACAATGTGTTTTGATAGAGACCTTGAGTACCAGAACAAGTTAACAGTTAGACTGCAGGTGTTCTTTGGTGACTAAAGATTAGCAGAAAATCTAAATGTTGGTTGGCCTGTATACTTCCTGTCTGAACAGAAAATGGGAAACCATCCAACACGTCACATTTTCCTTAGAGGAAACTAGTCATAGGAACAGGAAGACTGTGTCAACAAAAAAAGGTACAGCTAAGCATTTCATTATTGTTTTTAGCCTTTAAATATTGTGCAAAGGCTAATATATATATAAAAATGTATATATATAGTGTATATATATGTGTGTGTGTGTTTGATATGTACATATATCTTAAACAGTTGGTGCTATCTGTCAAAAAACAACAAAAAATCTTCAAAAAACTGATCAAAAAACCCAGCCCAAATTTATTCCTTTTAATGACACTGCCCACTACAAAAACAAGAGAGATTGCTGTAAAACTCAGAATAGATTTATATGTTGTCAGGTTCAAATTCCAGTTGCTAAGATACATCATCTCTCTGTAATATAGACTGGTGTATGAAAATCATATTAACCCTGCAGATGTGAATGGGCTGCATAACTCCTCATCTTCTGGCTGGCTGGCTATCTGAAAAGGTCAACTGCT
The DNA here is from genome assembly GCA_013397895.1 of Origma solitaria. Taxonomy (NCBI): domain Eukaryota; kingdom Metazoa; phylum Chordata; class Aves; order Passeriformes; family Acanthizidae; genus Origma; species Origma solitaria. The sequence goes on along the minus strand of VZRL01006433.1, from coordinate 350,909 downwards.
CCAAAAGAGCTCTTATCTCACAGCCTGATCTGCTGAAGTTGCGTCAGTATTCATTCTTTGTTAGAACATCTTAGGAAGAGGGCTCAAGATGCTTAGCTACTATACATAAAAATATACAGGGTTTGTTTACAAATATCTTTACTTTGGCCTGTCAGCTGAGTTTCGAAAAGCTGCCTCCTGGTTTTGTCTGTGATTTTTGGACTGAAAAGGACAGGACAAGAACATAAAGCCTCAAGCTGTTCCAGGGCTGGTTCAGGCTGCACATCAGGATGAATTTCTTCATGGAAAGGGCTGTTAAACTTTGGAATGGATTGCTCACAGAAGTGTGAAGTCACCATCACTGGAGGTGCTCAAGAAACAGCTGGGTGTGGCACATCGTGCTGTGGTCTAATTGACAAGGTGGTGATCAAAGGTTGGACTCAATAATGTCACAGGACTTTTCCAACCTAAATGGTTCAGCAACAAAAAAACCACCTGAAACTGACACTGTCTTTTGTTCTTACCTGGAAGATTATAAGCTGATTTTCAGTCAATTTTTAGGAGAATTTCACAGAATTAATTACTTTGAAAAAGACCTCCTAAGATCATCAAGTCTAACCTATGATAGAACACCACCATGTCAACTAGACCATGGCACTAAATTACACATCCAGTTTTTACTTAAACCTCCCCAGGGATAGTGACTTTATTACCTCTATGGGCAGTCCATTCCAATAATGATCACCCTTTTTGTGACGAAATTCTTCCTAGAGTCCAGTCTAAATATCCCCTTGGCACAGCTTGAGGCCATGTCCTCTTGTTCTGTCGCTGGTTGCTTGGGAGAAGAGGCCAACCCCCACCTGGCCACAGGCTCCTCTCAGGCAGTTTAGAGAGTGATAAGGTCTCCCCTGAGCCTCCTTCTCTCCAGGCTGAACACCCCCAGCTCCCTCAGCTGCTCCTCACAGCACTTGTGCTCCAGACCCTTCCCCTGCTCCCTTGCCCTTCTCTGGACTCGCTCCAGCCCCTCCATGTCTTTCTTGCACTCAGGGGCCCAGAACTGGACACAGCACTCGAGGTGTGGCCTCAGCAGTGCCCAGGACAGGGGACAATCCCTGCCCTGCTCCTGCTGGCCACACCATGGCTGATCCAGGCCAGGATGCCATTGGCCTTCTTGGCCACCTGGGCACAGCCTGGCTCATGTGCAGCTGCTGTCACCAGCACCCCCAGGGCCTTTTCCACCAGGCAGCTTTCTTCATTTCTTTCTGCAGAGTGTAAAACTACCCTCCCAAGTTCTATATCCCTGTACTTGAGCTTTCTGCCAAAATTCTGAAAAGTTGTTCATGACAGTAATTGTGTTCTGAGTGCTATACATGCCTTGTGTTAAGACACGTGAGTGTGAAAGAGAGGATCTATGAAGTGTTAGCTCATGAAGTAAAGGTATGGAAGCCAGAAACCCAGGATGTTTTGTCTAGGGCAACAGACACAGTTTTCAAATGAGCAGCTGGAGACAAATTACTCAAAAAACATTATAGCAGTGTCTGTCTGACTACTGGAAAGTGAAAAAAAAATCCCAACAAAATCCCTTTCTGTCCTAAGATGTTGCATTTCCTTCCATTTTCATTTTATGTCTAAGAGATATAGGAGAAAGAGAATGTACGACTAGAAATAATAGTTCTTCTCTATAGATGGTAACTAGCTGCTTACAGGAAGGCAAAAAAAACATTTTAGAAACCTAACTGAAGCAGGTGGCAATCTTTTCAAATGCTCTGGTGTATTTCATTCCTCATACACGGTATTGTGGAATATGATCAGGATTGGATGAAACTGCAGTGTGGATTAGTGTGGGTTGTGGACTGGTGGGTGGGGAAAGAACTGCTTAGCTAATTGTCGAGTCATCACATCACAGGATCCCCATCACGAGTGTTGCACTCTTCCTGTTCACAGTGTGAGGTGGTCTGTAGCGTCCCTTGGTCTTTTTGAATCCCTCTTCATTCACCCTCATCCCTATCTGAAGTGTTGTTTCCATCACTACATTGAAAAGAAACACATAATCTATTCAGTAGGCTGCTGTACTAGTTAACTGTCCCGAAAGCATGCGTAAGTCATGGCATCCGACCTAGATATGTTTGGATATGTTTGTAAGAGATTCCCTCTTTCCGTGATCATTGCAGAGCTATCAGTAGCCCATGGTAAAAAATGTAAAATGTGAGCATATTTTGAAATGTCATACTGCTGCTGTAATCAGTCTGTTTCCACTACTTAGCTAATGGGCACATAATTTCTGACATCCATAACCTGTGACTTTCAAAATACACTCAGATGAACATTTTCATTTATAGTCTCCGATTAATTGGCACATAATATCCTAAAATCATAAACGTCTTTTATCTCCCCAGAGCCATGCTAATCAAAATGCAATGCTGTTCCCTAGCTAAGCAGAGGCAGGGAAAAGGTATATGTAAAACAATCCTTCATCTCTCTACAGATTGCTACCAGGTGTCCTTCAGCTGCCATGGAAGGAAGGAGGAAGAATCCCTTTGTTTTATAGTGCTGTTATTTTAAGATCAAAAAAGATTAATATGCTCATGTAAAACAGTTCATTAAATTACCCTGGCTGATACAGGCCTGTACAATTACAAGTCTTATCTGGCCAGAAACATATTCCTTTTTCTTCTTGAAAACACAGCTCTCAAGGTGTTAAGCACAAAAAGTCACACCTCTGGCTGCAAATAGCAGTGCTATAGTAAGATTTATTTCCCTTTCTTACTTCCGAAGAAAAAGCAGCTAAAGGGTCCAGCACCACACATTGCCTGTGACTACAAATAGCATGGTGAATTCATAGCCCTTACTTCTATTCTGTCTCAGATAATGTCAGTTGGTCCAGTTTTTATCCTCTCCCCATGAGTCTTTCTTTTGTGGTCCTAAACAAGGTGTCTTACCTTCACTTTCACTTGGGGTGAGTTATCTTGCACCCCTTCAGAGCTGTTTTGGCTAAAACTGGGTAGTCACCACTATGCAGTTGCCTAATTTCACAGTACTCCGGTAGCCTGCCATGGCTGGGACATGATGCCTGTCAAAAATGAGATCACTGATCCATTGAGACTCATAATCAAGAAAATTACATAGAATAGTATTATTTTTTTTTCAAAGAGGAAATTAACAGATTGGCAATCAGTATACTTAGATTCATTGAAATCTGCAGAGAGTTTTGTGAACTATGTTATTAGGCCCATGATTCTACCTGAAATGTCAGGAGACAAAATCAGACACTTATTAAAACGGAAAAGCCCACAGGAATCAGAGTTCTTGCCTGACATGTTGAAAGATGTTTTATATTTTGAACTAAATAAATCTATAGTTTACTCAGAAGTTTTAAGGCATATATAGGTAAGTAAGAGTTAATATTAAGTATGAAAAATGCTGGAGGTGTTACCAATTTTTTTTCCTTCTCCACAAGAGGAATATATCCTTCTGTTTTTTAATTGGGAAGTAGAAGCTTCAAACCATTATAATGTATGCTTTTTAAATATTAGCTTCACATGTGTATAGTTGCTGCTAATTTACATGAAAACGACAGTTCATTATCAGGGCTTTAAATACAATTCAATTGGGTCCCTTCCATGACAGAAAATTTAGTTTAAATGCTCTCCTCTCTGATTAATATTCAGTAATATATGGAAAAGTAATTTTTGACAATTACATCTTTTAGAAAAAGAAACTTTTATGAAAATAAAAATAATAGGATGCAAATATATGGTAAAGCACTAAAACTGTATTTTGAAATATCACAATATTCTACTGAAATATATTCCCTTGCTTTCTGTTCTTTAAATATAGGAAGAGAAAGGCAACTGTAAATGAGAAGTCAAGAATAGAGATGTTTTTCAAGTTTTGTTAAAATTATATTTCTGGTGGAATAAAGTAGGAGAGCAGGAAGATTCCACCAATCACTTTTGCTTTTGAGAATTCAAATCCAAGGCTATAACTTGTTTTGTCTAGAACTAAAAAAGCATTTCTGTAAAATCAGAAGCTTTACAAATATAGAAAATATTGTTCAAGAAATGTTCCCTGAGGAAAAAAATTATTTTGAACAACTTGACTTACAGACTTTACAATTTTAATATCAGATCTTCAGGTGTTTAGAGTCTAAACTTAGCTACAAAAGATGAGTAAAGAAAAAGTAGCACCAATATCCTGAGAGTGCTAGGACAGTCTGTGTGACCTAAATTTTACGAGTCAGTGATGACAGTACTTAATAACAATTAATAAATCTTATCCATTTATGTCCATGTAATGCCAGACAGTCTTTCTATTAGTCATTTTACAGAGAAACTTCTGTTGCAATTTGCCTTCCTAGAGCTTCCAGAATGAATGAAGAAGGTCCTCTGTTGCTCTTCCTTAGGTGTCAGAGTGTCCCAGACACTGGGACACTGAAATTGCATGTTTGTATACATAAGGTTCTTTCAGAAACAGCAGCCTTCTCGGGCTGCGCAGTGGCTCATTACTTCCAAAAGCTGTGTGTGCCAGGCTTAAGCTCCTGGAGGTATCCACTTTCCTGGTAAACAAAGCAATGAAGATTTGTGAGTCATTACAGCTGCCCAGTGCATAGATGACCTAAGCAGCTTTCCTGTTTTGCAAGCTTTATGCTATTGCCTGCTGTTTCTTTGCTGTGTTTCTGAAATCTACTAAATTTGGGCAGGTGACAGTTGAAGCATTGCATGGAGAACTGACACAGTCCATGGAGAGCACATCCAACTGCTCCACCAGCTCCTTGCCACTCAGCCATTGTCGCTTTTGAAATGTGAGAGAGGTCCGAAAGGTCTTTAGCAAAGGCTGTAACTGGCAGCTTGTCTTCACATTGCTACCTGATATTTGCTTGTGTACCAGCTGAGACTTGTCCAAGGTGGATTGTGGTATTCCCACTGGACTGTGAAAGTGAGATACATACAGAGCAGTTACTTCCACATACTTTGCCAGCGGAATTCAGAACATCCTTTGGCATGTGTGTGTGCTCAGTGTGCCTAGACACATCCTTATATGAATGTGCTCATAACCAAGTCTCTTCAGGCAGAATCAAATGACTGAAAGCTTTAGAAAGTTAATTCTTCAGGCTTGACCTCCCTTACAAGTAATGCAAATATAATAATAACCAATTTTCAATAACCATTTTGAAGTGCTTGAATGCTTGGGGTGAGTTAAAATGTCCTTATAATGAGAGAGAATCCCACCACAATAGTTATTAGGAATGATAAGAAGGTTCTTCTCTCAAAGACTTTACAGTCTCAGCGTGCGTGTAGCACTACCAACTGGTTACACATGCCACACTTGTAAAAGTCACGTGAGAAGCTCCATCAAAACATAAAATATGATTATTGTTTTGAGTAATGTAGTTTACAGGATTTAAAGCAAAGCATATTCGTTTTCCATGAGTCAAAAATTAATTTGTTTTTTCAAATGAATCATTGCTCTCATGATGATGAAATATCCGCATATTGTATTCTCTTTACAGGTTTTATTGTATTGTTTCTGTTCCCTTAATATTGAGGGTAACAAGATTTTTCCATCAGGATTAACACAAGATTTTTTTAGACAGATCAAAGCTTTTAAAAATAATTATAATTTCTTTGGTTCTCTTCTAGATCTGAAAAGGATACCTTTTTTTATTTGATAATGTGTACTCACTTATTTTGAACTAAGCATCAGCTTGTGTATATGTTTTCTTAACAGCAGTCAACAATGGTTAGACTCCAGAAATAATTATTATAAGATTTACAGATTTTAATTTTACAGGTACATGGTTGGATCTAAATAAATTATTGAAATTTTCAAAATTGTTTTCAGTACTATCAAATATCAGAGCAGGGTTTCTTCTTTTTTTTAGCTTTTACCTTCAACACTATGCCTATTTCAGCAATGTACTTCATTTTTAAAAATATGCTTTATGATTAAAAGAAGGATTTAAAAAGTCCTCTCTGAAGACATCTGTCCAAAGCTATTAAGTTCAATAGCTGTTCCATTGCTTAATGCTCTTTTGCAAAAAAAGAATGGGAGAAGGACAAACCTGGAAAAAAGCCCTCTCTTTTTGTGAAAAACACTGAGGCTTCTCTCTTTTCATTGCAATTTCATTACCCGGATTCAAAAGCCTATCCATGGATGAATCAGTTCCTGGCAGAAGTTGCAATAGCCTGGAGGGTGCATTTATTTGAATGAGCAAAATTGTACTTCTAGACAAAGTTCTGATTGCTCACCTCCCTTCAGTCAGGAAGAGGTGTTCACTCAAAACAACCCTTCCTGTCCTAGAATACCCACTGTCTTCTTTGATTTATGGTTCTGTGCAGTGAAGTCTGCATCAGGTGATGTGCATGCACTGAGCACAGAGATGAGCAGAATAGATCACTCTTGGTGGTAGCCCTAATCTGGGTGAGATTGGTGGAGACGTGTTTGCACTGAGTTGATGAGGTGCTTTGCCCTCAGGTTTAATAAATTTTCTTTGAAGGCATCCTGAACATGACCTATTTAAAAAGAAACAAAAACCAAGAACTGCTTTTTGAAATTATGAACTTACACATGCCCTTTCTGTGCTGTCTAAAAATAAGATGAGGCTTCAAGGGTGCTGCACTCTATGAACTCAGATATATTACTGTCATGTCGGTAAATCCAGGGAAGTTCTTGCAATGCTCTGAGTATCATGTGAGCATTGCACATTACTGAGATCCCTCAGTATGGAACACAGCAAGGAACCCAGAGTTCTGGTGCAAAAATGTAGTATTCAGATATGGACTGCTTCTCTGGCTTCCACGCTCCAGGGTGATGACCCAGGCAACTCTGTTGCCCTGTTGGGTTTTTTTTTTTTTTGGTTTCTGTTTAAAACAGGAATATTAAGCTTCACTTCCCTTGTGGAATGCATTGACAGAGTGATGAAAATATGCTATTTATTATTGTGTCTGTTTGCTGAGAAGGGTGACTGTGCATCAGAAGTGGAAACCTCCCGGCATTTGCAAGTCATGAGGATTCATTTCATTGCATAACCACAAAGCAGGTAAATTCTAAATCTAGACAAAAGTATTCTGTAAATTGTATCTTGTCTTACAAAGGTTTTGTGAATGCTCGCACTTAAAAGAAAATTGTTAAAAGCCTTGCGAATTTTAAGGTGGTAGTTCCGAAATTGTTTTGTTGAACCTCTTTAGGGAAGTCAAATAGATCACAAAGTCATGAGAAAATAAAAATCACCTTCTAAGACTTTTTAGAAGTCTACCACAAAAAGCATGTAACACTTAAAGAAGTGAAACTGGGCCTTAACATAAAGATATATTGTATTTGGTCTTGTACTGTCAGGTACTGAATAGAAGTATTTTTGTTTCTTATAGAGGTTGACTATTGCTCACTAGTCTTGCACTGCAATTAAGAGAAGTGTGTGAATAAGGAGTATTTTGATCCAGTTACTGTAATGAGTTTAATAACTTAAATTCAACAAAATTTGGGGAGACTTTTTGTTTTAAAACTTTGTGTTGTTACTTTTGTTTGTTTTGAATGCATAAAAATATTTTCTATTTTTTAAAATATTTTGACAAAGTTTATTAACCAAATTTGAGCTAAATAAATTTAACAGTTTGAATACCTCCTCAACTAGATAATACATGAAACTTGGTGTCCATGAGAAAAACCAAACTAAATCCAAAAATATCATCAAGCACTTCTTATAGAGGATTGCTGTAAATCAGTTTATCATGCTGTGGTCTAGGATTTTCAAGGGTCCTAACACTTACATTTCCTAATATTTACAGCTACTGCACCAGAACTGTGATTTTGGGGTAGGCTATGCATCAGAAGGAAGAGGATAAAGGTCTCTGTGAAAGATGGGGAGAGGGCTGTCTGCACACACTTACTACTAATATGATAATGAGGTGGTCTTTCAAAAAGCATTTGCCAGTACAAAATATCATTGTCCCTGTTTGCCACTGCTGTGTGTTCATAAAAATCTCTCTTAGTTTCTATGCAGTAGAAATGGGGTTCAAATAAAACTAAAATGTCGAGGAGCACAATAAAACAATGTCTGTAAGACCACTACTACATGACAGCATCCGGCGAGGTCGTCTTATCATGCTGAAGTGGAGACTTATCATCATGATATTCATTATGTCACACCTTATCCTCACTGCTACCAGAAAATTTTGCATAGATGAGAATAAAGATAGTTTAGTGCTTAAATCTGGTCTTTTTGAGGAAAGAACCCAGTGTTTATCAGCTCGGCAATATTTAGCTTCCAATATGAAAGAAATAGCAACTAAGGGACTTTAATCTGCCATGTTTGATTTTATTCATGCAGAAAACTGAGCAGACTCATCAGACCAAACGCTCAGTACTGATGCAGATGCTTTCTGCCAGTGGGACATCTGAGCATCACAGGGCTGCCACAGGGACGCGTGCCACAGATCTTCCTTTGTCGGAGAGGAAAACGACCGTAATAGGAACTGGCAGATCTGTGCCAGGGCTGCACTTTAGCTTCACACAGCCATACAAGGCGGTTGTAAAAATAAGAAGAGCTTGCCACAACACAGAGGCAGTGTTTGTGGACAGGGCAGGAGAATGCACTAAACGCGTTTATTCTCTTCTTTGTAATTCTTAAGCATCTCCAAGATCCGCAGTTGGACATGCTTGAAACAAGTAATAGAATGACTTATTCTTTTGGCTAGGGAGGTTTTTCTGGATGCTTATTTCCTTTGTGAATAAATAAAAGAAGGTTTTGTCTCACAGCAATTTCCAAAGACAATTTTAGCAAAGCCAGGAAGAGAAAAAAACAGTCTGATTCCTCCAGGGGAAAAAAAAAGTAAAATTTTTTCAACTTGCCACTTTCCTATCTCTATATATTGTGATGCTTGTAATTGTGTTAACATCACGTCAGAACATGTCAGAAGAGTTCATTTTACAAGACTGCATTTTATGACCTCAGAGCCAAAACTACTGAGCTGTTTCCATACTATTCCCATGCTATTACGACATTTTGTTCAGGTTTAATGAGAGTACAGATGATATAAAATGCATTTCAAAATATCCTAGCTGCATAAGTTGTTCTCCAGTCTGTATGCTATACGGTAGACTTTATTGGAGATGTTTATGTACTATGAGAGTGTAGTAAGAGTAGAGCAGGGTAATCTGCTGAAATGGCAGTCACATAGCCATTTAGGACATTTAGACAACTGCAAAACCATGCAGCATGGTCCTGTGCTCACCTTGGAAAGCAATTATGATTTGCAGAAGTATTAATGTCATGGTAAGGATCAAAATATTCTGAGTTAAAGCTGACTACCTTTTTTAGCATTCTAAATTCACAATAATACAGAAATAATTTGTAAGTGTGTAGGGATATAGGGGCTAATTAAGACCTTGTTTTATGATGTAAATAGTTAGTAACAGTTTTCTGAAAACAGTTGTGTGGACTTTCATCATTGTTGAAAATGCAATTTATTTTTTCCCCAAAGAAATTTGAAATGTTTTTAATTAATAAAGCAAAAAAGCAAAGCCCATGAAATAAGGCATATGAAGAAAAATTATTAACTGTCTTGTATAATTGCTTTAGAATTAGTTCATAGAGTAGTTCTCAGTCTAGGATGTTTTGAAAGGCAAATTTTCCAAACGTAATATGTAATTGTCACTACAGCTGTTAAAGAGTGCTGCTGAAATTTTTACTGCCTTCCTCCCACAACAAGTGGTTGCACAGCTGAAATGTGTTCTGCGTGTATAACTTCTTGTTTGCACTTACAAGTGTTAGTTTAGGCACAGAAGAGCTGATTAAACCTTATTTCATAGAAGATACAATGTGAGATGGTCAGCTTGCTTCAAATAATTATATTCTGACTTTTTCCACTGCTTTGCATGTGGAAAATGACATCAGTATAGACAGCACAGAAGTTCGTTGTGATTATGAATGATTTGCTTTACCAGTTGCAATCTGAATTCCATGGGAATTGTGTAAGGTTCTTGGCAGTGTTTACTGCCTTATCATCTGTAAGCACACCAACAACATAGTAATTAGGAAAATAAATGTGGAAGTTCCTTCTAGATAAACCCTACGGGTTATCAAACCTTTGAGGTTTTACTCTATCCTGCTTTTCAGCCCTCCCCCTCACTCTTGGTATCTGAGCTCAGCTTTGAAAAGTCATTCATCAGCTCGGGCTATATCTAAGGACTGGACCTACAGGGACAAAGTAGGCACCAATAATGGGAAACATTGTTCCACGTGGCAGCCAGCTACACAAGACAGCTAACAAAATTAGCATCTGACATGATCACTACCTGTCCCAGAGGCTAATGCCCCCTTACTAGATGTGGACATTTAGGTGTGCAAACAAGCATGATTAAAAACTTGGCAAATTTAGAATTTCAGTTCCCATTCGATACCAGAGTTAATGTGTCTGTGCAAAAACAAAGAAATGTGGCATTGCATGTAAAAGTATGTCCCCTTCATTGCCCCTGTAAGGAATGGAGTGTGATAAGTGCTCAGGGGAGGGTCATAATCCTTCCAGACATCTAAATTTCATCTGTTGCTGCATGTCAACAGCAGCACTTTCCTGCCAAGCGCTTAATGGAATTTACAAAGTCCAAGTGGGTTATTCTTTGGCTTGTTATGAAACATAATAAGCAAGTTAGGACATGTCTACCTGTGTGCAAATGAAACACGGTGCAGCAGTTTCCTGACCTGGTAAGTGGCACAGCCTTGCTGCCTGGGGTCTGTAAGCTGTATCACAGGATCTGCATTACACTGTGCCAAAGTTAATTGGTCGTGTGTGCGCATAGCCCTTGTGGTGTCTCTGCAAGATACTCCCTAACAGTACTATGCTGGCAGAGCCAATGATAACATGAGCGCATCTGTCTGAAAGATACCGATAGAGCCTTAGATGCTCGGGAATGTGATCTGCAAAGGCAGACCTCCAACAGGAAACACACCCTGCTTGCCTATGGGAGCAAGTTTGAAAAGAGGGGTGAGTCCTAAAGACCAAATGCTGGCACTTTCACAACTCAGCTGGTATGCAAGGGACCTGTTCCATCTGTTCAGTATTCACAACTGCAAGCATGTTCCTGAGCTATGACAACTTATTCTCTGTCAAAAATATTAAGCAGTGATAAAGGAATCATGCTTCATTTTCAAACCATTACAGTCAATAATGCTGGGTTCTGGTTTCTGTCCTACTGCGTATTTAGCATAAACCAATTTTCAGTGAAAAAGATTCCAGGTAACAGCTTTTCTGTGTTATTAAGTGTACAGAGTCACACTCACATTTCAATGTTCTCTACCTCTTCTGTAATTTTTCTATACAAATTTGGCAACTATTCCAGGAAGAAATGTAAAGTACTCATTCCAGAGTTAGTACCTTACTGCCTACCGTCCTTAAGAGGGTTACAAATTAATGGGATCCTGTCTGCCATAGGTGAGAGGTCTAGAAATTTAGATACCGAATAGAAGAGAAATGAGACCATGTTTGTGTGACCTCTCTCTTGCACCTGCTGAGAACACAGTTGCTAGGTGAAGCTCGGAAGCAAGATAAATTAGCTTGTGAATCCTGGTAAAACTGAAGTTTGGATTAGTTGCTGAACTGTCCCAGATCATCAAGGTTGAAACACTTCTAAGCACAGCCAGAAGCACAGCTGTAGGCAGATAAAGATCTTTACAGCTAAAAAGTACAGTGATTAAGGATTTCCTTTTATCTGCAGGACTGGGTGGCAGCTGAGATAAGCGTAGTCATTCTTGCATGAGGATCTGTGATCTGTGTCCACAGAGGTTAAGATTGTGGTTAAGGGGCAGTGGAGGGATTGGTTAAGTAGAGCAGGGGACTTCTTGGTCCTGGCAGAAGAGAACTCTCAGCAATTTGATCAGGCAAAAAAAAAAAAGATGGATATTAAACCCAATTCATTCATAAAACATCTTAATCACATTTCTGATCAAAAGATTTCTAGGTCAACTGTTGCCTGTATGAGGCTGTAGAGAGAAATTAGGGTGTTATGAATTACTGGGAAGTAATGAGGGTTAGGTATGACATGTTGGGTTATCTTTTAGTTTAACAGGCATTTTTCTTCTTTTGTGTCATGCTCCTTATTTCCAAAAACAATGTAGTGTCTTGCCAGTGAATGATAACACAGGAAACCTAATTTTCTATTCTGAAAACACAATCCAAATTAGAATTTGTGACTAAAATTTAGCCATTCAGAGAGGTGCAAACCAATAAATATTTAAAGATGTTACAAGAGTGCTGGTTTTATTTCTATATTTTGATTATATCGTTCAGTCTGTTTTCTTCTAAAGGTCTAATTTATGTTCACTTGTGATCTCAAACGAAAGTCTTATAAAGAATTTAAGAAAGGACCTGAGGATTTAATATTGCCCTGCTTCTTGGCAGTTAACACTGTGTTGGGTATATATACCACTGCACACTGCTCCAGCTAAGAGGCAGTGAGCACTTCTAGCTGCTCAAGCGGAACTGGTCCTGGTGAAATGCAGTGGTAGAGCCTGTCTTGTATTCTGCAGCTGTTTGGGGCAGCAACTCGCTCACATTCAATATGATTTTTGTGCAACATTGACTTCATACCTTCTGCTTCAAGTCTGCACAAAGGAAAGTTCTGCATGTGTATTTTGCAAAGTCTTTGGATTGGACTGTGGGGTTTTTTTTAATTGCACACAGAAGTTAAGGAGTATGTGATAGCTGTGTGCCTTAATTAGCCAGGCCATTTATTTAATCTCATCTGTAGTCTTGCAGGAAAACTGGGGGTCATTGTAAGGTAAGGGATAGCACACTTATGGTGTAAAGCTAATGGACATTACCTGCAGCCAGGAAAAGAAAACCAAGGAGATGTTCAGCTCATGGTTCTGCTTGTTTGCTCAATGCAGTGGACCAGGCCTCTGCTTGGTGAGAACATGTGCCTGACAGCCACGCTGTTCCTGGGCACCCATGCACAGTTCTTGGAGGTACTCCCTGGGATGGAAAAACACATTTTCAAACTGAGTTCAATCTATCCCATCACCTAACAGTAACAATTGAAACACCAAAGCAAAATTATATATTAAAATTAACCCCTATTCCCAACACTTAGATTCATTATCTTTTGTCATTTGTGATTTATGTAACCCCCTTGGCTTCATTTAACCCCTGACAGACATTCATCTTGAGTCAACAAAGCAAGTTTTGCTTTGAAGCAGAATTATTTTGTCAGTGTTTGTAGTATATTTCTAAAGATGTCAGGGTGGATTTAGTTTAGCAAGTTCTTAACAAGACCTGTAGGTAGACTGTCGCACGTGTTAAAAAAAAAAGAATTACACAATACTTTTCCTGCAAGAAGTGCTTTCTTTTCTTAGCCTAATCCTCCATAATCTCACTAACAGGGACAAAATATTGCTGCTTTTAATGTTCTTGTGCAGAGCTGTCAGCAGTTGTTGACAAGTTGCAATTTTCTATCAGGCCTCAGTGTTTATACACATGCTCTCACATTCTGAAGAGCAGAATATATACACAAGACATCCTCAGATCTTGTTTGGCATTTTATCCTTTTCTCTTTTTTTGCCTCACAGCATGTGATGTCTGTCCCATTTTGCTGCTGTAATCTGTCATTTTCAGCATTCTTCCTGCTCTTTGCAATTTTTTATTCAAGTAATGACTGTTTCTTTCATAAAGTCTCATTGTCATGCTTCATTCAACTTATTGAGCAGTTAAAACTCCTGTATTGCATTATCCATATTGTTCTGTGGTATGAAGGTAGTCCATCTTTGTCTTTCACAGTTTGTGCTGATGTAGGCGTCAGCTCAATAACTATATAGTCACTGGAATAGCCTTTTTCTAGTTCTATTACAGAATAAATTATAGCGAGAAATTTCATTATCTTAATTTTTCTCTTAATTTTTAATATCCAAATTAATAATTTTAATTTTGAATAGACTATATCCTTTTAATATGTATATGAGAAAATATTTCAAAATACATACTAAATGTCGAATTTACAGAATGTTTGTACAGAAATTGCTGAATAAACATGTGCTACAATTCTTCCAGATTTTTAAATACAGCTATGTGTTTAAGAATTAGGTTAGTATGATTCCCTTTTTGACATTGCTTTTGTACACAATGCTTTTACTAGTGAAAGTAAACCCTGACTATCTTTCAAAGGGAGAGAGAGAAAGAGAGAAAGAGAGAAAGAGAGAAAGAGAGAAAGAGAGAAAGAAAGAGAGAAAGAGAGAAAGAGAGAAAGAGAGAGAGAAAGAGAAAGGGAGAGAGAAAGGAAGAAAAGACAAAAGGAGAAAATAAGGAGAAATTAGAGAAGAATAACTTCATTTTAAATTTTTGAATGTTTATAAATTCTTGAGGATTCTGTTGAAATGTACAGACAACTTGCAGCAACAAAAAATCCTCTTCTACTCTGCTGCAGTTTTCTAATCACTACTGCCCCCTCTGTGCTTTCTGTGTGTGAACCACAAGAGCTTTCTCTATTAAAGCCTGCCTAATCATGCCACCTTACATTTTCATTCACACTAGAAAGATCCAGGCTGCAAAGACACTCAGATGAGGCACTATATTTTCCTCATATCTGAAGTCATCTGGAAACAGAATAGTTGTTCTTCATTTTTCTGTGTACTTGATGTAAAGCATTAGATCTGACATAAAGTTCCCATTTCTGTGTTAGCACTATGAAGATTCAGTGACATGTACAGAAACACAGGAAACAGTGGCCCAGCTTAAAATATCATCTGAAAACTGAGATGGGGAACCATACTTTGAATGAGAAATTGCTTTTGTTTTTTGTTGTTTCTTCAAATAAAAAATCAATAGATGGAAGAAAAAGGGAGTTTTGCTGAGATGACTGTTCCTTTCAATTCTGTAAGGAAGCCTGAGGCATACTGATGACATCTTTGTGCTTCTTTATGTTTCTGTGCTAGGTTGTAAAAATGAGTACTATTCTAATACCAAAACTTGGTTAAAGCATAGAGGGCAGTGAGGATGATGCATATATGCCCATTTCAGTAAATGCTTTTGTCTATTTAGTCACATGAAGTTACAGAAGTAAGGATTGGTACCAATACTACTGCCAGTCTGGAGAGTATTTGCTCTACATCAACAATCAGCTGCCAGATTTTCTCTGTAGGCACTAAAAAGATTAAAGTATATATTTTCCTGAGGTATTCATCTGATCCCTCTGAGCACCTCTTGTCTAATATTTTTGCTCTAGTTTTTTTCAGTTTCCTCTTTTGGATGTGCTAATGGAACTTCACTATTTTAAGAATTGTCCATAAAGTAAAGCTGTTTAAATCTTTTTCCTTCCCCTCCACCCTAACACTTTCTCATAAAAGCATTTCACCCAAAGCAGAAGGGAACAGCCACCAAGGTCAGTAGTTTGGAAGAAAGCACAGAGCTTAGCTGACATGATCATTGTCCTGGTTTTGTCCGGGATAGAGTTCACACTCCTCTAATAATGACTACAGTGCTGTGTTTTAGATTTAGGATGAGAATAATGTAATGTTGGTAACACATTGATGTTTTAGTTGTTGCTGAGCAGCACTTACCCTTAGTCAAGGACTTTTCAACTTCTCGTGGTGCACCACCAATGAGGAGGCTGGAGTGCACCAGAAGCTGAAGAGGACACAGGCAGGACCGCTGACCAAACCTGAGGGATGTCCAGTGCACCTGGAATCGACTGTCCCAGGGGTGGAAACACACCCCACCATCTGCCATGCACTGATCCAGACTGCACTGGAAAAGGGAGAAACTCTGAAACAGCTGCAATACATTGATGATATTATTTTGTGGGGCTGTACAGTAGGAGAAATATTTGGGAAAGGGAAGAAAATAGTCCAAGCCTTTCTAAAAGCTGGTTTTGCCCTAAAGTGAAGTAAGGTCAAGGAACCTGCACAGGACATCCAGTTTTTATGAATAAAGTTGTTAGCATCCATCATCAAGGCAAACATTGTGAGATTCCATTAGGTGTGATCAACAAAATATCAACTGTGTCTCAACCAACTAGCCAAGAGGAAGCACAAGCTGTCTCAGGTATTGCAGGTTTTTGGGAGAATGCATACTGGTTGTAACCCAAATTAATCTAATGATTAAAAAAAAACTTTGAATTTCCAATTGGATTCTGAGCAACAACAAGCTTTTGAACTGATCAAATAGGAGATTATACAGTAGCACTTGGGCCAGTTAGTGAAGACAAGATGTAAGATGTGTGCCCTACACCACAGCCATGGCGAATGGCCCTACTGGCAGCCTCTATCAGAAAGCACCAGGGGAGACTCGAGGTTAAACCCTAGGTTTTGGCATTTGGGGATACACAGGATGAGAATTTTGTTATGCTCCAACTGAAAAAGAGATTACTGTCAGCTTAAGAAAGGGTTTGATTTGAATTGGAAATGGCTGGTACAGAAGGGCAGCTCCTCCTGGCATCCTGACTGCCAGTGCTGGGCTGGAAGTTCAAAGGACAGAGATCACACAGCAGGCTCAACCAGGAAACCTCAGTTGCCCAGAAATCTTGAAAGTGATAATGAACTGGACAGAAGGCAAAGATTTTGAAATATTGCCAGAGGAGGGGGTGATGTGTGCTGAAGATGTCCAACTATATAATAAACTACCAGAAAATGAGAAGCAATGTGCCCTGTTCACTGATCGATCCTGTTGTAGGAAATCATTGGAAGTGGAAAACTGCTGTATGGAGTCCTATATGACAAGTCTCAGAAACTGCTGCAGAAGGTGAATAGAGCCAATTTGCTTAAGGGAAGGCCATCCAGCTGGCTTTAGACATTGCTGACTGAGAAAAGCAGACAGTGTTTTATCTCCACTGACTCATGGATGTTGGCAAATGCTCAGTGGGGTTGATTACAGCAATGGAACCAGAGCATCTGGGCTGCTGCATTGAACAGGCCATCCCTGGTGCCGTAAAACTAGTTGGCAGGGATGAAGATGAACCTGACTAAACAGAGAGTTTTGGCTGGAACTTGGGTGAAAAACAAGTTCATGGCCTTTGGAAGAAGAGACAAGGAAATCAGAAGGTCTTCAAGGATTTTGTTAGGTTGCGCAGGGAAAATTTGAAGAGCTAAACTAGAACTTATCTGGCTACTGACAAAAAAGATAATAAAAATTGTTTCTACAATTACATCAGTGATGAAAGGAAGGCTTAGGAAAATCTCATCCTTTGCCAGATACGGAGGTTAAACATTGTGATAAAGAGTGCAAAAATGGCTGGGGCACTTAATGCCTTCTTTGACTCAGTTTTTAATAATAAGACCAGTTATTACTGGGGTACCCAGCTCTCTGAGCTGGAAGACAGGGATGGGGAGCAGAATGATGCCCCCATAATCTAAGGGTGCACATTGTCAGTCACCTGCTATGCCACTTAGGCACAGAGTGGTCTATGGGGCTGAACGGGACCCACCCAAGTGAGGGAATATCAAACGACAAAGCAGACTGTTAACACTACACAGGGAGCAATGACTGCTGGGGCCTTCAAACATTGGAATGCACATTTAGCAAAAGCCTCCTGGTTAGTCAACACTAGCTGATCTGTCAGTTGAGCTGGCCCTGCCCAATCAAAGCACTCATGTACTACAGAAGGGGATAAAGTTCCCGTAGCGCACATTAAAAATATGCCGGGGAAGTCACTCTGGGTTATTCCTGCCTCAAGAAGTGGCAAATCCATCCACAGGGTTTCTTTTGCTCAAAGACCTGGGTGCACTTGGCAGATAATGCAGGAGGATGGGGAATTCTGATGTGTACCTCAAGGGGATTTGATTTTGGCTAAGACTGGACCATGATTGGAATTGTAAGATGTTAATTGCTACATAATACTGTATGTCACCTCCACTATGCTTGCTATATCAACATTATTACAGTAAGAATTGTCTGTGTTAATGAAGAATGAATTCTGATGAAACCAATGAAATTTCAGTGATGATAGGACCAGACAAGCTCAGCAGTGACAGAACTAGAACTGGCTTCAACATCCAATATCACAGATCATCTTTCCTGCCCTGAAGGACTGCTGTGACAGATGGAGCCCTAAGTCACAACTAAATGGTTCATGAGACTAGCCACAGACTAAACAATACCTGTGTGTGTATATCAAAAGACAGGAGTGGTGATAATGATTAATTAGGTTATATTGGAAAGTGTGGGATCTGGGTACGACATATGGTATAGAGTAACAAGTAGATATTATTCTGGTTTCAGCTGGAATAGAATTAATGTTCTTCTTAGTAGATGGTAGTGTGGTGTTTTGAATTTAGGATGAGAAGAATACTGGTTACGCACTGGTGTTTTAGTTGTTGCTAAGCAGCATTTTCCCTAAGTCTTCCCATGCTGTCCTGTCAGTGAGGAGGCTGGGGCTGACAGAAGGTGTGGTGCGACATAGACAGGACAGTTGACCCCAAATAGCCAAAGGTATATTCCGTACTATACAGCTTCATGCTGAACAATAAAACTGGTGGGAGCTGGCTGTGGGTGGAAGCCCACTACATGGGGACTGGCATTGATCTGTGGGTGGTGATGAATTGTATGGTGCATAATTTGTTTTGTTTATTTTTTGTTATTATTTTTATTATTTCCCCTTCCTTTTCTATGCTATTAAACTGCCTTTATCTTAACTTACAAGTTTTACTTTTTTCCAATTCTCCCTGTCACCCCACTCTGGGAAGTGAGCAAACAGCTGTGTGGTGTTTAGCTGCATGCTGTGTTAAACCACACCAATGATTTAGCTTGTGCGATCCTTTCACCTATATTAAAGACACAGTTAAAATTTCAGAGATTAGTGTTTGGAAGAAGAAAATTAATCACCTCTCTGGTTAATGTTTGTAATTTAGTCTATGAAGCAGAAAAGTGGATTTAGCAGCACCCACTTGAGGATCTGGAGTATTTCTTTCTTAGCTTGTTCTGGCGTTTGCATAGAACTTTCATTGTAAAACAGTTCCTTTGTTCGGGGTGGTGGTGGGGGTTGGGGGGGAAATTGCCAGTCTCCTATTACATCTTTTGCTTATGGTTATTTGCCCACTTGCAACATCCTGTGCTTGCCTGTGCAGGCAAGCCCAAAGGTGGACGTCTGTTATTAGTAGCAGACGCCTGAGGATAGCCTTCTCTCCCACTTCAGAGGTAGCTGAACATTTCCTATGAATTGGTTTCTTTGCTCTTCTCGCTCCATTCCCCACTTGTAAGGTTCTTCAAGTGTGCTGCACCTTCAGTTTGCCTCCCATAATTCAGAGACAGATGGGTCTGAGAGTGAAATGTTTAAACAGTGCTGGCACTCGACTTGTGACAAGTGTTAGATTGCAGGAAATGCTCATTTTCTCTAGAGATGGTTTTATTTTCTCTATTTTCACTGATTCTGTCTTCTTTACCTCTCCTTTATTCATAATGTATGATAAGGCAGCGAAGAGCCCTAGATTGACTTGATTTGCTGTGATGGCAGGTTTCACATGAAACCAAGCTCTGTCATAACTGTCTCTGGTAGTGAGGCTGGCTGCTTACAGCTCATGAACCTTTCTTTTTGGTCTCTAATAGCCTTACATCATCTGTCTTATAATTTTTAGTGGTTATTCAGTTGCAAGAATGTATGTCACAGATAACTTTGTTTTTGTTTTTGCTCAAGGGAGCTGAAAATCCATCCTGTAACATGGGGTTCAGAGAAAAACGTTTCCACATGCAAAAAAAAAGGAAATTAAATTTGATAAAAAGCACAAACATGATGGGATTTTTCTCTTCTTTTGGTTTTATGTCCATTTGTCCCATCTCCATTTGTCTCCCTTCTCATAAGTCTGAATGCTGTTCCATCTCTTTCTGGTATATTTCTTACAGCATCTCCAACTTTAATAAGTAGACATTCTCCCAGGCCTAAAATAACTTTACATTGTTATTTTTCTGTTGTATTTTTTGGTCTTATTCACGCAATCTCTGTGGGAGATGTAACTTACCCTTCAGAGAGGACCTCTGAGCATTACAGGCCAAGGAGAATAGCTGGCACACACTCATGCTTCAGTCTGCAGTGCAATGAGTTCAGCAGTTGGTCATTTTTAAAGTGGTGTGACACAGAGGTCAGGGGATGATACCCAGGGCAGAGCAGTTATGGAAGAGGATTAGTATCAGCTAAGTTTTAAAACTGGTTATCACATTTGGGAGACTAAATGTAATTTGCCCAGGTCTGAAAAAAACAAAGAAATTAAACAAGACCCTATTTCAGTTGAGATAAACCACTCAGTTTTAAAATATTGTATTGCAATGTTCAGTTCTCTTACTAGATATGTGATGCCATGTTGTCCCTATGTGTATGAATTATACTTGATGTAGTCCTATGGATTTTCTTTATGTCATGTACTAGTCTTACACTTAGGCATTTATTTCACTATTTTTCTAAGTCAGGGCTTTGCCACGTTAGGCAGTTTTGTGTTTCCTCTGGATCAGACTCCAGTCTCTCTTACAGCTGATACTGTTGTGGTCCTCTTGCCAGGACTTCACACGCCAGCACAATGAGCACTGCGCCATGGGCATCTGCTGTCCCTCTGGACACAAGGGTATGAAAAGGTGGCTGTCATGAGCTAGAGAATTGGGCCTGGCTGATGCCAGTCCAGAGGTGGATTTGCAGACCTCCAGAAATGTCAACTGTTTTTTTTTTCTTCTAAAGATAAGATGGAGCTCTATGAATCATCCTCCAATTATTTTACTGAGGACTCTCATAAGTGTGGTTTCATATTGCATGCAAACCTGTGATTTTGTTGAGTGAGATGATGTTGGACAAGCTTTCCTACCTAGGTGCCTAAAGAAAGAGGCTGCTGCTGCAGGACAACTAACCAAGTTTAGTTAGGAGCTGGATTCCAGGTGCACTTGATCACATGCATGTTGTACCATGGAGGGCCTACTCTATCACCTGGGTTCTGTGCCTTCCAGCCCAGAGGAGAACTGTCTGGATGGGTGCTGACTGCTTTCTGGGCTAAAGCCACGTGCCTGGCTGAGAGGCTATTTAGAAAAATAGAATCATAGAATTTCTAATTGCTCAGGTTCAATGCCCTGTCAAGACAGGTACGCGATACACAGACAAACAGGCATGTCCTCAGCTCTGTGTGACTTGCTCAGTCCTACTGTAGCACTTGCTTAGATCTAGACTGATCAGGTGACTGAGGAGAAAACTTGATTTCATTTTTAAAAGTATATAAAGCCTTTGAAGGCTTCTGCCTCACCACTGTAGATCCCAGGTAGCGGGGAGTGGACTCCGAGTCATATTTCACATTGCTGCACTGCAAAGAGGCTGCGTCCACACCTCAGCTTAATTCACACAGGTCTGCCTGCAGCATGGTGGGCTCAGCAGGTGACTCTTGAAAGCAATACCACATCCCTTACAATTTCTGTTTTTGAAGGAGAGGGTAAAACCTACCTATTGGTCATATATTCTTTAAGTTCATATTGTACCTACAAAAAATCATAGAAAGTTTTGGGATGCCAACAGACAGCTGAAAATTACTGTGGTCTCAAATTAACACAAATTCAAGTTTTCAAGTGGAGTGAAAACTTTGCCTTGAGTATTTGTTCCCCACTATCCCATGAAAAGGCCTTCCCTGTCATTCTCCTAAATATGTGTTGCCAGTCCTTGGCTTTAATCCTGTGATCCTATTTCTTGGTATTCTAAGGCAATAAAGTATGAGAGGCATGTATACAGGTCCATACATGTATATACAAATAATTTGAGGATAATTAAAACACTTGTATTCATTATTGATTTTCAAAAGATGGAATAGATTCTATTCTCTCAAGAGGATTTTCATACCACTCTGTAGATATTTGCCACAGCCACTTGCAGCTTCTTCATCTACAGCTGCTTCTGTTACACAGTGAACTATCTAAATAGTTCATCTTTCCTCTCAGAGGGTTAAAACTGTGTCATTCCACAACTGAAATACATGTTTAAGCTAAGAAAAATACTACATCTACTATTTTGTCTTGTTTTGGTTTGTTTGGTTTGGTTTGGTTTGTTTTTTGTTTTGTTTTGTTTTGTTTGAGTAGTCTGTTTTGCCTTCTCTTTTACTCTACTAAAAGTCTTGAGAATATTTTATATTTTCCAGCTTGCAAAGGTGATTATGTTGTCTTCGTCAATGCAAGCGTTCTTGGGGGCGTTGGATCTTTCATTATTTGTGTCTGCCTCGGTAAGGTGTGCAAGTAAATAAACAGGGCTCCAAGACATGCTGCCATAACAGTATCATAAAATTTATTACAAAGGTTCATATTTATGCTGAAACCTCTCAAAGGAGCTGGACTTCCTAGACATTGCAACTATTGAAACAAACATGAATGGCTGTAGGCCTTGCATTTTTAGAAATTAATCTCAAATTCAACTGATTTGTCTTCTGTTCAGGTTCAGCACACTCTATCATCCATAAGGAACCCTAAGTGATCATATATGTGGTCTTTTCATAGGAAAAACATAGCTTTCCTCAGAATACACTGATACTGATTTTTCAAAGATTGCTATGTTTACAAATGCTAATCCTCAGGGAAATTTGATTCCAATTCCTCCTGATCCTTGAGATTCTTGCTTCTGTTAATCAAAATTAGAAAAACATTGACATTTGCTGGTGATTTGCAGAGAAAATGCCTTTCCTGTGGGCTGGATGTCTCAGGTTAGCCCTGGCCTATAGCGGAAACCCCTGCGCAGTTTAGTACCCTCAGCTGAAGTAGCACCACCATTTAGCATTATGTACATGCATAACCCTTTCTGAAGAATGTGCCCAAAAAGCAGTCAGAAAACACTTTGTCAATAGGCTTTTTTCTTTTCTATTCTTAGATCTGTCTGTAGGACTAGTGAAGCCTGACTTAAAGCTAACACTGTGCAAGCCTGTGTCTCTCACATGCAATGTTCAAATAATTGATTAAAACATCACTTTAGTCCCGTGTAAGGGCCCAGGAACACAAGACTGTCACACTAATGTTAATCATCTGCAAACACCGAGTCAGAAGCAGCATCTTGCTGCTGGTGCTCTTTGAAACAGAGGAAAGTAATTGAATTCTGTAGCCTCCAGAGCACTGAAGGAGCAGATCCCATTCGTTTTGTGCCATAAGAAGAAAGGTAATTTCGAGGTCCTGCCTGATCTTCCTAACACAGGTATTTAATATCTCTGCTCTGAAACACAGAGAAATGAGCCCTGCTTTCCAGAGTAACAGTGAATATAGTCCCTCCCCAATAAAACCAAAATGTGAAGAAACAAACCTTCTTTCCAACAGACTGCAAAAACTATTCAATTGTGAAACTGACACTGTTAACCAGGTGCTTCCTAAGCTGCTGCTGGAGAGAGCTGCCCCTGCTCCTGCTGTGGCGGTCCCAGTGCCACCCTGGGCAGCTCTGGGACAGAGCAGCCCAGGTAAGGGGAAACACGGAGTTGGCAGTAAATTCACATGAAAGACATGGCCTTAATGGTGCTCTCTTTTTGGCAGTGGTTTCTCAGAGACAAGAGAGGGAGTTGAGGGAGGCATGACTGTGCAGTTTTGCGACCTATGATGCTGGCAGGAAAAGGCTATTTCTTATGCTTCTTATGGCTTTGCAGGCCAGCAATTCATCAGGAAGAGCCTGAAGAGTCCCGGCCTTGTAACTACTGAAATTGCCTGTCATGACATAGTCTGTACAAATGAAACTACTTGTTTCATGGCAGACAAATTATCACAGATAATGTCTATCTTTTGATAATTATTAAAAAAATAAAAAATTCTTGACAATGTCATCCCATTCACCCAAGGCATCCTTATGAAACACATATCTCAGGTGTATTTTCTTCTTTGAATCGACGCCCAAATGGAACATAGGTCTAGGAGGGAGACACCATTGCCTCAGAAAACTCATTGTATAACAGCTATAGATAATTCATTGTAGGTACTGTGAGTGGGTGGTGGGGGATGAATTTTTTATTTCATACTGTGACTGTATAATGCAAACATGAAAGGCAGTGGGATAAAGGGAAATGGTTGTGACCCAAATATTATATTATATTTTCTATTCAAATTGAGACCCACATTTTCAAAATCCTGAATAGTTGCATAAATACTATAAGGAATAATTCGTGAAGATTGCTGCAGGCTCATAATATTCTCATTCATGTTTACTTTTTTGCAAATCTGTTCTTATTCTGGAATTACTTTTCTCCTCTACAGGGATACCTTTTTTTGCTGCTTCTTCCTTTGATTTGTGACTTGTCTTTCAGTCAATTTCTTCAATATTAGTATTTTTTTCATCAACAGCCTTTTTGTGGAGCAGATTTTTGCCCCACCTAACTGCACAGTCCCAACTTCCCCCCTGCTATTCAGCTTGCCTTCTGTTGCTTCTCTTTTGTTTCCCTAATATTTTTTTTCCTGGAGTGCCAATCACATCTCCTCATAATCTTCGCTCTTATACTCCCCAGTGCTGACACTCATACTCACCCCCACAATGCTGCTGGCTCTACTACCGACTGACACCTACTCACAGAAGCTTCTGTTGCCACATTTCTTCTCTCCCCCCACAAAACAGTCTTTGAGACATGCTGTCATCCTCAGATGCACTTGTGTACCAGGGACACCTTGCATTTTACCCGCAGAGGCACATTGTCATTTTCTTGTTTTACCTTGCTGTCAAAAACTCACCTTCATGTTTTCATGTCCCCTGTGTTCTCCCAGTACCGCTGGTTTTGCTCCAACTGACCCAAATACTTCCATTCTCTGCCCTCATCTGCTCAGATATGTCAGCCTGGATGAGAACTTTGAGCTGCAGTCTGCTCTCTGTTGCAAAACTGCTACCCAGCTTTAAGCAGGTCACAGAAGCTTTATTTTCTCTTTCCTTTTTTCTTTTCCTTTAAGAGGCATTTTTTTTACATCTTTGGAGTTATATAGTATATGAACCTTTTTCAATGAGGATTATGAAAATCCTCAAAATGAAAGGAGAAAGGAACGATTTTGTTCTTTCATTCCTCAGAACCTTGTGCTCAACTGCAGCTGGGAAATCCCCTGGTTACATAGCAGAGGCTCCAGGAGCTTCCACATCAATGATTTGCCCCAACATGATTTTTAAAAAATTAATTAAATTCTCTCTTTTGTGTGCCTGCTTCTCACAACATCTTGCGTTTTTCTTAAATATGCCTCACAAATGAAAAGGGTAATGGATTCAGTGACAGTTACAATGATGCTCCTCTTGTGCAATTTGTTTCATATGCACTGTGTGTAGTTGTGGTTTGAGTAGCTGTACAGACACTGGAAACATTTTAATTTCCCAAGTTGGGAGTAAAAAGTGCAGGACTGCAAGGAAAAGGGGAAAAATTCAACATTAGAATTTAAATATTTGCATGTGCCTTTTCCAGTGCTTTGGGATGAGAATGGAAATCTGTAAGTATTTGCATTGAAAATCACATTTGGAAAATGGTTGAGTTTACTCAGCTGGTGAAAGTGCCAGCTCTTGATATTTGATAATGTTCTTGAGATCTGCAGGGACTAGGACAATGAGGATTTACTTTGGTTGTGAGATGTACCTCTGTACTTTTTCAGTAATGCTGTGAGACTGTGGAATGTTGCCTGGCACAGGCAACAGGCTGCGGAAGAGCTCTGGTTTGGGTGCATGTTGCACCCTGAGCTCTGCAGTGGCAAGGCCTGGGAGCTGTACAGTCCCTTTCCATCCCTTGTTTTCTCTAATCCCACATTTCCACAGAAAACATACACAGTCCTATGGGAGAGGAGGTATATTGTCATAGGGGCATCACTTGAGTGGCAGTGGACAAAAAGCAGCTTTGCTCCAGTTGACATAGTTTAGGTTGCTACACTATAAAGAAACCATGATTTCTTTTTCATAAAATATACCTTTTTTTCAGAAACATCTCCTAGCTGTGAATTGTTCCTATATCCAGGCCATTACGTGCAGCTACTTTGCATGATAGAATGGAATGGAATGTGGATCAGGCTGAAACAGTAAGGGACAGTGACAGGGAAGGATTGTCCTCCCACACACTCTTTGCTGCCATAGGTTCTCTTAAAGAAGGGAGTTAAATTATCACCAGAGACCACTTTCCTTTACAGACATTTCCCTAAACGTGGACCAAACTTTGCCTTCTAAGTGCAGGCTTTAGGCCCTTCCTTCTTCACATTTTATGCCATCTTTATTGCACATTTTTATTTAAAAGATCTACATATGACAGGTTCTCTCATGGAGAAGTTAATTTAAAAGCTTTTTTAATGTCTTAAAAATTGAAATATGGCTCACCAACTGAAATTACTAATTTTATCTGGACGAGCAATGCTATCTCTAGGAGCCGCCTTCATAATTTGGGGTAGTGAGAAAACTGAAACATGTTTCAGATCATGTCAGGACTGTCAGATTTTGCTCAAACTGATATCATAATCATTGCACTAGCAAAAAATGCATGCAACCTGATTGCATAATAATTCTTTTTAAGAGGATTATGCTAAAAGGGATTTAATAATATGTGGAATCAAAAACTGTATGAAATAACCATAGTAAAACACATGAAACTGTAACATTGCCCAAAATATTTCTGTAAAGTCAAAGCATAGGCTGAATATGCCATGGAAACAGTTTCAAATTAGCTTTTAAATTTTAAAGTTTTTTAAATCATAAACTCAGTGAAACTAAGGAAAGAAGAGAGAGAAGCATGTTCACACACTTCTCTACTCACCTGACAGGAACCAAAACAATGTGAATAGTAGAACATAGTCTAATGTAAAACACAATTTAAAAATCTGCTTGTAACCACAAGTAATAGATTTAACTCCAAAATAAATGCTGTAATATGGATGCAAAACAGAAAACTCAACTGATTTCTTTAACATATTAGTTATTTATGGTGACTTCTTTTCTTTAGTCTCCCTTCTATATGATATCTGCTGATTTTCTAGTCCCTATAAGGACAGAGAAGTCATCTTTTGTGACATTATTTTACTAAGGTATGTAGCATCTTTTTTGTTTTAGTTTACAAGTCTGTTCATCAAAAATATTTTTATTGTGCAGGACACAGAATATTTGACTTATAGGTATTTTGATTTGTTTCATATTTAATTTTAGTTTTGCTATGAAATATAATAATCGTTATGAGTGTAAGAGCTTGACACTTTACACTGGATATCCTACTGCTAAATGAAGATCTATTATTACTTAATAATAAGCTGGCAAATATAAAAATGCATTCATTTTCTTATGTATGCTATAACAGGATGAAAGTCTAAAGTTTCACAAAGACAAATGTTGCTTCCAATGATCAAAACCCCCACTTCTAAATACTGGCTTTATGATGTCATTGATAAATGAAGCATGCACAAAAAGAATTAGGAAAAATCATTGAAAAAGAAAGCCCATTTTCTCAACCCATAGGTGGAAGGAAGAGGGAAGGGATTAAAAAGAAAACTACTGTGTAACATTAAGGATTTTATTTGCTACATTAAATTACTAAGGTAAGTACCTAATTGAAAATGCTTTTTAAACTTCATCTCCCTACTATAAAAAGACATGCACAGAAATTATTCAGACAGTTTTGATCCTGATATCTTGGTTATGATTGCCTTGATATTTTGCAGACAATCCAGTAAAATTTACATTCTGGAACTGAATAAGACTGTTGGGTGCATGGTTCTTCCATCAGCATGTAAACCAATGAATTTAAAGCCTTTGTAAATCTTTAAAGAATGCCAGGGTTTTTCTAGCTAAACACCCATTCTGTGTGTGAATGGTCATGAACAGTATAGCATGACAAAGGAATTCATGTTGGAAGAGGCCACTGATTGCAGACCCTGCCTGCTCAAAGAAGGGTCACATAGTAGGTTGCTCAGGACAATGTCAAGATGGATTTTGATTGTCTCCCAGCACGGAAATGCCACAGACTCCCTCCTCTTTCATATACTGACAGAATACATATATTTTTCTGCACATCTATTTGAAATTTGCCTCATTCCATCTTCTATTTGTTGACTCTTACCCTATTCTGAAGCATGAAAGAGAAAAATATGTCTCCTCTGCAGTCTACCTTTCAGTAGCTACCAATGTTCTTCCTTAGCCCTCATTTCTTAACACTGAGTAAAATCAGTTTCTTCAACACATAAAAAGTATTTGAGTTACCTGGGTTTGACATGGATTTCTCTCCATATGTTATTGTCTTTTATATACAATGAGCAATCCAAAACTTGTTATCCATCAAGAATTCACAACTACAGAGAGAGAGAGATAAATAAAAATCTGAATTCCCACAGCAGTTTAAAAATATACTTTAATATAACATAAAAATTATTACATTTTTGTTTAATCGTGTAAATAAGCCATACAGGATCCTTTTCTATCTAGAGAATCACAGGTCCCACAGAGCTGTCTGGTCATTGAGGTCCTCAGGCAAATGTGCCTGTCCTAGTGGATTTAGGCCATAGACACAGCAACAGACGGAGGAAGGAAGCAATTCCCTAGCTCATGACGATCTCACCTCATATTTGTGCAATTGCATTGACACTGATGGATTTATGACAAACCAATACTGTAAGAATTGTCACAGTGGCTGGACAAAGTCCATCTTGACAAATGTCTTGTCTCTAAAAGTGACTATTAGTGTCTATGCAAGAAAAGAGCCCAGAAAAACACCCACAGTATATCCCACATCAAAATTTCTTCCTAATACATGAAAAGTGAGAAGTATTGCTTTACCTCTTTGCAAGTTGGTTAAAGCAATTTCTGTAAGATAAAAGGCTTCTTTACAATTAGACTTTCATAGAGCTCCACTGAAGTCTTTATTGGAACTTTATTGAAGATGTTTCAGTAGATTTGTCTAGCAATTTACTTCCTTAATTCTTCATCATGGAGTGCCAGCTAATCTCAAATGAAAAATTCTAGGAACGCAAAACACAACCTTTTTCAATTTCTGTTTTTCTGGTTTTTTTCTAAACTCAGGCTGGACAGGGTAATTTGCAAGGTAGGGGTGGTAGTTCTCTACCCTAACTTTCAACGTCTGAAAGTTAAATATCGAGGCCTGGGCTACTCACCCTAGAAACTGCCTCTAGAAGAAGGACTATTTCATACTAAAATTGATATATCAATGAATTGGCATAACTTTGTTTTTTTCTATTGATTATGCAAATAGCCCAAGGTCACTAGATTAGACTCACAAGTCCAAATTTCAGATGTCTAAAATTTAGGAAGGTGAATATCAGCATAAGTGTCCCAAATTGCACTCAATACTGCACAGCACATGTTCATTTTCACCAAAAAAAGCCTTTGGAAAATCTGTCTTTCTAATGTAAAAGGTAATATATTGGAAATGGGGTTTTTTTTAGCACTCAGCTTATGTAGGATGAAAAAGTTATTTTTATATGAATCTGTCACAAGACTGGGCTTTTGTCCAGTAAATTTATCAGAGCATCTTCTAAATTTTAAAGATACAAAACAAAAGCATTGAAATACTAAGGCCACCTAGTTTTCTATGTTAAAAATACAATACCATGAAAATTTCATTTCTTTTGCTACATTAGCTCATACACTTATATAGACTAAATACACACATATATTCTTATGAACTGAAAGTCAGTGCCAGTAAAGCATGATTTCTTCATGTAAAATATTTTTTTTACTATATGAATATGATACAGTGCTAGTAAAATGCAATCAAATATTGTGTTGATTATACATTCCTCATTCCTAATGTCAGGATAAAATCTTTTAAAATCGATCCTGATGAATAGTACCCAGGCTGGGCTCCCCCTGAGCTTATCAGAAGCACTGTCTGCTCCCAGGAACTCGCAGTGTCTAACAAGCTCCTGCCCCTTTTTTATGACCCGTCTTGCAAACTTTTTTTGCCTGAACAACCCAAGTGGGATAATATTTTTTGTTCTCACACTTTCAAAGGATGCTTCTGACCTGAAGTGTGGCCAGGATGGAACACTGTTATGACCAAAGCCCCTGTCTTGCAGCCCTACAAACACTGCTCCAAAGTGAGACCCTGTGAGCTCTCCTGGAGCAGCAGCTGTGACCAGCAAACCCCTCTGAGTGGGACCTCTCAGAAACTCCCAAGCTTGCTGTGCTCGGAGGATCCCTGAACAATGAAACCAACGACTCCTTGGGGCTCCACCCTTCACGAAGGCATCTCAAGTGGGCTTTTCACCACCTTTGAGGAGAATTTTTCACAGGTACCTTGTACAGACTCTTTATGTCTGTGTACATGCAAGTGTGCGCATGCTGTAGCCAATGCATGAGAAATGCTGCTCTCCTCGATTCTTAGGTACTTTAGATTTGTAAGCCACATCTGTAAGTAACCTACTGCTGTGGTGTAGTGAATCCTATATGAATCCTTTGTTAAATCATTTAACTTCAGTTATAAGTTGAGTTAAATGCTGGTAGGTTTAAGGGTCTGTTAAGTTTAAGTGCTCTTGGGCCTTGAGGCCATATTCCCTTTTATCCTTTTTTAGGCTGTATTCCCTTTTTTCTTTACCCTTCCCATTCTTTTGTTTGCCTTCTCACCCCCTTTCCTCCCCGCCCCAGGCTGTTTTGGGGCTTTGGATTGATTGGCTCCGGATTTTTGTTTGCTTTTCCTCGGTGTGCTTTAACCATCTAGTAAGTAGCAGAGTGAACCTTGTCAACGAACTGTGTCATGCTGTCGCTTTTATGTTAAACTATTTTTACTGATACCTTTGCACATGATTCTTTAAGCAACCTTAGAACACTCGTTTCTGACAGTGTCATCTGCAGGAGTAAAATGAGATCACTAAAGCAAGTGCTGAGCATGGATAGCCAGTCTGACCGTTCATTGTTTCTTTTGCATTAAGACCTTTACTTGTGAGGAAAATCTTTTAGCTCACCCTGAGTGCAGCAGCTGTTGTTGCTGAAGATCATCAGACGTAATAAAGTATTGTAGATGCCTACCTTGTGGTGTAGAATTCAAGCACTTTGAAACTACTATCAAAACCATGTATGTATATTTTTCCTGGTAATTTTATATTCTCGCTTTCTCATTAATTTTTACTGTCATTTAAAAAAAAACCAAACAAAGAACAGTGATGGGAGCAGTCGGCAAAGTGCACTAGTGCAAAAATTAAAGAAGGTTTTATATTTGAAAGCTCCCAGGAGAATCCCAGGTTACTTGTATAACCCTTGGTATTTTTTGAAGATAGGTGAGAAGGACCATTCACAGTAAAGATAGGTTTGCCCATATTGCGTTCCTCGACATTGCTGCCTGGCTGTAGACTTAGAAATGTGCAATAGGAATACGAAATTGTTGCATTCACAGATACGGTAATTTCCATAATGAATGTCTTTGATGCTATCCCTGCTAGAATTTAGATCTACAAATTGAGGTAGGTAAGCATTGTATCGTGTTTATAGGTGCTGGAACTGAAGTACAGAAAGTCAAAATGGATTTGCAGAAAACCATGCAAACAAGTCAAAAGCCAACCAGAAACACAGCCTTAGATTTCTGGCACTCAGCAGCATGCTTTACAGAAGCTAAATTCTGAGTGTAAATCAGAGCCCAAAGATTTTCGTAGTCTAGACTGTGTGTCTTGTTTAGAAAGCATGTCCCTGAAGGGTGGCAGCAGATTGTGAACATTTTGATAAGATCACTTGCCTCTCAGGAATGAAAGAGCAAACTATTTTTATGAATGAATGAGGTTTAGGCTAGTAGAGCCACTAGGATCATCACAAGGGTCCCAAAACAGAAAATTACTGCATCTGCAATATTTGCCCTTCCTCATTTAACTTCCAGTTCAGAGTAGACCAGACTGCCAGGAATTTGTAATGGCATCTGCAACCCGAAACAAAAATCTACTGGTCATATCAAAGTTTTACTCTAGTGTCAGGATGAGGAGCCTTGATTGCTGACTGTGAGAGCCATAAGATTTATTGCGCAGCATAACTGATTACTTGATATGATTCTTTAATTCCAAAAATGCTATTAACCCACAGAAGAAATGTTTTGCATTTGAGAAAAAGGAGGGGATAATTAATTTCAAGGCTTTGGACCTTCCTCGTTTTTTACTGAGTTAGGCAAGTTGTTTTTTTCTCTGTAGGTCAGAGAAATACTAGTGTGGGGCTTTGCACTGCATGTTTGTCTGTGTGGACATACTCTTACAGAATGCATCCATTGTGTTAACTGTAGCATTTTCAGTAAGATTTTCAGAAATTTTCACTTTAACAATGAGGTCAGATTTTATTCAGGTAACAGGAGATCCATCTTTCATTTTTATTATTTTTAAAACTTTATCAGCTTCTACCTGTACTAGATGCACTGGAAATCCAGAGCATATAAGATGTATGCAGCAGCAATTCTTTTCAGTTTCAATGTTCATGCTTACAAACATTGAGAAATCAAATCTGATTGTTGTGGCCTGTGGCATTTAAACGATTTGCGGACTGTGAGCAAGATTCTTACAAATATTACAATGGGTTCTAAAAGTAATTATCATGGTGAATTCTATTCTCTAAGTTAGCTAAATATTTACTTCCCTGTTTTCTCATGGCTCCTAGTGATATCTCCAATAGTGTGCCTTCTCTCCTATAGTGCAGACCATATATTATTTGAAAGATGCTTCAGTTGTTTATTTTTTGAGCCACTTTAGAAGTACTAATATATTGAAGCAATATAGAACAAATCACAAACCACAGCATCTTGAAATGATTCAGACTACAGACAGACTTGTTCACATATCTGTTACCTTAACCTTGTATATTTTCTGTCTGGCTTTCCAGTTTAACTTTGCTTTATCTGAGGATGTGTGTTGATACATCATTAATTTAGCTCATTTATCTTTCCAATTTTAATATCTTTTTCAGAATAAAAAATGCTGAACTCTTTGCTTCTACACAGTATGTTGGTCATGAAGGTCAACTGACATGTTTCTTTCAGAAACTGACCTCATAGCAAAAAATTCATGTTTCTATTAATATCTCACATAACTTAAACTAAGGCTGCTGAAAATTCCCATGGCATTCCTAAAGTAAATTATTTTTTTGCTTACAGTGACCAGAAGTCAGGTAATCCTAAACCAAGTGTAAGGAGGCTGCTTCCATGTTTGTAGCACAAAACTGCATGGAAATTTAAGGTTAATTAAGAAACAAAATGGCAAAATGTGCTTTTTTCTCATCTGTTGTTACACAGTAGACTTTCAGAAATGTATTTTCTTTGATTCCTTTTCTTGTATTTTTCTTCACTTTTGGTTTCAGTATCATTCAGTATCGTTTCTGTGCCTAACACTACTTCTAATCATTTAAACATGAGCTGTGGGAAGAAAGTCTTTAAAAGGTAAATCTATCACAGAATTTTGCATTAACAGATTCTCCTTATTTCCCACAAAACATGCAAACTAAGATGTGGAAAGGTGGTGTAATGATATTTAGTGAAAGGGATCTCAGTACTGCCAAACAGCCCTGCATGAAAAAACATGTGGGATAAGACTTTCTCAGGAAATCTCTGCTACTAATTTACAAGACAGAAAAATACAAAAGTGAATGTGTGTCTGTTCTCTGCACACCAACACTGGTTTACAGAGAAGCCTGCATAAAACCCAAAAAAAACTAGAGCAAAATGCTTGATACTTTTAAAAAAAGTGAAATAATCTGCTCAAAGCTCAGAGGAAGTTGTAAAAGAAGGCTGGTTTTTGTTTGAACAGATCCAGTACCCCCATCTTCAAAACAGAGAGATTTTTCCCAAAAGGCAGATACCAATTATAAACCCTGTTGTGGCTTCCTTACTCTGCATGCTTGAAACAAAGAAAGTTTTATATTTTACTGAATATTCTAAAGGCTTAAGATGAAGTCCACTAATGCAAAAGTTATTTGAATTTTTTTAGATGTTTGAAAAGATCAGTAAAAGCTGTTATTTTTCTTTCCATGAGCACCTGCAACTCGCTAGTCCAAATATATATAATCAGAAAGAAAAGAGCTTAAAACAAAGTGAAACTTTGTACTGAAAAAAGGGGCTTTGTCTTTTCTGAAAAGGAAATCTGAAAAAAAGTGTTGATCTTTGTACAACTTGATGGATAGATTAACTTCAAAGGGAAGATACAAGCTACTGATAATGAACAGGAAACAGCTGCGTTTGCACATTGCTAGGATTTTAGTTGTGACCTGGAGGTTTAAGTCCACCCAGATTTGTTGCATTTGTCAAAGGAATAAACTCAACAACATGTGGTCAAATGTATCTCTTTTAATGATAGTAGTGTAAGATATATAATTTATCTACAATTGTTACTCCATTTTTCATGTAAGAATGCATCAATATTTCATACCTTCTGAGTTTCATTTCTTAACACAGTGATTTTGATAATTGGATTGAAATAGGATTTCAGTAAATAACCTTTGTAGGTTTATTTAGAAGCCGAGGCATAGATATCTACTCTTGGCTTACTGGTGATCTACATTTAATCTCTACATACATCCATAAAATGCTTATGTGGTTTGCATAGTTCACTGCTGTCTAGGAGAGGGAAGGTAGTTACAGCACTTTGAACAGAAACACAGACAAGTTCTCCAGAGGAATATTGCTCAGTCCCAACTTTACAAGAAAGATGAGAGAAATATCCCTTCCTCTCTTCCACTTCTGAGCTAAGGCAACAACCAGAGCTCAGAATAATAATACTGAAGAAAAATGCTGCCTGATTCTCATTTGCCATTTGTTTAGATTTCCGTATTCCTTTCAGTTTGCTATTTTTCTGTCTTTCTCTTAATGCTTGTTTTCTAGTGCAGTGTCTTTAGTTTCTATCTTCCCCTTTTCATGCATTCTTAATCCTTATACCTTTCTTTCCTTCTCGTTTTGTCATGTTTCATTTCCATACTTGCCTCTTGGTTGCATGGTCCAAGAGTTTCTCCTTAATTTTCAGTTGGTCTCCGTGATCATTGTCAATCCACTTCCTTGGACTTTTTTTTCCCTACTGTTGTCCCAAGACTCAATGTGTTTGACCCTTTTGGATCTCCCCTAGTCTAATTTCTACACAAAGCCATCCTATTGTCTCAGAGCTTCCTTTTCTGTTACCCCTTAGAGTATACAGGAAGGCTCCAGGCACATCACAGGGAGAGTAAGCTTTCACTTGGGTTTGTGTGATCTCAAGCTTGTAAATCTGGCAGCATTATAAACCCATTTTTTCTGGGGATCAAGGTGCCTTTTAGTAATACCCCACTTTTAGGGTCACTTCTATCTGTTGCAAATTATTTATTTCCTTCTTTCAGCTTATACATCCACCCCTGTGGGTAAAAGAAAGTACAGCCTGACAGACAAACATGAAGAAAACCAACACCAAGAGTAAAACTTTAGCTACATTAACTGCAGCAGACATCAGGATCACAGAAACTTAATAATAACTCCTTGGGTGAAATTTGGGCAAGTCATGACGAGGTCAACTGGTCCAATGCACAGCTGCAGTTGAAAGCTCAGAGGCAGAATTCATAGTTTCCTATTCAATGAGGAACACCGTAAAGCTGCAAGTAGGCTCTAATACCAGAGTTCGGTTTGGATGGAAGTTTCCAGGTAGTTCAGGGGGTAGAAAAATAGTCCAGGTGTGCTACTAGACAGCAAGTTTGGAGAGAGTAACAAATAGCTCAAACTGGCTGTGTACAAGTTCTCGGTAATCTTCAGAAGTGACACTTGACTCTGGGCAGCGGGCAAGAATGAGTCCTGTGTATCTCTAACACACCTTAAAATTCTAGATGTGTTTAATTGGGTCATTTACTTTCTGTAGTGTTCTGAATTTTATTCACCATGAATATGGTGAATAAAAGACACCAAGGATGTCCTCACAACAAGACCCCAAGCTCTCCATTTATTCCTTTTCCAAAACAGTCTGTATTATCATAGCACTGATATTTGACTGCCCTAGTTAAGGGAGCACTCTTTGAAGTGCTGCCTCAGCTGGAGTCAAAGATAAACATAAATTAGAGAGATTGGTTTGTATATTAAATAGAATTTGCATTTGATAATTTTGCTCTCATCTCCTGTTGTGTGTTTTATACTTAATACTAAAGCTGATGTAGTGCCCCATTTCCACAGTGGTCTTCAAAGTATGGAGTCCTGCCTTCAGTGTTGATTTCAGTTCTGCGTTCAACCTAAACCCACTGGGTGAGAAGGCAGCCTGGTGTAGGCTACCATGACTCTCTTTGGACAGTTAATATATGATTTTGAATATAACGGTTACTCCAACTCTTCTTTCCCTTTCTATTAATTTTTTTGTCAGTTACATGGACAAAATATTTCAACCTCTTAATTTTTTCAAATTAATTGACTTTGAGTTCTGTGGTTACTATTCTTCCTGGCACTGCTTTACTGGTTGGTTTTGTTTTGACGGGCTTGGGATAAACTAAATGTTACTTGTTTATATGGGTTGCAAGTCAGGCAGTGTGTGACATATAGCTTCTATCTCTGTGATCCCCAGACTGGAGGTCTAAACCCAAAGTTAGACTTTTAGGTTCCCCATAAAACTATGAGAAGAGGTGGGCATTTAAAAATAACCTCATCAATTTGAGCTAAATAGGAGATGATAAATAGAGGATGCTGAACACTGACCTGCCCCTTATTTCCCACCACCCCTTTGGGTCATGGGCACTTGAATCAGTGCATTTGACTTCCTTCTTCATGTGGTGAGGAGACATAACAGTGGTGCTCCCTTCAGGTGCCTACATCAAAACCAGCATATGTTGATCATATGAATTATGATCATATGACCATTTGAGTCTCCTGTCCACCTCTATTGTCAAAAATAGGCCGTTTGGAAAAAGGAATACAAAGCTTGTGGAGCCAGGGGAGTTAAAGAAACATCAATCAGCAACACAGTCATTGGTGCACTGAAGGGTGGGAGGCCTGGAACCTAGTCTTGACTTCCTTTGCCTCTTATACATTTAATCTCAAAGTGAATCCTGGAAAAAAAAGCTACTTGGTCCATTTATGGCTCTGTTTCAGCAAGTGGCGTGGTAGGTAAACCTCTAACCCGCTTCTCTATAGGTCAGTCTGTATTGTAAAGAGGTCCTTATCTTGACCAGTGGAAGAGAGGAATCTTTTCCTGGATGAGTGCATTAAGACCCATCCTGTTCTTCAAAGGGTGTAGGCTCCTCTACATTGTCCTGGTATTATGGGAATTTTACCGAGAAAGCAGCAAACACTATCTTTTATAAAGACTCTGTGCATACTCCCTGATCTGAGTGCCTCCTGAGATGTGTGCTGATCCTGTTGGCATAGGGATTATAAGGAAATAATTTCCTTCTCTTTGTCTGAACTCCAGCAGATTATATGCACAGGGCTCACTAGTCTGTTTGCACAGGTTCCCTGTGTGCTTTGAAGTATTATTCCAGTGATAATAATGAAGGAAAGCAGATATTGTGTTACCATTTCAGAATGGTGGTTTTTTTATTAGCACTGGTGAAGAAAAAGTGCAGACTCTTTCTAAGTCAAAAGGAAATAAAAAGCAAGTTTTCACTGTTTCTTTCTCTTTCAATGACATGGTTTGTTTTCTTATGAGTAGTTTGGAAGAGTATCACTAGACAGGGTGTGAAAAATTGACAGTATTATATATGCTAGATGCTCACAGAAATTCACTAGATTTTTTTTTCTTTATTGTCTGATACCTGGCATACATCTTTGCAAGTTAGTGAGAAAGGTAGCTCATGCACATACTCCACCATCTGTAAGGAATGTTTGTTTTAGGTAAGAATATATTATCCATGTTAAACAAAATTTCTTTCAGCTACAAAAGTACAATTATGACATGAGTTCAATAAAAATTGATGTGGCCAAGACAATTTTCTTTAAATGCTTATTTTTAAGTTTTACATATCTGGTTACTAAGAATATGATCTGGACTGGCAACAGCTGAAAAGATTGTGTGTGCCTTTCACAGTATAAAGATAACAGACATGAGGTATCATTTCAGTTTATCTTTCCCCTTTTAATTAAAAACATCCTGCTATTAGAGATAAGTGGCATCTCATCAGAAGGAATTTATGGATAGAAGAATTTTCTCTGTTCCCTGTAACTCTGAATCAGAAATGATAAAGGATTTACTGTAAAGTGTTATATATATGCGATGATAATGCCCTTAGATACACTGCTTAAAGTGGAGGCTTTACATCCTTTGAAGATATCTCTAATTTAAAAAATAACAAAATTAATAAAACCAAAAATATTTTTGTACTTTTGCTACACATATTTATTCATTTTCTGAAAGAAGGAGTAAGAAACTTGCTTGCTTATCACCATGCCTGTTAGTTTTATTTTCATTTTTGTCAAGTTTGGAGCATGTATACAGTGTCTTGATCTGCTTGTGCAATTAGGTGAGAAAAAGGTTGCAAAAGATATGTCTGAGCTGCTTTTTGAGCCTGTGGTCCAATCCCATAGATTGTTATAGTATTGAGATATTTTAACATATCAGTGCTCTTAGTAGAATACTTTAAGCTGTCTGTCCAGAGCCCTAAAGTGTTCTGTCCATTTTTCTACCTCCAGAAAATATTCCACACATTCTAGAAAATATTCTAATATTCAGAAGATATTCTAAATGCTTTATCTTCCCTGATCAAAGTCACTCTTCATGGGGGTATCTACAGAATCTGTGGAAGTTCTTCCATGGCTTATAGATCCACATCACTTGATGATTCCCAAAAAATCTTTGAAAAATGACAGTAGATCAGGTTCCCTGTGTCTTTGGCCACCCAATGTCTTTCTGCATACTGCTTACAGGGTAGAAAAACACCAGGCAGACATTCAGATATCTGTGAGCTTCCTCTAGCACAGTTTAGCATCTGCCAACAGAAGACGCTAAGGCTGTGCAGTTCACCACTGATTATAAAAGGGATGATGTGTTAGGTGCAGCGTGGTCGTGCTTATAAATTTATTTGATATCAACAAGATTGAAAGTATGGGAAGACAACATTACCATTCTGCCTGGGTCTATACTACTCTGCTGTGTGCTCCAGGATAGCTGCCTTTCCTGTGTCCCTGAGGTGTGATAGGAAAAGGTAGGATGCAGCTCACCAGACTCAGCAGTGATGGGTAAAAGGGTGAAGACATATTGCTCTCTCATCAAGGCAACTGCAGATTTCCTCCCTTGTACCAGGACAGATGAGGCTCTGTACTCATGGTCTGTGCTTTGCAGGTGTCTGGTTGAGCAGTGGCCTGAGCTGGGCAGGTGAAATGCAGAGATGTAACCTAAGATGTGTGTGACAGTTTCCTTCTCTAAGTACTCAGGGGATATATTCTGTACAGCCCTGAGGCACAGAACCAGCAGTTTTCAGTTCAGACTGTAGACAGTCCCAGTGTCAGACAAGAAGCTTTTTATAAGATGTGTGTAGTGCTTGCATTTACATGAGTAAATCACAGAGTGAATGTGCTCAAATACAACTACATTAGAAATGCATTCTGAAAACATTGCTGTTGAGGTCAGGAGTTAAAACTACATACAAATTTGATCCTACAGTGCCTGACTGAGTCATTTGTCTAATCTTCATGGCTTATGTAAGTTAACAGAATTATTTCTATGAACTGGGCTAAAACCCAGAAAAGGTCACAAGGAATTTTACATTGCAATTGTATCTAAGCAAGAAAAAATTGTTATGAGGCTCTCCTATCCCTCCACTTTGACAGATGAGTACAAGCCGCTGAAGTGCTTGAATGCAGCTTAGACTTTCCTATGGCAAAGAAGGCAGCTCAGACTTGAAGCAGAGTATGCCATATACATTAAGACAGTTTTCCTTTCTATTGCACATCTAGCATTGCCAGAAAAGCTCAGTGGCCAGCAGAAGATTAGCTTGGCTTGACTAAACTACAGGAGAGGACACAAATTTTGTCCAGTGAATTTGCTTACAGTGTAAATCAGTGCAAAATTTGTCTCAGTGTTTGCTTCTATGCTAGTAAATGAAATGTAGTCATGCCATAGGTCTGACACAGATGTGTAGTCATCCATACCATGGCCATGGTTCCTGGTATGCTGTTGATTTAGGTCAGATAGTATATTGGCAGGTGATTCCCAGACTAGTATTCAGGACAGACCAGGACCCCTTTCCA
The DNA here is from genome assembly GCA_013397895.1 of Origma solitaria. Lineage (NCBI taxonomy): Eukaryota > Metazoa > Chordata > Aves > Passeriformes > Acanthizidae > Origma > Origma solitaria. The sequence goes on along the minus strand of VZRL01006433.1, from coordinate 310,954 downwards.
ATAAGAAGTTTCTATGAACTACCCTATAAAGACAGCATCTGGGGATTTTGCATTAAATGATATTTTGCTATTGCAGCTCTGAACTTTTCTCTGGACTACTTTTATTTTAGAATTAAGAAATTTGTCTGAGCATTTTTGCTCCCAGGCAGAAAAGAAAGAGGAAAGGGCTTCCCCTTGTGCGTAAAATGACGGTGTGTCCAGAGGGAAATCCTCCAAACTCCACCATGGCTCTCCATAACAGTTCAAACTGGGCTTTTCCTAGGCAAATGGAAGTTGTTCCACCTTTGAATGGTAAATAGTCTCCCTTGAGTCATGTGCCTGACCCAGTGCTCTATGGGAAATGGCCAACTGTGCCATCTGTTTGCAGCCAGGCATGACGAGTCTCAACCCAGGGTAAGGGACCCCTGTGAGTCAGCTAACCTGACACATCTCCCCATCCCGAGTGACGAAAGGGTTCCTGTTCCCAGTGTTTGCATTCAGCAGAGCCAGCCCAGTGCTCCTGCTGTTCCTGTCCCTATCACATGCACAAGGGCCCTGACAGGGAAGGTGCTTTTAGAGGTGCTTATCATGACGGGCACCAGACCCAGTACTCAGCTGTGTAATGGTCTCATTTACATTTCATGACTATTGGATTTCCTGCATACATTGGTCGCAAACTGAAATTAATAGACTGGTGCATTTCAAATAGGAGATGAACACGTACCTACCCTGGGATAAACATCTCAGGAACAACAGCATTGCAACACTGGGTGCAGCAGCAGTCCCACTTTTACCAGTCATACTGTTACACACAAAATCTTGTTTATGGGCTAAGAGGAAGCACAACGTACACATATGCACACACAATCAACAATTTATTATTAAAATATCTGAAATCTTAAGAATTTAATCATTACTATTCCATGTCCTGTTACATAACATAAAATTAAAGAAAACTAAGTTAAAATGCTTCTGTATAGAAAAAGTCTCAATAACATGGCTGAAATTGCTATATACACACTTGTTAGTTTCCACCCCTTCTCCTGCCCACTGCTTTTCTGATCCTAAGGCAGGTGGTTTCATTTTGTTAGTAGTGGTGTTTTATGGTGAACTATCAGCACCTGAAGTCTTTTTCCAAATGGATTATGATGTTCATATTGTTGGTTTCTTTACCTTACTCCAAGATCCACCTGCAGTTGCTTTTTTCTAACTCTTTTGGTTCTTCGCTGGTCTGCAGCTCTGTATCTGTATCTGTATCTGCAGCTCCACATCCAAGCATGTTGTATATCATTGCTTTTAAGCATGTTAAATATTATTTCTCTGTTTTCTTTGTTGCTCTTTTCCAATGCTGATCATCAGAGAGCTGTTTGTAGCTGAGCAGTCTCTAGTAAGATCATACCCCATCTCTTGTCACTGTGCTATGTGGCATCCGGTGTCTCTGCTTTTCAAAGCCTCTGTTATCTCCCTGGGCTTGTATTTCTTTACACTACATCACTTTGTTAGAGTCACAAACATTTCATTCTCTGCAGAACAATTGTTTCTTACCGCTAGCTATATAAAACTGTGGTTTTACCACACAAAGATAACAAGAGGAAAATAAATTAGACACAGGCTACTGATCAATTAGAGAAATTAAATTGTCACAGCTAAACCAAGTAAACCAATACTGCAGGCAGGCCAGGAAATGTTCAGATTTAGCAGGCCTGGCAAGCCTTACTCCTGAAGACTTACAAATCCATTACAAAGCCTGTGGTCTGTTACTGGTAAGTCTCAGGGGTAACACCATACTACAAGGGTACATGGCTATGACCTTCTATTTTCATTCTATGCAAGAGTGTGTGTAGCTGATGTATAGTACTTAAGACATATTAATCTTTTATATATTCTGCTGCTTATAAAGATCAGTACAAATTGGAAATGCTATTTGAAGCATAATGTTGGCAACTAAAGCACGATGATCTGCAGGATAGGTAGAAGTAGAAACATATCTTTCTGCCATGTTGGTGGAATGACTTAGGTGATGTCTCAGTATAATGTAATTACTCTTTGCAGGCAGGGGAAAGACTAGATCTGGCATTACTTCAAAGGTTAAAACGTTTCTTAGTATTTTCTGAAACAGCTGCTGCTACTGATTTTGTGGTCAAATACATGTTGGGAAAATGCACCTAAATATTACTCTGTGGATAAAAAGGTCATCCTTGGAACTGGCAAAAAGTCATGGACAGTGCTTTCTCTTTGGTTTCTGTTTATTCATCTGTTTATAGTTATGGATGTCAACTGGGAGATAAAAAAGTGTCTACCATGACTTCCATGACTACCTGAGAAACTGTGCGTGATACACGACACAAGTATGAGCAGCCAGTATTTCTCAGCTTCTGAGCTTCTTTAAGAAGGGAGGATATAGAAAAATTTTATTGTAATGCAATAGGAGACATTGCTTAATGGCTAAGTTTGAGAGAGGTCTTCTATACAGTTCTATCCTTCCTCACCTGGAGAATCTACAGAAGAGTAAAATTTTCCTGTGTGTCTCAGACAGGATGATAAGACAAAAAGACAAAAAATTTCTATTTTCTTGTGGTTTTTGCAAAATAAGCAATTGGATCTGCCTGAGTCAGTTTTGGTTTTCACAAAAGCTGAATTCTGTATGTTAGTCTGTCCATACTCTCTATGAGAAGCAGAATCCATCCACACAGATATTCCCACTCTTCAGGACTCTTCCCCTCGTTGTAGTCCAGTATTGTAAAGCAGGTCTAGAAGACTGATTGTGTTACCCAAACGAATTAAATTAAGCAATACTGATCCAAGAGTTAGTAGCTGTGAATCCCACTGCACAGCTAAAGCATTCATCCTGACAGAAAGGTCTAAAAAACCTAAAGAGATTTCTGTCGTTTCTGGTCCGTTTTCTGACCAGTGAAGCAGCTCCAATGAGTGATTAACTAACACAAAAAGTGAGGACATGCCTGGAGACTGAAAACCAAATAACACCTGGGACAAATGTCCAGAGTCTGATCTCATCTCTATGTGTTGGGCATGCAGTCTGGTTGCAAAATACAGCGCAATTTGAATGCTCTGTTCAAGAGACAATTGGGATTGGAATAACAAAGGTGTGGTGGAATAGGAATTACCTGCATTGTTTGAGTAATTTTCACAGTGCTTTCCTAGGCTGTGCTTCACTCAGCAAAGTACTTGGTTCAGTGTTTCTTCCAGAGTCTATAACTTCCTTCACTCAAAAAAATTCTTGTAAACACAGAAGTGTGGCAACAGAACCATAGCAGCTTGCTTACACTGGTATTATGTCAAAAATCAAAAGACATCTGAAAAAGTTTCTAAACTGTTGCATGCTTTCTGGTTTGGTTAGGTTTTGGTCTGCTTTCTTGGGGGGCGGGGGGCAGGGAGGGTTGTGGGAATGGAGGTTGGGGTTTTTTGTTTGTTTGTTTCTTGCTTTTTTTAAATCTGCAATTTACTAGTTGCAAAAATAGATGCCTGAGAACAATTAGGTGGAAAATACAAAGCGTATCTTTTAGATTAATGCATTGTTCTACTTGTAAACATCCGGTGGGGTATCACATCCCGGAAAAGCCTCTCAGTTTCGCTATGTATGGAGGTTAAGGTTTGCTAGTTCTCATGCACTGGCTGACCACAGTTGCTTTGCATGCACATACAAGAAACGCATCTTTCTCTGTAGTCAGATATGTAAATAATAAACACATCTAGTATGAGGATATTTCTTTCCTCATGTTACTGGCCGTTAACCATTACTTTTTTTTGCAACATAATCAGGAATGATAATAATCAGTAAGAACATGACCATAATTTGCATTCAAATATGTGTTCCAAAACTACTGAGTCTTGCTCCTCAGAATAATTTTCCTATATAATATTTACACAAAACCAGCTTTGAGGGAGATAAACCATATATGTTATAAAGCTTTGTCCTCTCTTCTCTTTTTGTCTCTACTCCTCAGCATGTCTCTTTTTCCAAGTCACCAGCAGAGCAGTAAACCTTCATTTAAAAAACACAGACCTTTAAGTCTCCTATTTTCACCTTCTGTGACATTATTCTAAACAAGCTGACTCTGATTAAGAAGTAATAACATACTTTATGCCCTCCACAGGAATTGGGTTATTTAGATTCTTTTAAAAAATGCTCGGACCTAATGCCATTAAACTTTAATTCAAACCTTCTAGGTAAGTAAGTGGTTTCACTTTTTGGGCTCAGGAGAACCACGCCAGCAGGGCCTGGCATATGACAAAGGAAAGACAAAGAAACAAAGGAAGGCCACTGGAGGAAATTAAAAAAAAAAAAAGGTTTTCTATAATTTATACTATGTATGTATCTATATTATTTATATACACACATAATCTTTTATTTTATGTATATATCCTGTGAATGCATGCTCTTAGGAAAGGAAAGGAAGGTCATTATAACATGAAAATTCATGAACTAGTAGAAGCTGGACATTCAGACAGATATGTACCTTGTCTCCAACGTCATCCTGGTGTTTACAGACTGATTCTTAGACTTTGATTTTCCTTGCTTTGGTCAGCTTGTATTGTGTCAGAGTCAGAGTAGTCACTCCTTTGTTTAAACGTCCTCACAAAGAATGGCACGAAATCTATAATGGGCACATACACCTCAGTTAAATGTTTAGCATTATTTTTATGTGTATTTGATTAACAGATGCAGTGGCTTGTTCTCAGCAGAGGGCCAAATTTTACCCAGATCTTTATCACACACACTGAAACATGCACTTTCATTAATTGCTTTAATTAATGTCATGATTTACAGATCAGAATAATTTTAATTTCTTAGGTAAAGAGGCTTGAAATATAATTTTAAAAAGCCTTTCTCTATTTTCTTAAAAAATTGTGCAAATTCAGAGAGAATCTGCATTAATAGAACTAAAATAAAAATCCCTAAAATCTGAGAAATGATCAGATTGTCTAAAATAATTCATTTAAGTCTTCAGCCTTGAAAAAAAACTTGTTATTTCTGTAAGATCTCTTCTTAAATAATTCCTGGGTAGCCTGAAATCTCCAAGCTCTCCTTTTAAGCTATGACAACTAAGAAACACTTAATTTCATTTGTTTCTTCTTTACATTCCTCCCATCCTTTACATACTTTCCACGATATCTTCAGACTACAACATTAGATGACATTTTAATTGCAATTGTCAACTAAATTAAAGCATTCTTAAAAAGGAAGTAGAGAGGAAATTTCATGCAAATGAAGATGATAATTGCATGGCCCATGATCTGGGCTGCCATAATAGACTGTGCTGATCGACAGGAAAAAGCCCTGCATTTTTCATATGCAGCATTTCCATTGTAGTGAGTGTTATAGCCACTGTTACAAATATAGAACAAAAAACTGTGGAATGATGAAGAACAAAAACTATCATTTGGCTTCAGAATTTGCAGCATACATAAGTCATTCACTGCACCACATTTTTCAAGCTATGAATGTATATTTTAAAGGTTCATATCTTTAAAGCCTCTATTTGGACAACTTTACAGGATTTGTTGGTTCCTATAGAAAACTATCTTTTCAAAATTTGTCCTATAATCCAGCAGTGTGTTTATAGCCCTTGTCTCAATGTGGTTTTTCTTGATGGACTTGTCCACTGGTGTGCTTTTAAAAACTGTTCGTAATTTCTTTAGCCTTATGGAAAAGACAGTTTATAGTAGTTTTGGTAGACAGATTTCAGAGTTACAATTACTTCAGCTGACATTAAAAAGTCTGTGCCAGTTTAAGATCAATCAGTGACTCAGAAAAAAGACACTCTCTTTACTTTTAATTTAATACTAGGATAAGCTGGAGATCTGGTACTGAAACAAACTGAGGTATTTACATAAAAAATCAGTGCTCCAGTAAACATTTCATATATTTCAAAATTACCTGAAGTTTTATGCAGACTGTAAACAGAGCAAACATTTATTGAGAAACCAAGTGAGAACTATCCCACTAAAACAGTTTAATTTTTGTCCCAGACTCCTTTAAAATCATACACATACCATTAATAAAAAGTAAAAGGGGATTATAAGATTTTTAATGCACGTTTTTTTATTTAAATGTAATTTTTGTATTTTAATTATTATTATTATACAAAAGTATAAGTACTTTGGTATTTGATAGAAAGGTGTGGCTCCAGGAGTTAGCACTGAAGTTTCTTCATAGGTAGGCTAAAGGCAGGGACATCCTTAAGGAGATTTTGAAACAGCATCACCCCACTCCTTTGAAAATGCCTTTGAGATTATTTCAGTAGCACCTTGCTGATGTTGCAACAAAGAAAATAGTTAGGTCAGAGACATTAACATTCCTTTGGCTATGCTATTTCTGTTGCATGACTAGACAACTGAGCCCATTAAACTAATCCGGGGCTGGTGTTTTCCCCAGTTTGGCAGATCATGTGGATGCCGACAGATCCATAAACAAAGTACAGCAGGACCAAGCTTCTTTTCTTTTTCCGCTTTATGTTTTGGGGTTTTTTAACAAGAGCTTCATTATCACCTAGAACTTAATGTGTCAGTTCTGTAAAGTGGCTTAAAGTTGCTCAACTTTGAGCAACTCTGAGAAGCCACAGGACTCAGCAGGAATTACTTATGTGCTGAAAGCGAGGCTTTAAGCCTTGCTGAATTGAAACCTCACCTGGCACTTCTATGTGGTGGATTGAACCTCAGTATATGTTTGTTTTGGTCAAATTAGCACCTGACCTCTAGCAGCAGGTCTGGAGAACAGTGACGTTGAAATCCAACTGCTTTTAATGGTATTTTGAAGAAGTCAAGTCATCAGCAGTCTTGACTACCTATGTTAAAGCCAGTGTTAATGGAACTAAACAGCTGCTGCTTACCTTGGACGTTAATTACACACAGCTGTGGCTATATTTTTAGTGAGTCAATGTAATATTATTCCTGGTCCCTTTCTAGTGTTCCCTCACAGTAACAGAAAATTTTACATAAGCTTCTGAAATGCTTGCTGTTGTTAGATCCGGCTGCACACTGGCAGACAGAGACAGTACTCTCAACTCATTTATGCATTAGAGTGGTGTTCTGATACCTCTTTTCCCCTAATATGAATGAATTTAAGTCGATTCAGTAGATGTACTCTCTTGATTCTATCTGGGAATTGATCAGGAATGTGTTTCTTGATTTTTCAGAGCTCCTTGAAAGCTAAAAAGATTATACTTTCAAATGTTCTCTTTTCAAGAGTGTTGTCTAATGTTTAGAGCACACCATAGGCAATCAGTAATCTTAAATTTAAATCCAAACATTTATTTTTGAAATGTTGTATGACACAGCCTTTCTTTCCTTTGATTTAATTTATTTCAGTACAGACTGTATAATAGCACTATATAAATACATTTTGAATCATCATTGAATTATAAAAGCAACTGAATAGTCTGGGTGATTGTGCTCTGAGAATGCTACCATTCATATTAATGAGAGATAATGCAGTGTGTCAGAGTCCCAGCTCATCTGAGGCCTACTGACCTGCTTTGACCACAGTTAGAGAGAATGTGATGTGTTTCAGTAAGCCCTCAATGCCGCGGTAAGAAGAGGTTATATGCTTTTTCCTCTGTTGCGACTTCACCAGCAGCTCTCCTGATACATCTGTCACCATTGCACACCCAAGGCTTTCACAACTTTCTTTGTCACATCAGAAAGTGTTACCTTCCATCCTATTCAGGCTGTAATCTGTGCATGAGTACTGCACTAGGAACCTGTTTTATGGGCACAACAACCTGTTTTCCAATAAAATACTTTGGCCCAGACAATGGAAGATTTGCCCAAGTGCCTTTGTGAAGTTTTCCTTATACTATTTCCATCTTCACTCTCTTCTCAGCTGCACTCGCACAGTGCATTGACAGGAAAAGCGTCTTCTGCTGCTAGTTCTGGCACCTGGAAAATTACCAGACCTTAAAGCTGGAATATTTTGCTTATTAACCTCTTGCACTTTTTTCTAGATTTCAGCTGTGTTCTTGTTTAAGCAGCTGTTATCTTCTCAGCTGCTAAAGTCAGAGGTTGCAATACTATGGCATTAGAGTTGGGAATTGAAGTAATTTTCAGATGTGACAACATTATTTTCTGTTTCAGGCTTTTCTGGAGAAAGTAGCTGCCAGATTAAAGTCTGAGATTAAATAAAGAGACAAAATGGCAAAGTGAATAAATCACAGTCTAGTGGATGCTAGGAGCTGAGATGAAACAGTTTTCTGTGTGCCTGTGAGGCAATAACTTCCTAGCGCATCATGCAGATGGCCTCTGGTTTCCAAATCCATTTTCAGGCATCAGTATCAAGAATCCCAGTTGAGCTTGGTGAAAAAACAACAAAAATGACAAACAGGAAGTGAGCACTAAATCTCAGTTAAAAGATATCAATCTCAATATTTGTTACAAATCAAAACCTAATAATGGCCTTCAATAAAGCCTAACTGGATAATAAAACATCATGTAGAAAAATAAATACACATTCTTTTTCTAAACTGCATGCTCTAAAGGGACTTCTAGCTTCTTTGAGCCACATGCCAGTGAGTAGATATCTCATTAAATGGGCCATTGCACTGGTCCACCATGGCAATTCCTGTGCTCCTATTACATTTTAGTCTCAGATTTGTATTCAGTCTGGATGGGAATGCAAACCATTGACAAATTTCCCTTCCTGTTCGTAGAAAGGTTATTTCTTCCTTTAGCTACCAATTTGTGGTGCTGAATAACAGACAGAGGCCTCACATCTACATAAAAGAACCGGGATGTCATGTAAATTTCTGTGTGCTTACTGCAGCGCAGTCTGAGCCATATCTCCTCAGTCAACCTTTGTCTTTGAGGTCCACCTGCAGAACACTGCATTGGGTAAGAGGGAAAAAACATGAGAAACACAGAATCAAAGAAAAAATGTCTGCTGAATGTTTTCCCAATGTTGCAAGTCAGCAGATTTGCTGAACCTTGAGCTCAGTCCATCCTTGCTCAGTAAGTATGAATAGCAGATGCCTCCCACTGCTTACAGCTCTGGTGGATTCAGATTATTTATAATTCAAGATCAGTTTCATATTTGCCTTATTCCCATGGTAATCTCACTTTTGCCTGGCTGCAGTAGTCTGACAGTGACTGCCCTTAATATTCCCACAAACAAAAAGTACCCTCAGGGCTCACTTTCTGTAAAAGAAGGGACTGAAAAGAAAAAAAATCATTAAAAAATATAAGGAAATGCCTCTCCAAAGCAGCATTGTATATTGTGTGATTAGTCTTTTATGAATGAGTTAATGGCTGGGGTATAATCCTGATTTGTGCCCTTGAAAATATCTTCATTAAAATATGATTAAAATTGTTTCATCCATAACTACCTTGCTCTAACCACTACAGCTGATGTACCACTCAATAGGATTGAAAAATGGAAATATCAGAGTTTCAGGCCAAGAGGGACCATACTCCATTTCACTTACTGGAACGGTTTTCAAGAAATTTTAAATGTTTTCACAACATCTTTCTTTTCCTCTTTCATCCCCTTTTGCAAAGTTCCTCATTTTCTTTGACAAATGCTCAAAAGAAATCCACATTAAAAAAAAAAAAATGTTTGTACTATCATAGATCATAACGTACATTATATTATATTTGGCCCAAAATTGCTTTGTTCTCAAAATTATAGTATTCATAGACTTTTCTGTCATCTCATGTTTCTGATACCTCACATATATGCTCTGTTCCTTTCTTTTCTCTATAGGTAGATTGTAGGTGCTTTGGAGGAATGACTTTTTTTCTGGAATCCATTTTTATAGGACTTAGCATGGAGTGCTGTGACTATGGCTATTGGGAGAACAATAACTTTTTAAAATCATGATTTCTTTCAAATTACTGCATTTAAAATTAGGTCTCAGAATCGCACACTCAAGAGAGAGGACTTATAGACTACATGTAAAATATTAATGCAAATGCTTGGAGAGTGGTTTTAGCATGGACACTTGCACATGTGTCATGACATCAGTGTCTAACCATCCATGTGTGCATAATGATATAGCTGGCTGGGAAGTCTGTTTTTGTGGATCCCAAATCTGAAGTTTCAGCTTACCTTCTTTCCATTGGCAGGTTAATGTGTCTGACCCAAAAACAAATTACCCTACCCCATTCTTTTTTATAATAGTAACTGCAAATTAATAATTAAAAATCTATCCCACCCCAACAGCTGGTAAATGTACCATGCTAGTGGCTGATTGGTTTTTTTTTTTAATGCACTCTGTGAGAACAGAGATGGTACTATGGTTAATCTTCTTGTGTAGCACTGAGAATTACTCCAGAATATCAGCACTGTGACCATCTATAAAGAAAGGTACAGAGGTCCTCTGTGTTTCCTAAAGTTACTGCTATATACTAATTGTTGTCAGGTGCTTCATTATAAATAAAGGTATAATATCCTTACTGGTGAGGATAACATGGAAATTAACCAGTACGTACAAAAGGAAAATCTGATATATTCCATGTTACTGAAATCCAGACTTTAGGGCACAACCTCTTTACTTTTGGGATACTGAGGATTTCTTTACAAAATTGCAAGTCTCACGTGTGCTGAAATGTACATCCTTGCTGTACACTTGCAGACAGTAATTACCACCTTTCATCACAGTAATAATCTGCTGTGCACAAAGCCCAGACACTGTTTTTCGCACCTGAATTCAGTTGGAGTCTGCCCAGTGGAGTGAGCCATGCTGGAGCTGTCAGGGATGGTGCTGCAGGGCCTCCCAGCAAGGAGAGACAGGAGCAGGGCTGACTGTGCAGCTCTGTCTGTCCTTCTGCAGCCGATGCAGCAGCTGGATCACAGCTGTTCAATGCTCAGATGTATTTACAGCCTCGTGCAGCAGATAGGCCTCTTAACAAACAGATGTGAAACTCCAAAACCTTAAGAGCGACAGAAGGTCATCTGCTGCTTTTTCTAGTGGATGAACTACAAACCTCAGGTTTGGTGACCAGTGCCATAAGAGCAGAAGAACTTGATTCAGAATTTAGTTATGGTAGTTTGCTTCAGACAGTTTATACCAGTATACCCACCTCTTATCAGCATACAAGAATTTCTGTAGGGCTAATTCCTATTTATCTTCAGCATATACCTGTGCTATGTAGGACACAGCTGCTCTATTTTTTACCAGAATCCTTCTTTGCATTTGCTGAAAAAGTCACAGATATCATACAAGGCCCTGAAGCAGACGGAGTAACCAAATGACATGGCTAACATAAAATAACACGGTATGAAGAGAACCTTGTGAAGTGAGAAGTGAAAGTAGGACAGTATTAGTAATGCATCTTCAACAGGCTTACCAAGGATAGCTAGTTAAACTATGTGGGAATGGTGAATTGTGACTTCTGAAACATCAGAGCAAAAATCTGGTTAATGAAAATCACTGAACTTCTAAAATTCCATTCTTACTACATTCCTTGTCTTTTATAGTGGTTGTCAGAGGAGCCATTTTCATTGCAGAAAAAACTGGTTTTACTCAAATCATCCTCTTTATCTAAGGATACCAAAGTGCTTTTCAAATTGAACCAAGCCTCCCAAATAAATATCCCATGTCAAGATCATTATTCAGATACTGCGTGGGGAAAGGGAAACATGATGTTATTAGGGAAACATGATGCATTTTGCCTAAGGTAGTACACAATGCTTGTAGCAAGACAAATTTGCAAATGATATTTTCTGGCTTGCTAGCAAAATTATTACCCTCACACAATTCATTCCTACAGCAGCTAAATGTTGAACTATGCTTTTAAATGTTCGGTCAGCATACAGATTAGGTGAGCTGTGGAAAGCAGCAATGTTGTTTTACACAAAGACTGTGAATTGTAACAGTAGATATTCGGATAAATATATAAACTGGAACATTCTTAATATGTACTTGTAGCACATTATTTCCTTTTTCTGAGCTGTTCAGTGACCATCCGTTGTGCCTTATACTAGATAGACCGCAAGGTGGTTATTGTGTATTCTGCACTTTGTCATTGAACAAGGATAACTCACTCGCAACTATGAAAAAATTAATCTTTATCTTAAAATTTTACAAACTACCTCTAATAATTAAAGACATAAATGTAATCTTGTTGCTGCCTCAACCATAAGGTATTGCCTTTTAAAAAGGTCTAGGAATTTTTTATGCTTAGTTAATAAAGAGGCAGGAAGTGCAACTGCAAAGCACTTAATACTTGAAGAAATTTTGCTTCAGAAGGAAACAATAAGAGCATGTTTTCTTCAAATATAGGCTTGATTTTAGTTAATTTGTATTTAAATATATTGACAAAAGCTTTAAGTATTCCTGGACAGCAAGTTATTTTTATAAAATATGGCCTTAGATGAACAGATACTCAGCTGCTCTGTTACACCCCCTTGTTAACAGGACCGGAGAGAAAATGACAGGAGAGATGAAAATGCTCATGGATCAAAGGAAAGGCAGGGAAATCATGTACCAAGTACGGTCATAGGCAAAACAGACTTGATTTGGTGAAAATTAATGTAACTTATTGTCAACTAATATACATTTGGATAGTGTGAAACAAATACCAAATCAAATTTAAAAGCCAATTCTTCATCTTTGAAGACTGGGGATCTGAACTGAAAAAAATGTCCTTAAATTTATTTCTGCACCTATTCATGCCTGACTTACACATGAGACACACTGAGCAAGTGCACTGAGAAATAAGATGGGCTGATGGCCACTCTGCACAGGGTCTCAGATATGGCTTTGGGAAAGAAGAACATTTACAAAGTGACTACTTCGGCCAAATATTGGTTTATTTGTTATACAGAGTGACAAGTAGGTCATGTATTATCTATATATGATCTTAGCGGACGATTCTCATCAATAACATTTTCTTTCTCTGCAGTGACATAGAAATCTGTTACATAATTCTTAAGATTAAAAGCACATTTTTTCCTCCATTTTATGTTTTTGTGTCATTGTTTAGGACATTTTTCATTCTTTACTGATATAATTGCAATACAGCATACAAAAACAGAAAGGCTGATGTCCTGCCAAAAGTTTTGTCTTTGAAGTAAAACACAGAACTTTTAAATTTTCATCTTCTATGACATTGGCAAATTAAATCATTATGTTAAAGTATTTTTTTGTGAAAAAAGTCTATATTACTTTGAAGGTATATGCCTTTTTTTGTACATGAGTGCATATAAGACTTTTTCTCCCTTGTAGAAGGCAAAAGCCCAAAGGCTCAGTTTTAGGTATAGGCAATATAATAGACTGGATGGAACAGAGCATACACTGGTACTCTTTGCTAATAGGCTTGAACACAAGCATGCAGTGTTAAACTGTAGGGCATTCATTAATGTAATCCAATAATGTCTTGAAATAAGCTGCAGACCACTTAATAGATGCACAAATTGAGCAGGAAATGAATTTTTGAAGTAGTTTATTGTTGTTCTTAGCTAGGCAGATGAATATTATGCCAGTAAGAACTTTCATCTGCTACTACATCCATTTAATCTTTTATGACTTCAAGCAGACCTATGTTAGAGCAATTAGCCTTAAAATGTGAAGCAGAATCAGAAGATTTTGTTGTCTTTAGATGAGTGTACATAAAAGTATTTAATCATTTTGGTAGAACAGATGAGAATCAAACAGGATGATTTTTAAAGGTCCCTTCCAATCCAGACTATTATATAATTCTCTAACAGATATATCACAATGGAAATAATACTTATCCAGTTTGATGCAATATGTCCAAAAAAGTGATAGTTGGTCTCAATGCTTTTAAGTTCATGATTACAAATTTAGAACAAAATAATTTCCCCTAAACTTTTACAAGGAGACAAGGACTACTACGAAATAAAATGTGTTCTTAAATCCCCTGTATGTAATTGGAGGCAATTAAAAATAACATTATATTAAAAAACAGACACAAGACTTTGCTAACTGCAGAAGATGGAAAATGAAGCTGGAATCAATAACTAATATCCACAAAAGAATCCAGAAAAGTCATTTAATATGGGTTAAAATTGTTAGTGATCAGTCAAAATAGGTTTTTTACAAAAATTAAAATTAATCAAGACACATGAAAAGTTGAAGTGCAAATTTCTTGACCAATATTTCATTAGGAAAAATCAAGCAGTCCTGTTCTTTTCAAGCCACATATACTAAACAAACATGAGTTGTTTGCAACCCACAGGAGTTAAGAGGCATTTATGATTACCAGGAATGAAAGCTTGTTTTTAGCTCTTCAGTTGTTATGTTCTTCACCTTGCAAAAGCAAGGACGCGGCCTGTGATGTAAAACTTGAAAAAAAAAAAAAAAAGAAAAAGAAAAAGCCAATTCTCCATTTCCCTCAGGCTATTCAGATAATAGGAAAAACATTAATTTCCTGCATAACAGTCAAGTTTTTCACAGAATGTTTCCTGAGAAACCCAGCTCCCCTCAAGTAAGACAAAGTTTAGCAATAGTTTGGTTGTACACCTAAGGGAGCACAACCCTGAGATGACTGATTTATCGCCATCAAATGTCACATTGAATTAGAATTGTCCTGACAGACAACAGCACAGCTTTATTTATTCTGACTCAAGGGCAATCTCAGCTGCTCAGGTTGCTGGCACATGTCTGCCCGGATGGCTCACAGGTCTGTGTTAAACTGGTTGCTGCAGTGCAGGTGTGCAGCAGCCTTACACAGCTGTGCGTGGGGCTCCAGAAGCTTTTGTTGAGCCTTGGTTAGTGAAGCTCACTGAAAAGACAGGCACTTGCTGCTCTTGCTGCTGCTCTCAGCCTCTGTTGGCTGTAAGACACAGAAATCAATATGGAACCAGAGACTGGAGCCAGGAGCTCCCTGCAGTCAGGGAACAGGTGTCTTAATCACAGGTTTTCTCCTTGGTGCCAATCCATTTTACTGTCTGCCTATAGATTTGCATGAGGTACAAAAACTCAAGAAAATAACTTATAGGAATCTCTCCTTGGTCAAGAGAGCTAAATGTGGAGGCAAAATGGAGAAGCTAGCAAAGATCAGCACCCACAATGCAATCTTTTATGAAAGTGACCCTTTCTTGTCCATGTCTTTATCAAATAATAACTAGCAACCAAATCATTGCTGCATAGCAGTGAGACAGATCCAGGTTCGAGGTGCTCTTCTTGAGAATATTTTACTCTTTCTAGCCACTACTTTCCACATAATTTTTCTGTTTGCTCCCAAATATTATTTCTTCACTGCTCCCTTAATCTGGACTCCTTACATGGAGATATTTTTTTCTCACTTCAAACAGAAAGTTGTTCCACGTCTCAGATAATTTTCTGAGCAATTAACTGACTTCTTTTTTTAAGTTTCACATGAAGACACCCCTTATATTTTCCTTGAAGATGAAATTCTTCATCTCACCAAGTGGGACCACTGGATATGTCTTTTCTTCCTATTCTTGCTTTGTATTATTAACCTACCAAGTATAAATTTTCTTTCCTAAGTATCAAAAACCATTGTAAATATCAACAGAACAGAAATTCTTCTCAAAAGAGCTCTTCATGTCACATATGTAGAATTTGTTTAAAGGTTTTGATGATCTATAAAGCAATCTTTTCAGTGTGTAGCATATTCAGATGCATTTACAGATCTCAGCATGCTGCTGCCTAAACAATTTATCTCCTGCTGCAGGATAATTTGAGACTAGGCACATTCCATTTATTTTTTGTGCATAGCTTTCTTGGATGTATCTGACCTTGGTGTGTTGCTGACACCCTGAGATTTATGCAGCAGTTTCATTTGATGAGGCAAACTCCTTGATGCTGCATTTGCAGCTCAAGTCATAGATGTGAGACATTTCAATTTAACAGCTTATGTCCCAAAGTAGATTAGTTACACATCTAGGGATCTCCACTCTCTAAGTGCAACATTTGCTTCAGTTTGTTTGGAAAACAACTCCTTAAGGCAGAGAGCTTATATACACCCTCTGACAAGACACCCCATGGGAATCCCAGGTAGGCCAGGAGGTAGCTTTCACCTCCTTATCTCTCTCACATCTGCTTGAGAAACCATGTTTAATTACAGATGGCCCAGAAGACATTGATAAGAATTTCACATCCCACTTCACAACTTTTCCACTTTTAGCTCCATGGATTTAAAATGTTTTATATAGAACTGTAGCCCCAAGGATGCCTATGTCTCAAAGTGTGTCTGTTTTGTGCTCTGATCACCTCAGACTCTCAGGGTGGCTTTGAAACAAAGTAAGAAAAAAAGTGACTCAGAACTCAGGCTCTGGAAAGACAATGTAAGAAATGGATCTGGGAGATTTAAGCAGTTGTGGGAAGAATGCAGTATCAAGAAAACTATACAATACTGCAGAGAATGAAGCAAGAGTGAAGCCAAGGAAAAAATTTCCTTTTCTCTCCAATTGCTTATTTTTTTTCTGATGAATTGATTGGGTTGGTTTTTTTGGCCCAGTTTTTGCTAAAGAGTAGGGTGGGGTACAAAGATGGCCGTGGAGTCCCTTGGTCCCACCCCTTGCCCCTGTGAATCACATATTTAACAATCATCAAAATCAACATGCTACCTACAATAAATCCACCCCTAGGATTTCACTACAATTACAATAAAAATTCTTCACTACCATTCTACCTTAAAAACATAGATTAATACTTGTTTTCCCCATTATTTCTCCCAATCAGTATCCTTATCTCAAAATACTCATGATTCCCTATAGGGGCACCAAAAATGTTGAGGTTTGACCCTGGCTAAATGCCAGGCACCTATAACATCTGCTCTCTATACTCTCTCCTGACGCAGCTGCGCAAAGGAGAGGGAAAAACTAACACAAACACACTGGACTCATGAGTTGAGATAAGCCACTGGTGGGAGGATGCACAGAAAAATGGCAAAACAGGTAGCCAACCTAGAGCTGCAAAGTGATTTATTATCCTAACAGTCTCTGAGGATAAATCAGAGGTAAAAATAAGCTCTTAAGGCACCACTTTTTCACTCACCCCCCTTCCCTCTTAAGGCCCCATTTCTCCACTCACCCCCTCCCTCCTTCCAACCAACAGCTCCGGAGCAGGGGTAGGGTATGGGGGTTTTTCTTAGTCCATCACCACAATTCTTCTGCTACAAACACTGTTTCTCTACTCACCCCTCTCCCTATCAAGACACCATTTCTCAGCTCACCCCCTCCCTCCTTCCTTCTGACCAACAGCTCC
>VZRL01006433.1:159926-293711 GCA_013397895.1 Origma solitaria | reverse complement strand
GGGGGTTCTCTGCATCCCCCTGGACTCCATGGGCTGCAGGGGGACCACCTGCTTGCCCATGGTCTTCACCATGGCCGGCAGAGGGTTTCCAGCTCCAGTGCCTGGAGCATCTCCTCCCCCACCTTCTCTACCGACCTTGGTGCCTCCATGCTGTTTTCACCTCACATATTTTCACCTCCTCCTCCTCCTTCTCTGGCTAAAAAGAAGCGCATGTTCACATTGGTTTGGTTTCTTCTTAAATATGTTTTCACAGAAGTGTAACTAACATCTCTAACTGGCCCAGCCAGACTTGGCCAGCAGCATGTCCGTCATCTTCAGAGCCATCAGAGATTGGCTCTGCTGGACATGGTGAAAAACTTCCAGAACCTACACACAGGACATGCAGGAACCATCTTTGTACCCCACCCTGCTCACTAGCAAAAACTGGGCCAAGCAAAACCAACACATTCAATCCATCAGGTAGCAGAGGATGGTTCACAATCCATCAACCTCTGGGTTATGGGCCCAACATGTTTCCAGTGCGCCACTCTGCATGTTAGGAAGACCATGAACTACCTTAAAGTTAAAGCTCATCAAGTATAAGCTTAAGTTTAGAACTTGTTGTCAGCTACAAGTGACTAGTCTTGCAGCCAACTAGCAAAGGGAAAAACAGAAAGAATCAGGATATAAGTCTTCAATTGCTCTTGTTACAAAGGACGCTGCAAAATATTTGTATAGGTTCTTTCCAGCAACTATAAGTATTTCACTCATCTCTTTCTGACCCCTTACTTTCCTTTTCACCATGTTCAAAATGTCAGAAAAATGTAAAGAAACTTATGTCAGCTGCTGCAGCAACCAGTAACAGAAGCAAATTCCAGGGTATCTTCCAGTCATAAGCCTTCTTGTGCTGCCCCTGTAACCCTGCTGTTGCCCATCTGAAAATCACACAGTATATGTGGTAACTGGGAGTTTATCTCCCACGGCTTGGAACTGCTGATCTTTCCTCTTGGTTTGGAATATTTAGCACTGCAACATCATTTAAAACTGCAGAAGTCTGACTCATAACACCATTCTTACCTTGACAATCAGTAATGAGTTTCCCACCCATCCCTGGCCAAACAAAATATTTTTACACATTTGGCTGATCATTTCTTTTTGCAGAATAATTCTGCAGGAAAAATTGTAAACAGGCAGAGGTTTTATTGACAGAATGAAAAAGCAAAGGGAATAATGTTTACCAAGATAAGAGTAGTTTATATTCTCATAAACCTACACCAATCAGGAAAAAGGCCATGAAAACAGATACTTACCAGTTTCCTCAGTCCTAATCATATTTACATGAAAGACGTGGACCATCACCTGGAGTGGGGAACATAGAAGACCTGGTTGATGATTTGGACATAAATGTAGGTAATGAAAGAGACCCATTACAGCATCAACTTCATTCAAATTCTGAGTAAATGTACCTGTGAAAGATATGCTCAGTATAGTTATGGTCACTAAGGGTGATAGGATACTGGCTAAAATTGGGATTTCTCACTTTAAGTCAGCAGCTGACATGCTTTTTGAACATGAACAAACTTTAATAAGGCTGAGGGAAAAATACTATTTGATACATGCACAAGTATTGCATATAAATGTAAGTAAAAATATGAGGAACCTGCCTTAGCTCTCCAGGAATTTCCCCTTTCTTAACTGTGTTTCTACTGGCCAAATATCCTAATTTATATAATGCCTTTGCGGCTTTGGGACAGTGATCATAATCATGATTCTGACAACAACCTGAATTAGTAGTCCATGAATACTCCAAAACAATCCAAAAATCTTGTGTAGTGGTTTGCAATGAGAGGGCTGAACAGAAATGCATCTGAACAACGCCACTTACCAGCCTGGAAAGGTCCTCTGTGCAAACTCCATTTTTTTCCATCGAAGAGAACATAACATTCACTGCCTTTAAACTATGACCCTACCACCAGCATGAGGCTTGACAGCCTCAAAGTAGCAGCCTCACACTGTTTACTTCTGCCAACAGTAAAATAATATCTTAGTTTGTTGTTCCGGTCTACGTGGTCTCATCTCAAGATGGTGAGGTAAGATCTTCCAGTCATGTCATTAATATTTCACCAAAATAATATTAATGAAATATTCCTAATATTATTTCATGTTCATATTTTGCCTATTCCATCCATTATTGGGGAATTCTAGCCGAATTTTCATTTACTGTGTTGTTCAGTACAGTGGAGGTGTGTGTCCAACCAGGAAAGGTTGCCTCCATTTTTTGTGGCCTCAGAACACCTCTTAAAGCCAAACACTGACAAATTGTCCTGGCAGAAGCTTATGCAGAGTCACGAAACACAAATGTTGCTTTCTTAAATGGCAGTAATTTTTTGCCACGTTTGGGGCAAGTAAATATACCTGATCTGACCTACTGCCAGGAAATTAGATGTTTGTGGACAAAGCCCACAGCTTTCCCCCCAAGGCTGGCAGAAGGAAAGCATGGTGTGACAAGCGAGTTGTGCCACTGTGGGGTCAGATACCTGGCCAGACACAGTGTGACAGTGAAGAGCCAACATAACTGAGGATGGTCACAGACAATACACATCAGCAGAGCAGTGTACCACACAGTTACTTCCCTAAGAGTATGACCTCTAGGCAAAGCCTAAGACTAAAGAATGAAATGACACATTTAAGAGAAGTCTCACTTGGCACTTTGGCTTGGAGGCTAATCCTAAACTGTAACAGCAGTTTTGAAAATTACATCCTGAGTCCATCTTTACAACATTTCTGTTTGTACCTACGCAAGGTCCTTAATACATCCATGAGGGTAGCTCTGTTACTAATATCTACATGGCTTGACCAATCTTGGATTTTGCTGAGAGTTGAAATCCGTGTGGGGAAAAAAAAATATAATCACCATGAAAAGCCCTGGCACACATCAGCAATCTCTGTGCATCTCTCATGTAGTCTAATCTGATGAAGAAAGCCTGTGAAAAACTGGTAATTTCAGCTCTATTTGACTGGGGCTACAGATATCAGATTTTGAGGTATCTCTTATGTTAAAAAATAAAAGGCTCTTTGTTCCATACACAATCATTTAACCCAGCCTTTAACAGAGAATGAACAGTGAGGGATTCATCCTGGCCTGATCTATGGTTTTATGGCCTTGACATCCAACAGGAAAACTAAGTGAAATTACATGGCCAGTGATACGTAAGTGGCCTTAGTAGTTTTTGAATCAGTTGACATGTGGGTAAGGCCTCAGTTTTTGTAAGACTCAGGGTGAAGAAAACAAGGTATAGTGTTAAAAAAATGATGTCACCGCCAGTATCTGGACCAGCTATGTTCCTCAAGATTTGCACCTGATTTGTTCAGCATAAGGCTGTAGTGTTAAGATCTTTTTAAAATACATGGAAAACATTGACAGGGAAATACAAGCCTTCACTTTATAAGATGCCATTTTGATTTCAAGGACAGCTAAGTAAAGGAGATTTAAGTTCAAAGAAACAGTGAGATATTTTGCTTTGCTTGACTGACCTTTAGTGATTCTGACTGCAGAAAATGTGCCTCCACATTGACTCATTTTTTTCCCCTGAGATACACTCAGTTTGTCATTAAGGACTGTTACTAAAGCAGCTTTTGAGAAAGCATGCTGCTTTTTCCCCCAGTTATAGTGAGAAGCATAATTACAGGATACGCTGTGATTAATTTATGCCAACATGTTCAGCTCAAATCACATGCCAGAGAACAAATTAACTGAAATGAAAAGCTAGAAAAGCTAAACCTTCACCTGTAATGCATTTTTGAGCTGTGCATTTGAATTGGGTACTTTTTTCTCTGCACAGAAAGGTCTTTCATTTTCCCAAATGTACAGCTGTTTCATCCTCTAGGCTTGCAGTCACTTGAAAGTAATTGTGCTGCTAATCTCTCTTGCTGTGAAGATTTTATGAAGGAAGCATATGGTTAATGTTATCAGATTTGTTGTTCAAAATACTGGGTGTTTTGTGCTGTTATGGTTAAAATTTCCTTGTTCTTATCCACTCAAATTTGGCACTGGAGGAGGGTTTATTAACAAAATATTTGTTGAAAATATAACACATAGTCTCTACATCTAAAAGGGAAGAAAGTTATCAGAACAGGTCCTGTTTCAAATATTGAGCAATTTATTTTTCACTGGAAATATTTTTGTGCTCCTTTCTCTTTATTAAAATTTAAAAATGAAAGACACAAGCCACATGGGCAGAAGAAAATATATTTGTAGCTGTTGTGGCTGGACAATTCCTCCGTTTGGTCTGAGTGTTGGCCATACATGTGACCACAAAACCTCAGGCAGAGTTTTGTTTGCCTTCTTTATTCACAAATACTGAATTATGTTTTTAGTGGAGAATAAAACCAAATAATAAAACCAACGCATCCTGCTCTGTGCCAGGGTATTGTGAGCCTGGCTTCACATCCCCAGAAGTTGTGTCCCCTTTCCTTGAGATGATTTATATCCAATGTATTCTCCTAGCTCTCCAGCTGGTGTGACTGAGTTGTGGATTGTTAAACAGTGAAGTGACAGAAGTGTGGCAAGTGCTGTGCATGGGAAAATACTGTGACACAGAGCCCATGAATTTGCATTGTTACCATGCATTGGATTCAGGGCTGAAACCCCTAGTGCCTAAACACTTATAGGTAACCATGCCCCCAAACCTGGACAAAGCAAAGGTTTAGGTATCTAAGACAGGATATAGGAAGAGGAGTGAAGGTCTTAATATTCAAAATTTTCATTCTGAAGCCTGTTCAGAACAACTCTCTGGAGGCACACAAACTTCATAATGGGACTGTAGTGTTTAAAGCTCTTCCTTTCTAGCATGTATGGAAGCATCATGCTCCTGGTTACACTCGGCAGCTCTATTCCTCTCAGTCCTTAAGTTCAGTCACTTCTCTGCTACCTCTGCCTGTGGTAGCAGAATATTCCTGGACAAGTAGGACCACTAAAAGCATGGTGGTTGCAACTGATTTCCTTAATTCTAACAACAAGGAAAGACCCGATAGATCCTCAATGAATGAGTTTGTCCTGTCAACAGTACTTATTTCCATTTCCACTCCTGATGGAAAATCAGCTCAAGATCTATTCATAGCACTAAACGTTAATGACCTCTTAAATTTCTTCAGTTAATCTCCCTATCACATGACTTTTCTGAGAAGTGAGGGTATGGAAGTTTTCTAGTTAAGAATATAATTTCTGTGCAAGCATTCCCATTACATCTCTTGCTTCTTAAATAAACAGTTGAAGAACAACAAGGAGAAACAGGAATGTGTAACAGCCACCCAAAATGAAGAACACAGTTCTAACTGCAATTTTCTAAGCTGCTTCTAATAGACCTTATTTTATGGAAATCCTCCTTCCAAGCTCTTTCAATTACTATTATTCTCCAATTTAATTTGATGTGTTTATTGTAATTTATTGCATTCACTCTTTTTCATATTCATAATAGAGACCTGGTTTTAATAGTCACATAAGATGATCTGACTCCATTTATAAAATATTTAGAAACTGTTGGCAAATAAGTTTCAGACTAGCCTTTTTCTTAACTGGAAGTATCTGTCTGCAATGTGGAGAGATATAATCAAGACTGGGGGAGTGCAGAGAGAATAAACATGTAGCTAATATGATCTGAAATGTCAGGAGTTTTAAAAGATTTTTTTTGGCTGCCTGGTATATTTTTGTTTAGTTAATCAAGCAAATATATTTACTTTTGACATATTTGGTTCTAAATTGCATGGGGTAGATATAAGAGGTGAAATTAGCTTCCTAGAAGGGAAAAATGGAGATACAATGAGAAAAAATAAATAATATGGTTTAAAAAATTAAAATAATTCCCACACAGAGGTTAAGTAGTTCAGCTATTTCATTCATTGGGGTTTTTTTCAGAGGATGCATCTAAACTATGCTTCTTGTTCCAAAGTAAATGGATCTGGAGGTTGCTTCACTAAATTCTGTCCAAACAAAGTCTCCTGAAAAGAAAAGCTCCCACCTGAGTACCATGGAATTTTTCATCAGGCCTCAGGGATTAGTGGGACTTTTCTCAGTGTTCAAAATGATTGCATCATTTGGCATGAGAAGTAAACTCTTCTTCAGAGAAACCAAATCTACGGTAGCTGCTGGTAAGGTGGAGGTCAAACTTTGGTTGCAGCAGCAGAGCGAGCAGCAAAAGCAGTGCTTCTCCCAGTCAATTCTGTTAGATACTTAATGATCTCTGAATATTTCCTCTCACAAATCTACTGTAAGCAGTTTCTCATAATGATGGAAAAGCAAAAAACATTTTCGGTAATATTGTTACAAATTTTGGGCGGACTGAAATGTTCTAGTATCAACTCCTCTGTGTCTACCTGCCTAAACACCTGTTATCCATGGCATAGAACAGGAAATTATTGATGAATCACAAGTTACAGCACTTTAAAATGCTGCCATAGTAAAATTAATAAAATGGAAAGGCTCAAATGAGTAGTTTAAATCTTCCCATTTTCATGTCTGCTTCTTGATTTTATATCACTGTGACGAGCTTTAGCAATGCAGTGAAAATTTATAAACCTTTACCTAATAAGGAACCCAAATTACTACCTTCAATGTCTGTTGTATCCAGAGAACTATGGAATAAATGGGTGAAGTTTCAGATAACACTCCAAACTGAGCACAGAGAAGAGAGCTGCACAGCCATGTGGCTGATGGAACATCACATGGTACAACAGAGAAAAAGATAGACTAACTAAAAAAGATTCTGATGCTGTCCTCTTCTTCCCCATAGAAACCCCATGACTACATGTGCAGGGGAAAGTTTGCCTAAAAGAGATTCTAGTACAAATTACCCAGATATTTCTGACAGGGACAACGTGTTGTATGCTCATTTTTTGTTTATTGACATTTTTCATATCTGTGGCATTATGTTTGGTAAGAAATAGAAGTTGCATCATACCATGGGCATATTTGTGAAACCGAAACCAAATTTTCAAACCTGGACCCATGAAAAAATATTTTTGTCCTAAGAGGCAGAGACAGGGTGTCCTGGAAAACATCATGTTCCCTGGTTCCAGGTCAGGGCCCTCACACCATCCTTGGCCTTCTGAATTTTTTCCTAATTTTCTGTAAAAAAAAAATTTCTTCTATTAATGCCATGCCTAAGCAGAAAATAGAAAATATATTTTCTAGGTTTTAGTGCTGAAAAGAATGCATAATTTGTCTATTCCACCAGAAATGCTTTCTTAAATTGAATTACTTTAAATAGAGAAAATTTAGACACAAAAAGCTCTATCTTCAAAGTCCTCATAGCTCTAATATATACTTTTAGGGTACTTTACTCTCATCCTTATAAAGACAAAACCAGTCTCTTGATTAAAGCAGGGTGAACCTTAGTGTCCTTGTTAAGAATTAATTTGTTCACAAATGGGATTACAGAGAAACTGTTGCTTCATAGAAGCTGTTTAATATTAATCTTAAGAAAACCAACATGCTCAGATTATCAAAGCAAAGGCAAAGAGGTGTTTTGACCATTGTGTGTGACAGTTCCTTGTGCATGGAAGAGGCTTGTCAGTCAGGACAAGCTAAACCTTGCTGAAAAAGTAATAAAAAATTCAAGGGCAAAAAGTCAAGTTGGACAAATGTAACCTTTAAATAAAAGGAAAATTCCTGACAGGTCTTTGAGGAGCAATTAGACATGAGGAATAGTTAATAGAGGGAGATAATGAACTCGTTGTAAATTGAAGTCTTTAAAACAGAGATGTCAAATGTCATCTCTGAAAAATGTACTTAACTATAGGGTGTATTTCTGCAGCTTCTGGAAGATATTATCTGTATCACTTGCATGGGAGCTAAGGGAAGAAAGCAGGTGGGAAAAAGCTAGGTTGTGATGTTTTCTTTTGACCACAGAGCTTGCAAGACACTGAACAGCCCAGATGCCCCTGCCTGGACTTTGGGAGAACAGAATTGTCTGTTTGGCCTTCAGCATGCTCAGGGTACTTGCATCAGGACAATAACATAAAGTCTGTAATCCAGTCCAAAGGCCAGCCCTGTCCACATTCTGAAGTCATGCTCCTTTCTCATTGTCTCACTGTTGCCTTAAATTTTGTTTTCTTTGCTGAACAACAACCCACTTTGAATAGAACAACCTGAGCCAATATCCACTAACAAAAACAGAGTGAGGAAAAAAAATGTTTTATTTCAGCTTGGCTTAATTCTGTCTGGTGAAACTGCTAATTTCTGAAACCAAACTGATGCCATATAGTTCTGAATTCTGCAAAGGACTGACTGGTCTGATTTAACACACTTAACATTAAGTATCTGAGTATTTTAGCCAGTGCCAGTGCGACTAATTATTGGTTTATATTTGCGAGCAGTATTCAGCATGGTTGAAGAAAGAAAACGTCTAAGAGAAATTGAATTTTTACTGTAGTCTAGAGGTCCTTAAAACACTTGTCAAATCTCTTTTCTTCAGAACCTCAAGTAATGCTGATGGAATAAATACTTGAGAATTGACAAAAAATGAACCTTTCATTCTCTGGAGGCCAAAAAGAGCTTCTAAAACAGAAGAAAATATACTTTACTTAGGAAATTTGCCTTGGTCAGACTTTGACGATAACAAGGCCTGTGTATGAAGGGGAATGTACAACATTTCCAGGGCCACTGGGGATATTCAGACATTTACTTTCCAACTCTGTAATTAATTTTCCCAGACTATTATTAGAAGCAGGAGATCTCTTTTCTGAAGAGTGTGAAAAGTATGCCACACATCTCAACACTGGTTAATGTTTGCTTTTATAGTCCTCTTAACTGAAATAAAGTGTTCTTTCAGCAATGTTTGTATTGGAATGAGGACATATCTTGCCCACAGGAAGGTTTAAAAGGGAAGTCTATTATTTGCTGGTCAGAAAACTGAAGATTAGTGCTCCTTGAATTTGTTGTCAATGGACATAAACATTTTGTCGCCTTGGATTGATCTCCTAGACTCACAATTAATTTTTTAAATAAAATCATTTTGTTTACTTTGTGGTAACCTTAACAGCTAAGTTTATGTAATGCTAAATGATGGTGATACCATCATTTGCATAATAAATATAAAAGCATTCACTGAATGATCTTCCAGCACTATTATCATTACTATAAAATGCATTTATTTGATTGGATCCCACATAAATTCCCAAAAGACATAAGAATATGTTTCTTCTGAGAGCTCCAAAATACAGCCCCAGAAACAATATATATATACACTATATCTATACCTTAATTTTACTAACTGTGAGAAAAAATGCCAGTATTTTCCAAAGAGTGTTGTGATTTATGTCTCTCTTATGTATTCCATATTTTTTTGTGAGGGTGGATGTATGAAGTCTCACAACAGGGTTTATGAAAGTTACAGTAAACAATCAGGATGATATTTTTCAATATTTTATGTCAAATCTTCCACCTGTGCACTATATGAAGGCTGGGTAGATCAAGGGGGAAGTATTTAAAGACTGTTTCAGAATATATTTCCTGTCATGAAATGTAGATCACTCTTGGTAACTTCTCTATTGAGAAAACCCTCTGCGGTCCCAATAGAACATGTTAGTTTAAAAAAAAAAAAAGACATCTGAATCAGTCATTAGCCTATTTCTACTGCTCTAACAGCAAATGTTACAACTTTGGCTCAAGCTGTCGCTTGTTCTACAGCAGCAGGGAGAGTGTTCTCCTGTTTACTGATATCAGTATTGTAATGGCTCAGTGAGGAAACCTTTTGCTTATAAATTTGTTTTTGCACACTGCAATCCAGTGCTCTACCTTGGAGGAGCTAAATCATGAGTTTTCATAATGAGACCAGTCAGTCACTTTATCTTTCAGAGAGAACTGATAAATAGAAAAACAGGCAGCAAAGTTAAGCCTCTCCTTACCTTTGTAAACTATTTTCTTAGGACCAGTTTATTGGAATTAAATGGCGCTTGCCTTTTCATTCCAGCCCTTTGTATGAAGACACTGTCAAGAAACCCATGCCTTCCTTTCCATGTGGCATCATCCCAGCAAGTGCAGGAGAGTGCTGGAAGTTACATCCAGTGCTGGGCGCCACCTCTTCTGCAGGTAAGGTCACGCTGCAAGATGTGCCAGACAACAGGCTCTAAAGTGTTATACTAAAGGTTTTCATTGTGAATGTAAGCAATATTGTCCTGGAGCTGGAGCCGCAGGTGCTATGATAGCCAAATGGTGTAAAAGCTGGTCTGTTTTGACCTCATTGTTATACCCCAATGCTGCTTTGTCCTGCATGGCAAATGCATTTTTAGGAGAGCAGTGAGAAGTCACATGTTGTGCATACAACTGCTCCTTTGGCGGTTAGAGCTGGTGTTCTGAAAAATTCATAGCTGTTTCCAGTATGTGCCTGTCTGACTCCAGCTACTCCTAAGAAACCTCCTTCTTCTTTCACAGGTTCAGTGCAGAAGGCAAGTATTGATACTACAAAAATTCCAATTTTCCTGTCATTGTGCTTCTATCCTGTATGCAATGTCAGCCTAAGCCACTTGCTCAAAGAGGGAAGAAGAAGGAAACCTATAATTGGAGCTTGTTGTCCTAAGATGTTTATTTCAATAAACTGAAAAGGGCTTGGTGCATTAATACACATTTCTGAAATAATCAGAGAATCATAATCTCATATTCTGGGAGTTCCTGGCAAAGTAGCTCCATGCTGAACCAAAACTAACCACGGCAAAATTTTCAGGTCTGGCTTATGTTTACCCCACATATTTCTCCAAGACAAGGGAGAGAGACTAAAATCATCTCCTCACATGCAATTGTATTTAGTATGTGAATTTATTAACTTAGAATAGAGCTTGCTTTATTTTTCTTCTTTTTTTTAAAAAAAAAAAACAAACCTCTGTGTTAGGAATACATGTCTATGCATGAATCTGCTCCTGAAACTTCTGACACACAGCAAGAAGCCAGGAAAAATACAACACAGAGGTTTCCACTAAACTAAAAAATATGTTGCCTTGCAGCTTCTCAATAGGTTTAAGGACCAAGGAGAACTATTCCCAACACTAATAGTTCTTTGTAACCTGACCTTCATGCCTCAGTGTCGCAATATGTAATAGGGTGGTAATGATTCCAAGCACTCCAGTAAAACCATGTATATAAACTGAAATAACAACTTGTGTGTTTACGCTCAAGGTTGTTTTCTTCATTTGTGCTACTTTTGTTTGTTGTTATAAATATCCCTTAGTATAGTCCTGTCCCTTCCTGACCTTTTCTTAACGGCCTTTTGAGAAGGCAGCCTTCTTACCAAAGCACTGGCTATTTACAATGCATTTGCAGAGCATGGAGTGCTGAATAACAAAATAAATTAGCTCAAATGGTGTAATATCTCACATCCCAGGCAGAAATCTGCACCCAGTACACCAATCTGTGCTGCTTTCCTATATAGATGTGCCTGAGCTTCAAAAAATATTAACTGCATATTTGCATTGTCGTCATGGTGAAACAACTGCCTTTTCCAGGCATCTGCTGTGTCAACAGGATAACTCAAGGAAGGACATCGTAGAAAATATCTGGAGATCCACAGCTTTGAAGAGACATTGGTCGAGTCAGGTGGGGTAGTTTGGAGAATGCACCTCCCTCTCCCTCTCCACCCTCTTGGGCTGTTTCTCAAGAGGGCTGCTCAGGAGAAAAGAGGAATGTCTATTTGGTAACAAGACAAAATTACCTTCAACACTGTTTACAGAAAACAGGCTGGCTACTGTAAGCAGACTGAACCAGCACAAAATCTGCTCAAAACACTTAGCTGCAACATTCAGCTTGGTAATGATTCAGGCCTCCAGGGAAGGCACAGTGCAAGGTTCAAACAATAAAACAACATTAGTTAAAAAACATGTGTGTTAAGGTCATGGCTGGTAGAACATAACATTTTTTCATACATCTCAGGAAAGTATAGAATTACAATATGCTCACTGTAGACCACTTACTTTTTGTATTCAAAGTAATCTGTGAGCATGAATAATTATGAATTATACTTAGTTAATGCTGATTCTGTGCTCTCCAAAGGCTTTTTCTTTTCCTTCCATGTGGGCTTGCCCTAGAAATTGGACGAAAGAAAAGATGTGGGCAGGAAAAAAAGGCCTCAGCCAGCTGCCAGATTTGTTCAGAACAGTACAATGAGTGTGGTCCTAAAAAGGAAGAAATTGCTGCTGCTCTGTTGGAGTCAGTTCTTTCACGTATTGAGAATGAATTATGTTGTGCCAAGGACTTCTTCTCACTGACAAAATGAAAGGGCCTGCATCACGTTTGACACCAACATTCTGCAGCTCTCCTCTATCGTTAGTCCAGCATATATAGCTGCCCTCATACTTCACCTCACGGAATGAATTAAACCCCCTCAGTTTCATGCAGTGAAATCAGCCCTAGAGGACTGTAACTCCATTTGCACACTGTTCATTTACAGCCACTCTCCAACACAAAACTTATTAAAATGTTTTGGAACTACAGCAAGTACCAGAGAAATCTGAGGCCAAGTACTGTGCAGCCTGGGCAAAGCTTCCTGGAGCTGACTGACCCCAGTAAAAACCTCTGGACCTGGATTTTTAGCAGTATGGAAATATATATTAATTTAAAATTCTCAGTATTTAATTTTCAGTTCTTTGTCCACTCAGTTATTTAATCCGTCTAAGCTTTTACCACCTGTGACCACCTAGATCAGGGAGTTCAGAATTTCATCTGTGCAGAACCACTTCACCTCCTTCTTTTTAATATATGCACTTTTGGGTTCTATATCTGGTCAGGTGCCTTTTGCAACCCTGGAGAGAAAAAAAAAAAAAAGAGACATGACACTTTCAGTGATTTCTTTACTAGACAGAGTGATGAGGAGGACTAGAGAATCCAGGACATCCATCTACAGAGTTCCCTGAGTTCTGATTGTCTACTGCCTCTTGAGCACTTTCCACACTCATACTGCTGAGGATAACACTGGTCATGATCATGAGGATGGTGTTCTAATGATTATCCAGTTCTGTCGTGATTCTGATATGGATAAGGAATTCTTTTACAGACCATTAATAAAGGTTTCGCAAGTTGCCTTTAGTGAGTTAAAGAGCTATTGAATATTTGATTAATGGGAACCAGCATTTATTTTTGACTAAAAAGTTATGTAAATAAGCTCTATCTTTGGAAGTGCATGCTATTATATGCACATAAATATATGCATATGCATATACATATACATTTATATCTATATATACATATATATGTGTGTATATATATCTCCAAAAACTTTTGCTTTTGCTGAGAAACCTGAGGGCTTATAGATCAGAGAATGGAGAAACATTTTTTTGCTGTGGGGGTGAGTGAGTACTGAAATAAGTTGCCCAGAGGTTGTGGAATATTATTCCTTGGACACATTTGAAAGATGTTTGCACATGGTCCTGAGCGACATCTTCCAGGTGACTTGGCCTGAGTAGGTGGACTGGACAAGATGGCCTCTAAAGATCCAACATTCTGAGATTCTGTTAAAAGGCTAAAGAAACTTCTGTTAATTGAAACAATAAATAAATAAATAAATAAATCATTGTAAACCCAAATGACATATTGAATCCCTCAGATTTGTGAGAAAACAAGTACTAATTATAGTGCATGAACAGCACCTTTGTCTCTTAAACTGGTTTAGGTGCGTCTCAGTGAAGCTGGTTGAGTGGTACAGAAGTGGCTTAGGCTGTAAAATAATCTGCCAGTCTTGAAGTGAAACCTCAGCCTACTCCTCTCAGCTGCAGTTGCAGAGAACACAACACAGAGCAGCAGTCCTGCTGCAGCAGTGACATTAGAAGGGCTTGCTGGAGGACTGTCATTGCTCTGAAATAGTCTTGCTCATGCAAGAGTGTGGGCAACAAGAAAGATCATACCTGCCAAAAAAATACAAAGCAAACAAGCAAGCAAAGAACACTAACCAAACTCAAAAACTCCAAGTAAAGCAATTTCATCCTTCAGTCTACTCTCCCCTCGAGATTAAGATTAAGACGCTTATTTTCAGTGAAATGCATGCTGTATGGCACTCTCTTTTCAAGTAACAAAGGCTCTGGTTTACAGTTTTGCTCATTTAGATCACTGTGCCTCCTAAAGGTCTACATTCTGTGATAAAATCATAACTGAACACAAGACCCCGCAGGTTTTCCTGTACATGATAATTTATATATAACACAATTGTGTAAGTTCATTGAGCACCAGCTCTTCCACTTAATGATGTTGCAGAGAGAGCACAAATTATTGTGGCTGTCCTGCTAACAGCATGCACATTACTCCAGAATGCATATCCTGCAACCTGGGGTGATACTCTCTGTTAATGTCTGTGACACTGTGGTCAGGATCTTATTCAGATCTTGTTCCCGTTTGCCTTCTCAGTACTTACAAGCTCTCAATTAGCAGATATATAAAAATATTATGAGACTAGTAAAATCAGAACTGTGATGCCCTGGGTAAAATTTGTAATTAATTTTGATATCCTGGATAAGCTAGTATGAATATGGTTGCTACAGCAAACCGAAATCATGTCAAACAGTTGGATGTGTTAGTTGGCATGCAGTGTGAGTAGAGGTTTGTATTGCTATGGAAACATAACTGTCATTTTACACTGATGACAAAGGGCCGAGTTATGGTGGATTGGTTTTATTTTTTCCCTCCTTCCAGCATCTAACATTCATTTAATTACATTTAATAAATGAATGCAAATCTCAGTCTCAGGGAATTGAAGATTTTCTAACCAAATACTGTATTTATATTCCAGCAGTGCTGGATATTCCACACATTCTTTCCATGTTCTCTGTGCTTTGAAATTTGGACACATATTTGACCTCTATATGTTAATGCACTGGGCAAGACAGACCCTCATGAATGCGCAGTGAGATCTATTAGAAGAACAGTATGTGTTGCTGTTCAGTCTTCAGGACACTTGTCATCATAATGATTTTCACATCCTGTCTGTCCCAGTCTCTTCTTCATCAGAGTGGAGAAAGTTTGTATAACTTGGCTCAGCCACTCTCAATTTCATTTGCCTTGTCTTCCTCCCTTGGAAATCTTTCATGTCATTGTTTTATTAGATTCATGTTTCACATGTGCTTCAGATCCAGGACTTCTCTCCTTCTCTGTGCTCCCTGTCTAGTCTCAGTCTCCTTCTAGCTTTTCCATGGATGTCTCTTACAGCTTCCAGACAACTGGCACTTGCCCCTCCCCATGCAGTCTGCAACTTTCTCCCACACCTGCCTCTTGTATTTTCTTCCTGTGAGTCTGGGTCTTTCCATCTCCTCATCGTCTGCACCCAACAAGGAGGTCAAAGGAAACTGTAGCAGTACAGTGTCCCTGTTTCTGGTCTGGTTCCTGCATCAGTGGTGTCTAGCACCCATAGTGTCCTACAGTTACCATCTGGGGAATTGCCTCAGACATTTCGGAATGGGCCGTATGCAGGTATAGCATCTAGGACATTTTTACCAGAACAACACAACTGACATTCTTGGTATAAAAGGAATAGATTTGCCAGATGTTAAGTAGAAATCATTAGATGTTTCCAAAATTTTCAGAATTTTCTGACATGGGAAATAAAATATCTGTTCTCTGTATTTGTTTTGGGTGAAATCTTTCTCGTACTCTGGACTGATTCAGACATTTAGGATTGAAAATTTCAGATCAGGTAAACTAAATTTTATCAAGCTACAACTTTTAAAATATTCTGTTAGGTAATCCTAAACACTGCTGCAACATCATTTACAGATTGCACTTAAAAAAATGGATATGTCTTTCTTGGACGAAGTTAGTTGTTTAATGCTTTGGGCAGCCCTAAAATCTTTCAGTAAGGTTTAGTCTCTGATGCTGGTTATGTCAGAAGAAGCCATAGCACCAAGAGTCGCATTCCAGTGCTGCTCCTGCACCTTTTACATGGACTAGGATTACAAAAGATCAATGCACTATAAACCTGCTTCTGGCTGTAGTTTCTTGGAGAGAGCTGTCAGCAAGTTGATCACAGTGTATTTCCATTAGTGCCTGCCTGCCTGCCTGAATTCTCACTTAACCACACTGTGATACTAATAGCGGCATCAATGTCTTTTGTTCAATGTAATTTTTTATTTAATACAGAAATATATTCTTCAAAGGTGTAAAGAGACAATTTTCCTGTCAGTAGAGTCACAGATCTCAAGCAGCATCATTTTTATCATCAGTGGGATTTTTTGTTGTTTTGGGTTTGTTGGTTTGGTTTGGGGTTTTTTTTCTGCTATTTCAAAACATTATGGCATGTGAAATGTCAGTAAAGAAAGAGCCGTTAGAGGAAGAGAGGATCAGAAAGGAATTGTACCTTGGTCAAAGAAGACAAATTCCATCCTAAGTATTCAAAACAGAAATTACCTCTATAAATGCTGTTTACTCTTTAGTACATTTCAGGAAGAAGTAGATTTTCTTTTAGAATCTATTTTTTTTTTCTGAGAATTTTAAATAGTGAAGAAACACAGGATTCTGATTGTTTGCTTTTTGCCTTGTTAATATCAAATATTAATGAGAAGAAACATTATCTTCTTTGGATCACTTGCAGCAGTGGTATCACATAGTTCATCTCTATCTTGGTACTGTTAATTTTATGCTGCAAAGAAATCTTCAGTTGCCCAGCTAACAATATCATACATTAACACTACAACCATAAAGATTTCTAAACCCAATTCTATTTGGAGCATGCAAAAAATACAATTCTACTCACAATGGATGTGTGAGAAACAGCACAAGGGTTAAGCTAATCAGAGGAATGACACACAAAGCTAAGCCAAACACATTATTTTACTTAACCTTCCCCTATTTTTTCCATGAAATCAAGACACAATTATGAACTTATTAAAAGAAATGTCTTCTAATTTAAGGGGTGGTGTTAGTCACAAAGTGAATTTCACACAGTTTTTAAAAGTATTTTAACACCTTCCAGTATTAATTCTGCACCTATATGGTCCCCCTTCTACTATTAACTCAGCTTGCAAATTATCTTACCACATTCCTTACTTATATTTCCCTAGCACAACAACAAGCATTAAAGAAAACAAAGGCAGCGTAGTACAATCCTACAGTTCCTCCACGCAAATAATTCACTTTAAAGCTATGTCAAAACTGACACATTTCCAGTGAGAAAAGCACATTTTCTGTGTTCTGCATTGAGACATTATTCACGAGCATATTCAGTGACTGGTTTAATCACCCTATTCTTCAAACTGTTCCATATGAACAGAGGATACATCGCAGAGATCATTCCACAGACATTTTCTCCAGAAATCCTGCATGGTTAAGCCTCTCTCATTACTTTTTTTCCTGAATTACTTGTTTCTACTATCAGGATGCTATTGACACCATTAGTCAGAATGACAAGTTTAATCATGGAACCCCTTCAATCAATGAAATTATTATTTTCAAAAAATGGAATTCCAAAGAAAAATGTTCTTTGGATGGCTAAATTTAATCCATGTTCTTTCACAGAGTGAGTTAGACAAAAGGTGAAAAGGGAGGAAGAGAAACCTCATGAAATAGTTCTGCCAAAGGAGAAGTTATAAGGTTGAATCACAGCCACAGTGAGACTCTGCCAGTCCCCAGGGGATGCTTCTTTCTTGTGTCTACCCTGTACATTGAAGTGGTGTGTAGATACGTCCAGGTTAGCTCCACATAATAATCTTAGCAGAATAAATTTTTTTCAGTCTACTTTGGGTAGGCTGCCACAACCTTCCCACCTAGTTCAGCTGGAAACTTCTCCTGTAAGTATAATCTGTGCACTGGAGCACTACATGGCACCCTCTAGTCCAGTAAAGTACAATCATGCTAGTTAAAATGTGACCCTCATGTTTATGTCATTGTAAGTAAAGCTTGCAGTTGACCTAGGGTGCAAAAAATTCTCTCAGTGAAATTCTGATCTTAGTGATGCCACTGTGAAAATTTTCTCTGTCTTCTGAGTGGCAATAGTTTTATCCTTTGCAGCTTCGCAGCAAACCAATTGCATGTTTTATTACTATTATTTGTGTTATATCATTTTTAATATATTAAGTTTCATGGGGAAATGACCTATCAACCCTGTTCAAATAGATAATACCACAATACAAACACTTTCAGTGTATATAACACACCCTCCCAAACACTTTTTACTTGAATAGTTCTTTTGAAAGCAGCCTTAATCAGTCTAAGAATGCCTCAGCTTTTTTTCTGGGTGTCAAATTCAAAGCTAAAATTATTGCATTAGCAAAAGGGAATACCATTTTCATTCACAGCTGAAAATAAATATTGCTGAAACACGCATTTGGGTCATTCAGAACTTCAATCCTTCAAAGATAGTTTTGTCACTACATGTTCATATCTGATTCAGTGGAAAAAGTGCCTAACAACCATTTTAAAACCTTCAGAGTAGCATTCAGTTTTGTGTGTTCCAGCAAGATAAAAGTAAGTGAAATGAAAAGGATAGTAAATCCATCGTAACTTAAGAAATGGATTTGAGAGCAGTTCAGGATGCTGAAAGTGGGGTTTTATTACAAAATGACACCTGTAGATTAAAGGTCCAACATCAGAGGCTTATCTGATAGGAGGAAGCTTGACAGGTGGTTTTGGTGATATCCACAAACTGCTCCTCTGTACAGCAAAGAAGCTTAGGTACAACTACAGCTTTGCTATAAATGGAGATTGTAACAATTTAAGCAAGTGGGAAGTTTAGTGGTCATTTAATGAGACCAGCTCTGCATTCTACACAGCTGCTTTCACCCAAGGTCAAAAACCTCATGCATGAGCTGCACTCCAAAGGGTATCTAATCCTGTGTCATTAATGCGACACTGAGAAACCTTTCTTGAAAAGAATATATCAATACAGTTGCAGCTAAGGAGCTTACTACAAGACGTTATGTGACACAAGACAAACTAAAATCTAAGACACCCTTTCATTGTCTGGAGTTACTGAGTAGTACAATATTCTGTCCAAATACTTTATAAAATGACATGTTTTAAGAATCCAAGGACTTAGTGTCAGTTGGCTAAACATTTTCATGAACACATTATGAAATTGACTTTTTAGGTCAGCATCAAAATTATTTAGTCAATGTTCATTACATAACCCCAAAAAATTAATTGTTGCCCTGGTGAGTACTACAGCTAAAAGTCTAGTAACAAACTTGCCAGCCTTATATTCATTCCCAGATTGTCAGGCAGAAATATTAGGTTTAGCTGAGAGAAATCTGGGTGTCAGATTTACTAGGCTGCAGCAAAGTCCTATATTAGAAAGCAGCCCAGCTAGAGAACTGCAGAGGAATATATTCTACCTAGAATAACCCAAAGCTGGGTTGGCGTTCAAAAAGAATGAGCATAATGCAAGTCTAGAGTAAGAGTCTTTACGCATTAAGCCATTATTCCAGTATCATTTTGCAGAAGAATACAGACATGGCTGGTGTGACTCTAAATAAGCCCTATTAATTACTTTATTCGCCTGACAATATTTTAATGGTGAAAGTTCACTCTTCAAATGCAAGAAGGCAACTGTAATATTTTGTCTTTTCTCCTGTATTTTGCACATGATTTTCATCAGGCTGTAAATTTTGCAGCCCAAGAACTCTTTTTCTGTATGTGAAAATATATTGATAGCTACCAAAACTCAAGATATGAAAACTAACAATGTTCGGCTCTTCAGGAAAGGTGATTTTCATGCTCTTTTGGATGGGTTCTGGCTTCTGCTAAACATAACTGTCATGACAGCTGCTGATTGTAGAGAAAAATAAATATTATTCTCAGACATTTAGTGTCACAAAACTTGCCTTTTTCACTGTGCCCAAAAATGGATCTATGTTGTTATAGGAAAATGTACCATGCTATTTTTCACCTCTTCATAAATGTAACAGCATTCCAAAGTTTGAAAGTTTTATGCTCCTTCAGACAGTAAGTGTTCCGTTTTTTCAGGCTGTGGCCACCAGTTGCTTTTTTTTAACTTCCTTAGGTTTCTACAGAAGTAACTTTTGATGGCAAATTTACTTGCAGGCATCACTGCGTGGTCAGATGGCTTTCAGTTTTAGAGATATGTTGGACCCACTAAAACACTTCCTCGCTCTGGTGACTGTCAATTGGGATAGAACTGAAGCAACAGAGAAGTACTGAGGTCACAGCAATTATCACATAAACAGTGCCTCCTGTTAAAAGTAAATACCTTGCTCCCCTCGCACAGCAGAAAGCAGAATTACTCACGTCGGTTGGCAAATGCTGCTTTAAAAATCAGAAACTTAGCACAATCTAGCTTGGAGGGGACATCTGGGTGGCACTTAGTGCAGCCCACTGAACAGAGGGAGGTTAACTGCAAAGTCAACTTGGATTGCCCAGAGCCTTATCCTATAAAATGTGTAAGGGTGCAGATCCACCGATTCTCTGGACAAGTAGTTCCATTCTCATTGTGAAAAATTTATTTTGCTTTACTTTTCTTTGTAGCAGCTTGAAGAAAAGTGGTAAATTCCTCTGTAGAGTGAGAGCAGTTTTATATCATGTAAATGAATTGGCAGCAGCAGGATCAAACACACCTTAAAGCATTCCCAGGGACACCAATGCTGCCAGAGAAAGACCTCACCTCTTTAATTCTGCATTTGGACGGCATGGGAAAAGAGGCACTAGGGAGGTCAGACCATCCATGAAGTTTTTGTGAAGAGCCAATACACAGTGCTGTTTAGAAGATTCCTAAGGTAGGAAAACTGAGCCGAAAGACATCCTTAAGAGATTTATAAAAAATATTTACCAGTATTTATTTCTGCACTGTGTCCAGAGCTGAAGCCAAGTGAAGGCCCTAAAAATATGTGTTTACTCCAAGAAGTTTCCCTTGTTGAGGCCATGCAATGACCGCGTACACATAGGGTCTTTTAATATACTGGCAAATAATTAGGCCTCTGGTCACCTGACTGGCAAACAGAGGTGAGACTTTTGGCAGACGAATAATAGACTATATTACCAAGGGAACACAAGCTATACATTCCTGTGATTTCAGTGCATCTCTTCATTGGGAATGTGACAGTGAGTAATGGCTTTTGCAACTCATCTTTGATGTTGGATCAAGCTGCAATGCATATACTGTTCTAGTGAAGCACAGAAGTCCAGGTGCTGACATTACTTGATTTTCTTTCAGTTGTAAGTTATATATTCCCCTAAGGGAATCTTAAAACAGGAAATGAAGGGAGCCTTTCATCCCTGTGATTGTATATCATCCCAAAAGTCCTGTGCTCACTGCTGCCTAGAAGCTATAAGAAAAGTCAAATGAATCAAATTTGCTGTGCACACAAAATTGTGTATCTTTTTGAAGGTTTGTTTCTGAATCAAATTTCTACACATGAGGCAAAAACGGTTTAGGGGATTAAGACTCCACAGAATCCCACTGCCTGAAAGCCTTTTAAATTGATGACATGCATGAAGTTGCAGACTGGGTGTTTACAGAGTCAGGGAAGGTCCCCCCAGCACCCTTAATTAGAAGTTATGATATGACATTTTTATAAACATTCAGCTTAATCCAGACAATTCCCAAGGCCTAAACTCCTGTTCCTGAAATGTCCTGCATTTTGTAATTGTTATATTGTGCTTGCATGTGGTGATGTGATAGGATCATGACAGAGGCTGAACTTTTTTTTGGAGATCACAGAAGTTTCACAGAAATTCCAAAATGGGTACACATGCCCAATGTCACTTGTCAGCTTGGTACTCTCTTTCATTTGTAAGAGAAAAGCTGCTATTCTTCCCAAATAAATGTCTTTTGTGCTCCTGCAGGTCTCAATTTACCACATCCTGGGTGGAACAGCTCAAAAATAATACAAGAAATATTTGTGGGTTTAGTATATGGAGACAAAGTAGCAGAAGAATGAATGAATGCAACAGGTACACCTCTATAGGGTTAACAAGGAACAGGAAGATTGCCATGGGCTACTAGAAATACAGGGAACGGCCTACATAGTTCAAGAATTTTACCCACTGATAATTGATAAGAGTATTCTTCCTGCTTGAATTTCTGTAAACATCTGTTCTCAATTATGTTATCTGAGAGCTGCTAATTCTCTTTGTTTAACACCTCTACCAAATATATGTTTAGGATTTGGGGTTTAAACAAAACATAACTCACAAATTCAGTTTGTATAAATCTTTGTACTTTGAAGACAGGTAAACCGCTGCAGTGCAAGCTTTCCGTTTTTGGGTGAAATATCAAAATTATTCTGTAATTTTCCAAACTCTCTGAGTTTTGGTTTATAGGACAGCCATATGGCATGGCTTCAATGAAAGAGCAGCTACCTATCGTTATGGTCCCTGCCTCTATTTTGTATTAAAAAAAAAAAAAAAAGGATTTTTCAGATTCATCTATTTTTCTTTATTTTATACTTGGGCAAAATGGGAGGATCAAGTTCTTGTTTTGTTTTGCTTTGGGTTTTTTTTCTTTTGTCTTGTTTTAAACAAGAATTATATTGTAAAAATATATTCAGCTGCTCAGTGAACATTTCTGACTGGGTTTTTCAGAAAGCTGAGTTTTCCCTTTGCTAGAAAAAAAAAATCCATGTGAGACATGGTAATATACTTTGAAAGTCCTGTTTTATTGTGTAAATGTATTCATTTTCTTTAGTCTATTGTGCTGAAGAGAAAGAACCAGACTTCTTTTCATGCTCTAAAATTTCTCACACTCACCTGAAGTGGTAGGTGCTCTTCTACACCATACAAAGAGGAATGTCCTTCTTCATTTCTGCTGAACTGGTGGTAGAAGAAACATGCCACGTCCTGTCAGACCTAAGTGCCATGAACAAAAGTATTTCTTTTGGTGTCAGTTATTCAAACAACCAAACAAAAACCAAAACCATAACCAAACCAAGCCCAATAACAGCTATCAAAAAAAAAAAAAACCAACAAAAACAAAACAAAGATCCAGAGAGGAGAAGGTGCCACTTCTCTAGCAGATTAATGCTCCTACTAGAACTTTATGAAGTTTCACAGCATTGTGATTTATTCACAGCAGTGTGATTTAGCAGACTGTATCTCTGGATCACTGTATATCAGGTATTCTTGTGGGAGGTCCTTATTTCCCCATCTGTGTCTCTCTCATTTCAGTTGTTTTCCCTCCAGTAGCAGCTAGGCTTACAAATTATTAAAAGATGCATTTTCTGTAATTGCCTGTGGTCTAACCTTTATCTGACCATAGCTATTTCTCTTCAGTAAAGCAATTTCATCTTCATAGAACATATGAAAAGAATCTGTACATCACATTACTTGTTAGATCCCTTTGCTGTTGGTCTTCATTAATTCATAGAAACATTTCAGTTTCACATAGTACCTTTTATCATTATTGCAAATGGCTTGTAGAAAATATTAACTCCCTTTATAGTTTCTATTCTATATTTATTTTATTAACCACATTTCCTCTTTGTTCTCTGTTATCCTTTCCACTCATGGAAGAATAGCTCTCACATATGATTTCTTGTTTTCTTCATATCATCATGAGACTTCTATATATCATTTAATATATCTAATCTATCATATATCATCTATATACCATCTGTATGTCTAACATCATCTATAAGATTATTTCATATTAAATGACATTTTAAGGAAGGCCACTTGACCCAAAATTTAAGTTATTTGCTTAGTGAGAATGAACTCTAAGCTAAGTGCAATTTGTGTTACATGGTGTTAATTTGACCACCTACATTCCAAGACTGATTCTGCCAACCTTTTCTAAAATCACCAAGTTTCAGCCATAAATCAGGTCTGAGAGATACATAGATTTGGTCCACAAGTTGGGAAGCTGACAATGTCAACCTCCCACCGTCACTGAGAAATAAATTTTTTTTTAAATGGTAGCTGCCTATAGTCCTTACAAATTAACTGGCTTGTGAGTTTTATCGTGGTATACATCTTCTGCTTTTATTGCAGTGGAACTTAAAGAAGACTGGAGGTAAAAAGGGAAGCAGCAGTTCAGTCAGACTTCACATTCCAGATGGTATTCAGCAGTTATCACGACATTAAAATTTGGCTTTATCCCTGCTTTGGGGGTGGGAGGGGGTGATTTCCAAAAATTGAAATTCAAACACAGCATCTCCAAACTAATGTGTCTACTATTTGGCAAACAAGGACACCTCATTCTTCTACCTTATCTTCCCTTGAGATCACTGTCAGGGCTGTGGGAGACAGTATGGCTCAGTGGGGAGGGAAACCAGGACCATAAGCCCAACCATAGGGCTGCTGTTCCCCACTCCTTGTTCATTGCCTACCCAACATCTTTCTGCCATGCAGTCTGTGGTCACAGAAATGTAAGGTTTGGCCTTGGCTAACGTGTAATCCAACCAGAAACAGGTATAAATAGAATAGACTGGTAGAACCCAATTCTATTTCAGTACTTTTTTTATGACATTTCAGTGATGAAACAAAAAAAAAAAAAAAGTCTTTCAAATACATATTTACTAACAGAATTACTTCAAAATACTTGTCTTTAACTAGCACATGTAAAGTTTGCAGGCAGTTTCTCCTTCACTGCTTGTTGAAGATGCCTCGGGGAGCCATGACCTCTTAAAGCTTTCTGTGAAAACATTTGCAACTGATATGTCTCTCCAAAATAAATTTCACTCTAGCGAAGCTGCATGGTTATACATTTAGTTGAAAATATTCTGAGTACTAGCTCCAGTTGTTAGTTCTTTGCAACAGAACATGAGAGCTTTTTCTACACTAGAAGAATGATAAAATCTTTGGCTTTTGAGAGCTGCCTTTGTTCTCAAAACTGATGTTTATATGAGGTAATAACAGCAGATATCTTTAAAATTAATCTGTATTCCAGACCTTGGCAATGCAGCTTTACTTGTAATGAAGAACTGGGTAAATAACCTTTTCCCAACTCCACCTGATCTTCCCATCTTACTGTAATTTTTCCAGAATTTTTTCCCAGAAGTTTTCTGTTGAAATCTGTCACCCAGAGCTAAGAAAGATGAATAATCAGACAATGTCAAACCTCTTTAAACAGTGCTTGAATCCCTCGGTTTGAAGCATTATTGCAGCCACTGATCTTTTTATAGTTATGTAAGATCAGTAATGTTATGTAATTAAGTTATGTAAGCCTGTAATTTCCTTTATTCTCTTAGGTGTTTCAGAGTTTTCTTTTGCCATTTTCTTTATTTCCTCAGAATAGGATCCATAATTTAAGAAGATTAGCAAACAGTCCAATTTAATTGACGAAGTTTAGTAAACAGGAGTTTCTATATTTATCAGAGAACTTTTCAAATAACCTAGTAATAATTATGTGAGAATAATTCAAATAAAATAGTAATAATGATGACTGCAAAGAACACAGAAGTCCCCTTGTAAATAATTATAAAGGAGGGAAGGAACTGTAAAGGCTACC
Organism: Origma solitaria; assembly: GCA_013397895.1. Lineage (NCBI taxonomy): Eukaryota > Metazoa > Chordata > Aves > Passeriformes > Acanthizidae > Origma > Origma solitaria. The sequence goes on along the minus strand of VZRL01006433.1, from coordinate 268,371 downwards.
GATGGCCCTGGAACTGATGAAATAAAATGAAGAATATCAATTTTTTTTCTCTTAAGGGAATCTTCCTTAATTTTTGAAAGTTTTACCGGATTCATACTGAGTCCACTAATGCTAATAACATGGACAATGCAAGTAATCACTCTGGACCAGTTGAATGCATTAAGTTCTGTCTTATTCTTGCAATCAGAACTCACTTGGAGAAATGTATTTAATTAAAAGTGTTAATAGCATGGTGATATGTAGTGGGAAGGGAGCCATGACAACAACGACAACAGCACTTACTGCCAAGTTGTAATCAATATGGATATTTTACCTGTGCTGGGTGGTAAGCAGGTATTTAAAACTGCTGTTAAATCAGAGAGGCTGGCACTTGTATTATTTGGTAGTGTGGTAAGACCATGTTACACATATCTTTATTTTCAGGGTCACTGTCTCAGACCAGAATTTCCTGTTGCCTCTGGGGAATGTTTGGAATACTTTAGGGACTGATGACCTGATAGCTAGCAAGTAGTTGGGTCTGGCTCACTTACTTTACTCAGTCAGGCTTCCCACTCATTTCAGTTTCAAGTCTACACGTACCAAGCAGGAGCTTCTCTCTGTAGCATTATTATCATTGCTGTACTTTAGAATTAGCATTGGCTAATACTGACATTTTGCAGGAATGTGTGCTTTTCCATGTTTTGTCATATATGTGCTTTCCAGATCCATTCTATATGTTCCTGTTTTTATCAACTTGAATAAGCACCTTGTCTAGGGTCTGCCACAGTCTTCATAAGAAGATCAGCATAAGGCAAAACCTTTCGTGTTCTTTTGTTTGGAGGGTGCTCAGAGACTTTAAAGAAGGCATCTATTCAGGGGTGAAATATTCCCCAAACCTTTTACACAACCACTTATTTTGTAGCGTCTGAATTTCTTCTGCCTGACTCTGTCAGATGGAAAGTCCTGCATCGGGTCAGCTTGTATATGGCATAAAGACATGCAGAATTGTTACGTACTGTTGGTCCATTTTCTTGGTTGCCTTTTGCTGAAATTTTTGGCATTTGTAAGAGGATACCAAGTGATATGAATGGCATTTTGTTTATGGTGGGAAGTCTTTATCAAGTAGGAAGACTTTATATCATTTCCTAGCTATGGTCAGAATTTCATTCCAATCTCTTCAGGATTGTTTGCTTCACACTCAGATCCTCTCAAAACAAGCCCTGAAGACACTGGCCCCCACTGATCTGAGACACTTTCCAGGCACTCACGGTTCTGTTTCTGTTTAAGTTCCTAATAACTCTGATCTGACCAATGTATCTATTTTCAGTACAGATAAAAAGGTGTAATTGAGGGGAGTTCTTGTACTCTGTGGAGAGAAATGGGTGCAGTGGAAGGTCAGTTTAAAATACTTACATCTAAAGACCAAACTAGACAGCAGGAATATCTTAATAAATATTTGTTACCTAATTTTGTGAGAAATCTGTCTGATGGGAGATGTTTGGAGGATGTTGTGCAATAAAAGTAGTATTTTACCAAGTAAAATAGCATTTCCGCTGGTTTTAATAGTCAGAGTATAGATTGCTTTTCTTACAGAAGTCCAGTAATTATTGCGGAAAGTTGTGTGACAAGTGGGAGATCTGGTTTAAATTATGGATGTCAAATCTTTTTTCTTAATGGACACAAACAAAGGCAAGGTTGACTGCATGTGAGTAAAAGGGTCAGGGGGGTATCATGTGCTGTGTGATACTGTGCCCACGCTGAGCCTTCTGCACTCCCACTGTGAAATGAGTTGTGCTTTGATGAAGTCAGGAGCTTCTGAAGAGTCTTTCAGCCCCAAACTGCACAGGATGGTCCAGTTTGCAGGTGATTCTGGCGATTTGAAGAGAACACAGACAATTTTAAAAATCTCTCCAGAAAATTTTCTGGGTGTACTTAATGTTGTGGGAGAAGTGGAAGAAGTCACAGCTGTCCTGGTGGATGGTAGCCCTGTGCCCTGCGGTCAGAGACATGCTGAACATCTCGCTCCTCTCAGCTATCAGTGTGATTCTGGGCAGCAGAAGATACATACTCCTGGAAATTTGGTTAATTAGCAACTGAAAGTACAGTGGAAATTGCTTAAAGATGAAAGAATTAGAATTTTGAACAGAAAATCTGTTAGTAAAAAATAAAGCTCTTTTTCCCTAAACTGAACTCCAAGCCATTCCAAAAATTCTCCTTCACCACAACATAGTTGTACTTTGTGAGACTATGATAGAACATAAAAGACAACAAATAAAATTAAACAAACAGATAAAATCCAATTGTGCAGGAAAAAAAGGGAGTTGAAGCCTAACTCTGTTTTTAAGGCATCCCTGATGGTAAAGACAATTATTTGAATCCTTTCACTCTTTGGTTCACAAAAATTGGCTTAGAAAAGAGCATGGGAGGACTTACTCCCAGATGCATTCCTGTTTCAAGGAAAATAGATTAAACATTACTGATAAAAGCTTTCCAATGAGCTAACAATAATGAAACCACTACAAAAGAAATGGAGGGCTATTGACTATGTTGAAGAAGCCACACATGCTTTAAGTACTCTTCCAGGACAGTCTGTTTGCCTAGACGCAAGTCCTCACTGTTTGCATTTGTTACACACGTATCCAATGGACAACGGGGTGACAGCAAAATCTATTTTAGATAGCAGAAGTTAATACAAGGGCATTAAAATGAGTGTTAAATTTGCAGTTGCTTATATTGTAGCCATAAATTCTATATAGCCATAAGTTCTATATAGCTTAAGTAAAAAAAATTAATCTGTGTAGCACTTAAAAGTTCACATTTTCCATACAATGAGAACAAGGAAAATTGTGCAAAAACTTCAGTGCAGATTGAATTATATTTGTCGGGCTTTGTGAAAGTCAGTTTCTAATGCCAAATCTCTTTTTACTGAAATAGCTAACATTAAAAAAACCCATAGCTTTCTCCCATTCTTCCCCTAAAGCCAGCCTGAATTGCTTTTCCATCAGTCATGTTTGTGGCATTTTTCATAAAATGAATATAAAATAAATTAATATGATTGATAATGGCAGACATTATTAGAATCCTCCATTTCTAATTAACTTGCTGTGCTTCATGGCACAACAGTTGTGTTTTCTATCGACTTTTGCTTTAATCTAAAACTGCTGGGGTTTTTCTGAAGACTGAATATGTTTCTTGTTTGAAATCATTCTCAAGTTTCTTCATAGAATAATTCTTACTTTGAAGATCATATGCAACGCTGATTTTACCCCATACTTAAACAGCCTCCATTTTCCTCAGTTCAGGAATAGATGGGTAGTCAACATAACACAAAAAGCTATCTGTAACAGCATTTATCAAAGGGAGAGCAATAGCTGTACTTTTGAACTGATACCAAATTTTGAAGAAATAGTTGCAAAATATTCTGCCTACCTGTATTGTTCACAAAAAGCATCACAAAAGTGTGCATCAATCAGTACATTGTAGGCTCTGTAGGGTTCAAAAATTTTCTTCTTAATCAACAACAGAGGATCACAGTAATTTTAATCTTTTGATCCTGTCTACATTAAACACGTAGAAATCTTTGGGCATTTGTAGACAGAGTAAAGAATCACTTTGTTTCTTTTAGAGATAATGGGAGCTGACAGCATTTAGTTTCTCACATGTCATGTCCAGTGCCATCCCACACCAAATCCAAACCTCATTCACTTTGAAAACATTGCTAATTAATAAATGTTAGGAACCTGACATAAAGATAAATCTTTATTTCAGACCTCCAACAGTGAATTTTGAAGATTCCCTGGTAGGTCATTCTGGATCAGTGCTTCTCTAAAATTATACCTTGTTTTGTCTAGCAGCCTTCTGCTCTTGGCCAGAAAAATGGACCTGGAGATCACACTGGAATGCAATTTTTCAATTTTCCTTCTATTTTCTCCTTTCATTTTTTTCTGCGGACAGTACAGAAATTAGACTATTTTACTACATTCTATCATCTCATCTTCTGGTTCCAGAAAAACCAGAGTTTTGAAAAATGGGAGCTAATAATTCCATAAAAATGCACTGCACTGTTTCAGAACCCCTATAAGGTACTGTTTGGTTTAACTGGATTTTATGGTCTATATTTATTCCCCCTCCTCCGCCCCGATACAGAGGTCTCTAAGACATCTCTAAATACCTCTAGGATGTTTAATTCACCTACTGGCTTGTAGTGAATACAGACAAGCAATGGAAGTAGAAAAGGTATAGCTTATTTATGCTTTTTATATATTCCTTTGAATTTCTGTTAATGTTCTGTTAATTTCTGTTGCCCCCAAAGGAGGATCACTATGCTATTCTCAGAAACAGCTGGATACTGCACTCAGATTTGGATCTTGTTATAAGTAATCTTCACTTAAATAAATGCATTTATAGGTATATTACAAACAATTTATAATCTCATAAATCAATGAAGGAACTTACAAAAGAAGCTAAAGCAATTTTTTGCTGCCCATTCCCATAATATATTTTTACTTAAACAAAGGAAACAAAAATTTTCAGTAAAGGACAGCAGGACCTTGTGACATATAAAGGAATAAACATTCTATGAAACTGAATTGGTCTTCATTCTATGAAACTGAATTAAAGAGGTTAGTAAATGGCATATAATTCAGATTCAGGGGGAAAAAAGTGTCAGTTTCAAAATTATTAAAGGCTGTTTGCTTTCCTAGAACTCTCCCTGAAAGCAAGGGGTCACTTAAGGCAACCGTATTATTCTCCTCTCATTTTATTCTCATCTCATTTTATTCTCATCTCTTTGCAGTTTCGTGAGATTGGTAACATTAGAATCCCTCCTATTTAGTTCCTTCATTCCCAAAATCTCCGAAGAAAGAATGGTGCCCTTCAGATTTAACTGAACTGACTTTCCTGCAGGAGTTCAGAAGGATTAAGGAGGTTAAGAAAGAAAATGGGATTATGGTTTAGTGGCCGGACATATGGGTAGTGGGGACTGCCCTGATGCAGCAGTCTGAGAGCTCCGTGTCAGCCTGCTACACTGTGCCTCCTGGTCATCCAGCTGGGCCAGCATGCTGCTGTCTGCCAGATGGGGCTCAGGGTGCAGGGGATATCATTGTGTTCGAACGTGCCTCTGAGAGATTAAATAGCCTGTATAAAATATGAGCTTTCATAAATTTCTACATGCATATGTCTTTGCGTTCAAGTTTGGTTGTTTTTTGTGGCTGTTTAAAATTCTTGAAACCATTTTGTTGACAAGGTTGATAACTCTCATTTCTCAGTGCAGGTGCTGAATGGGTACTGCATTGCCTGCAGTGTAATGGAGACATTTGGAGAGAATGCCAACCCTATGATTAATTTTGTCTAATAAATTCAATTTTTAATAGAGGTACTGGATCCAGCTGGTCAGCTGAGTCAACTCATATAAGCAATGTTTGAATCAAATGCAATCACAAAACACTGACAGTATTCAGAAAATTCAAGCGAGGATTCATAGGATCAAACTGACTAAGTTGCAATACATTTTCATAACCTGCTGTTTATGAGCCCTTTGTTCTGAATGCACGGTTATCAGCTTCAGCCTTGCAGCTCACCCTTCTCTGTGCCCTTAATAAGTACTTTAAAACACTTCAGTGCAAAGAGAGAAAAGTTTTCCTTGACTTGTGGAAAACACAGAGTTTGAAACAACATTTACCTAAAACTGTGATCTCAGCATTGCAATCAATTATGCCTTGCATGAGACTGGAATGGATCTGTTGTGCACAGTGAACAGGTTATGCAAGAGCACCCCCTGGATAAAGCAAAAAAGTGAAATAATTTCCTCCTTGTCGTTCGCACAGGTTATTTTGGCAAATTCATTGTGTTACTTTGAATTGGTTTGTTTCACAGAATTGTTTTGTTTTTCCTGAGAGCTGAGTTTGAGTGTGTGTACGTGTGTTGAAGGGCAGGCGGGAAAAGAGGAAAGGTGCTTTGCTATTCATGTTCGCTGCACACAGAGACATGATAGCCATTGTACAGAGTTTAACAGAAAATAGTCTGGGTGTGGTGCTATATACAGAGACCAAAGCGGATAAACCTACCCCCACGTGGGGAAGTTTCCCAGCCTTACTTCTTTTCTCAAATACTGATGTCTTTGAAGGCTTGTAGCTGCTCTAATTGGCAACATCCACAATAGCATATTAAATACAGCCAGGGAATAATCATTGTTTAGTTGTTTGCATGCACCACAGCGCAGTTTTGAGCTGCACCAGCTCGCGTCCTCGCAGACACCCAGGCTCAGTTCAAGGGTTAGCAAGGACCACAGATGGTTCCCACTGAGTTGCAGGGACACAGCTGCTCTTTTAAGGAAAGAAATTTTAATTATGTTATCCAAGCTGGGCCATGCTTCTTGCTCTCAGCCTGGAGAAAGTCTTCCAAGATATTTTAGTTAATTATTAACATTTTATGGAATAAAAAACATAGTCCATTGGTAAAGAACCAACTTACCAGCAAAGGGATTTCGGTTCATAACTGTGCTGTATGACTAACTGCTAAATTCTCAAAGGTGTTTATGATTATTTATTTCCAACAAAATTAAGGTATTTAGTTACATTTGCAGATCTCTATATTTCCATCCATGGAAAGTAATGTGGGGACAATAGTGATTTTGTATGCCAATGAGCAGAAATAATAAAAAGTGCAATGCATTAAATCCTGTGGTCATGGAGACCATAACACTTCAAAAGGCAGAAATAATGTGCAGTGAGAAGATTATTTGTTTTTTAACCTTCTTTCCCATCTCCTCATGTCCTAACCTGATTATCTGCCTATTCACACAGATTTCTGAGGATGCAGAACATGCATACAGTGCAGCATGAAGTGCACAGAACACTAATTTTGTTAAAATAAATATCCTGTCAGGTGTTCAAAAGTTTTATTGATTGCATTGACTGAAACATTAGAAAGAGCTGTGTGAAAAATATCATACAATTAAGAGGAGAAAATAAGAAAATGGCTGTTTATCTTTTTTAATGTTTTTAGTCATACAGTGCCTTAACTTAAATGAGAAGGTGAGGACTTGCTCCCCTGGCATGTGTGCTAAATTCTGGAAAATAAATTGCTTAAACTAAGCTCATCTGGATTACAGTTTGCTTCAGTATCTCTGAAGCCATATATCTCTGGCTTTGGCAGCTCAGCATTACATAGGCATTGAGCTGCCCAGGAGCAGCAGTTCACTGTATTTCACATATTGCTTTTTTTTGTTTCACCAATTGATGTATTTAAATAAAGGTGTCAGTAACCTTTCTTCAACCTGTTCTTCCTGCATCTGTGATAGTGTAAACTTAGAAGTAGATTCTCATTTCTCATATGTGAGGAATGTGACCGAAACATTTAAACCCTTGCAATGTGTGTCCTTGATACCTCAATAAAGGCACAAAAAAAAATGTATTTATCTTGTAAGGCATAGGTGGAGTCACCACATGCTAACACACACTCCTTACTTTGGGGTGCTGTATGATTAAAACAGAATAATACAGAAATAGACTGAAAATAAAACACATTTTGAAAGAACAATTGTCTGTTGAGAACTGAGATTTGTATTTGAAAGTTGTTGTCTAGTATCATATCCAGCAACCGTATCTCTATAGGACCATCATGGAGATGCACACAGTGGAAGTGTAAGACTTTGCAGCTACTGCTTCTAAGTGAAGTCAAGGCTGACTCTGAGCTAGGCATTACTGGAAATGTAGCAATTGTGATTACCAGGCACTATCCCAGAATCTTAAGTAGAGTTTGCTGTCATTCTGTTCCCACGTTTTCATTTTCTAGGTCCTGAGTTATCCTTTCTCTTTCTTAGCTTAGCTGTTGTACTTCAGAGATGACTCCATGTGCAATAGCAGTAAAAACAGATTACGGTGCTGCATGCTTGTTAATGACTTTCAAACAATACAAAAATCAGAATTCTCTCAAAAGCTTGAAATATATTCTAAAGTACTCCAACTGTCTATAATAACCAAGCACAATTTCAAGGGCTTTTGCACTCTCTTAGATGTCTTTGACATAATAGATCATGACAGACCTGTTTTATATAATCCACAAAATACTACATGAGATTTAACTTAGAATTTAGTATTTGCCTTGTTTTACTTATAACAGTTCTCACACAGAGGATCTACCTTGCTGTCTCAGTATACTCTTATTTAAAACTCTTTGTTACTGTAGAGAACAAGGATACATCTGAATTTGTCTTTCTCTGGACTGACATTCCCAAGCATCTATTATTTTACTTCCTAATACCTCTGACATTTGCTCCTGGGTATAACAGTCCCACAACGCTTCCTGGCCTTCAGCACATCTTTCTCTTTCCAGTGCAAAATTTCCAGGTGATTCCTGTTTCCTGGTAGTCTGAATAAAATAATGGTTGGGGTTTTTTTATTGGAAACTTACAGAGGTGAAGTAATTTTTAGTGTGGAGGGTACATGAGAGGTTGCTTTTTATAGCATACAACAGAGAGAATAACACATTTGACTGCAGATGATGTAAAACATAAGTACATTTACAGCTGCAAGCCATGCTGTTTCTTTGCTTACTCATTTATTTGACAGCAGTTGGCAAATGTGTGTAACATAAACATATCTTTTGGTCCAGCCCACAAATTCTCCTTTAAATACTGTCATTCTGTAGAAAATTTTGCTCTATTGACATGCATGTACACACACAATCATAGATACATTAGGACCTCTTGTGTGGGGAATGGACACATCACAGCTCACTTGCTGTGGATAATTTGGATGAAATTTCTTCCTGACACTAAGACACTTTCCTAGGCAGGTTGCTTACCAACAAGAAAAAATATGTTCTTATTTTTCTTTGGATAAACAGACCTGCCAGTTCACAAATCAAAGTAAACTGATTTAATCACAGTAATGCTAGGAGAAATCTCCATAACAGTTCAGATCTTCACTGATGAGGATGTATGAGGACATGTCACAGTAACATGTGAATTTTCTCAAGGACATTTGTACTGCCTGTCATGTTTGCTCTCACAAACTTCTGAAGAGGTATTGTGCTCTCTCAGAACAACTCGAAAATGTGTGTGCTTGTCTTTGGCTTGACTATCATGGTACATGTACTTACTGCATTCTGCTAAAGCTTCCTCATACAGAAATAATTCACAACTGAAATGCCTCGTTCTGGTCAAGGTTTCCTCATCCTGAATGCATGCTTAGTCTCTCTACTCCACATTCATAAATAGTTTGAGAGCTTTCAAACATCTGAGGTCATTGTGCTTCACACAATTGTTCTTTGTTGTGCTCTGTGAAGGAGATTACATGAGGGCAAGCTGGAATTCCTGGATACCATATTTCTCACTATTGAAGGGCTATCTCCTTGAATAAAAAAAGCAATAAGGCTATCTGAAGTGACCTTGGCAATTGTTCATGTAATTTATGACATTGTATAACTAGATGTGAGTTCAAATCAAGCAGTCCTAGAAAACCACAGGGATCATTTTCAAGCCTGATAATGTCTCTGAACTGGGCAAATTGTTGCTAGACAAAGAATACATTTTCTGAAATATAGCTCTATGCATTAAACAATGTATTTGATTAGTATTTTCCTGCAATTTAACTCTGTCTGTTATAGTACTTCATTGTCATCAATTTCGGAGCCGTGAGCACATTAAAATTAAACACATGCAATGAAGAAAAAGTTGCTGCTCAGTCAGAGTAATTCTTAGTAAGTAAAGCCAAAAAGTAAGTTGCAAAGAACCTCATTATTGCTGAATGAATATTACTAATGCAGCTACTTGCTGGCAGATTACAGATAAAGTATTTAACACAATATTATAATAATAACAATAATAATAATAATAAATAACAACAGTAATAATAACAATTATTATCGTCATTATCAACTTGTGAAATTTCTTTCTTGCCTTTTAGTTTGATGAAAAGGACACATGAAATGGAGTGCAATGAAAAAACTCTGTCTCCCTCTTCTAAAAACCTTTTGATGCCATTCCTTAGTGAGAGAGGTAGGAGATCTGCAAGTTTCCAAACTGCTGGTTTTCAGAAAATAAGACGGTGAGTAGTGGAGGGAAACTATAAAAGCAGTGGAGAGGGAAGGCTGTCACAGAGACTGTACTTCATCCTGCACTTCAAAGAATTCTGTGGGAATAAGAATATGTTGTGTGTGCCAGTGGAAAATTTTCAATTCAGCCTTTGCTTTATTAAATACCAAAACCATAAAGACTCAAAGCCAGATCACACCACACTTCTGTGTGCAGAGCAGCCTTTGATTTTGGATCTAAGCTAATTTTTTAACACACTCTTACTCTCTATTTTACATTATACCAAGCAATGTGTCCACGTTGAGGCCAAAATTTGTGAATCTGGGCCAATAAATGCATAAAAGGTGAAATACTTTCTTCCCCCAAAGGTAATTCTGCTTAAAGAAGTGAGAGGTGTCCCAGTGCCACAGAATCACAGACCTAGTAGGCAAGCTCCTCATTCAGGCCTAAAATGATAAATCTTCACTGAATGTGGTAGCTGTTGTCTGTAGTTTTCATTATCTTATTTATGTTTGTGTCCACAAGATGTGATAGAGTCCATCAGGAAACTTGGGTTCCAGCATTTGGTGTTTCACTTACAATGGATGTGAGCATTTTGGATGGAGCCTCAGAGAATTCCACATCTCTAGCCACACCTAGAAAAAAGAATGAGAAATAAAACTTGGCAATAGGTTTCTTTTTGTATGTGTGGAATATATCCGTGCAGAGCTAAACTGTGTAATAAAAACTTGTGTAAAATATATTCACAGGGAATTGGCCACAATATATCCATAATAATTAATATGCGTGTTGATCATTATCCATATTATTATCCATAATATCCATAAAGGATTTTTTCCTATGTATTATATCCCTATATTTCTGTTGTAAACATTCATTATTTTATGCATAGATTATACATTTAACACACAGCTTACGCTGCATGCTGTTCCAAGAAACAGGAGGCACTTCTTTTTGGTCCTCATCCCATCAAGTCCATGAGAGTCAAGTCAGGAAAACCCTGTAACTTGTTACCTCAGCTACTATACCTTTTATGTAGCCCTAAATTACAACTGAGAAATTTTTTTCAGAAGCGTTCAAATAAAAAATTTAAATCCTTTTGATTTGATGTAAACATATTTCGAAGTGCGACATTTTTGTTTTATGAGAAAGACTACAGTGCCAACAAACATAATTTCAAACTAGAAATTTTTCATTTTAATTGTATTTTGAAGCTACTACTTTGCTTTCAATATATAAAATGTAAAACATTTTAAAAAGTGAATTTGTCAAAATGCATCACTTAAACTGAATAGAAACTCTAACATTTCTTTATTTAGGGAGTTCAGGGTGAGGTTCAAACACTGGAAACTTTTATAAAGTATTATTCTTTAGTTAAAGAATTTGCCACAAGCACTGTATTTGACAACTGCTTTAAATTTTACTAATTTCAGCTGCATTTAAGAGGAAAGAGAGTTACAACAACAGCCTTTTTTAATGGAGGTCTCTTTCTTTACAATTAGTAATGTGTAAAAGTATTGTGTGGATTTGCTATGTTTCATGAGATTACAGCTAGCTGTAGTGCTTCAGTAATGCATCTGCAGTGACCTCATGAGAGAAGCAGATGCTGGGTTAATGAAACCTCCCATGGATGTGTGGTCTGTAGCCCAGCATCCACAGAAAATGTAATAAAACCTGAGTACATTGTTATTTACTGTATTTTCATATTTTTGTAGACTTCAAACAAAGTATTTCCATCGTCACAATAATTTTGCATCCTTCTAAGCCAAACAAAAGGCAGAAGGAAACAGCAACTCCAACCATCTGTGAATGCAAGCACAATCAGTATATGTGTGAAAGAACACAAAATACAAAACCAAAAAAAGCCTCAAGCATTAAGCTTGAAGACCTTTTAATAAACAGTGTAACCACAGACATACAGCATTCACTGGAGTCAGCGTCAACAAGGATTTGGTACAAATTACCTGCAAACTGATCAAGGGCTAAGTATCAACTGCTGGTGATGCTTGTAACTCCAGACTCCAGGTTGCAAGCTAAAGAGGTACTTATAGAGTTCAAAAAGGTCATGGATTTCAGTCTACTTTGATATTCACTCACAACCAATGTGCCTCTCTGCTGTTTTTGGATTTCTGTCCAAGGAAGTGGGGGAGGAGTTTAACATGGCCAGAAACCTCTAAAAACTTCCCATTTACTAAGAAGGTCTATTGTGTAAAACCTTCATTTTAGCTAAGAAGTTCTATTGTCAAGCATTTTTCTAGGTTTTCCAGTTTTCAACAACTATTCTCTTTTCCCTCTCCTTTGAAGAAAGATAACATCCTGTCCAACCTCAAGTAGGGAACCCCCCCTCCATGCGTGCGTGCATTTCAGCATGAATGCAGTCCTATTCTCAACTCTTGGCTAATACTAATATGGATTTTTCAGCAACTGTAATTGAACTTGAATTGAACTCTTTGACTCAGGTGTCAGTTTTACCGAGGAGTTTATCATGCACCTTTTTAACAGAGAAGAAAATAGAGTAAAACCCAGTACACCCCAGTTCGAGAGAGGATAGAAATACAGTGAAGCTCTATATTCACATATAAATCATAGCTGCAATCACAGAACCACACAGATTTCATGTTGAAGTAGGCTCAAGAATTAAGAGGAAAAGCTTTAGAATAGTAAATCTACCTTCTTTCCACACAAGACACTGATTTTGTCTCTGTTTCTTTCCCTATCTTTTTCTGACTTTTCTTACCTTCTGTCATAGGTGTTGCACCTTTTAACAAAAAATTAAAAGCTGGTTTTGCCATAGAATCGGTGTCTTGAAGTTAGATATCTGACTGATATTTTATCAATTTTATCATATTTCAAATGTCCAGAGGCTGAAAGAATTCTGTCAGAGTGTTTTGATTCTCATGAGTTTAATGAAAGTCAGTTAAGGATTTTCATGGTAGAGGATTCAAAACCAGTCTGTTGCCATTGTGCTTTACAGCTCTCTCCTTAAGTAGTCTTAGTGGTGATTCAACAAGCCATATAAATTCATCTAGGATATAATAATACTCTACCATGTAGAGTTTTAGTGCCTACTTCCTGAATGTTCCTATGAAAATTAGGACTTACCTCCTCTTAGTTACTCAATAATAAACATACTATGATAAATTGTTAATCATAGGAGCAAGGGCAAATTCACCATTACATTTACTCGACAACCAGAGAAATGTTGAAAATGTAGGCTCAGATTTAACCAATAACTAGGTACTTAGCAGAAATATATGTCTCATTATTGTATCTATCCTATGCTATTTGCAGGCACAAAAATAAGTAAAAGGTGGGTTCCAAGCCCAGAAAGAGGTTTGGTTAGATAAAATCTTTGCCCATATAATATCTGATTTTAGACTGGATGGGTCTAAGCCAATGTCTTTTTTCCTTGAAGATTAAAGTTCTACTATGTGATGAGGTGAAATTAATTATAACTTCACGAGGTTATTTCTGCCGTGTCGGAATAAATTACAGCAGTCTCCACCTGTTTGCAGTGTAGGCAAGTCTGAATACACATGGAAATAGTGTGCAGAAGGAGATGTAAGCAGCCTTGAGGAGATTTCTCCAGCAATAGTGAGGGTTATGTCTCTTTTATTATCGTGTAACTCAGCGTTCCCCAGGTATTAGTGCTTATTGGTCACGTTTACCATACTATCATGGTCTCAGGACTGGGAATTTTTTGTTGGTTTCTAATGCGCATCAGGGAATTAATCTTGCAAGATGCTGAGGAGATGATTTTTAGAAAAGACAGATGTGAGGACACTTGGCTATCTGGATTACTAAACTGGGGAACTCAAGGGAGGGACATGAAAGGATCAGACATATGAAAAAGCACAATGTAAAAGTTGTGAAATATAATGAAGTATAATTAGCAGTTTATGTCAGAAAATGAAAAACAGGTTTTCCTGACAGACCTGTTCAGCTCTTTAACCCCACAACACATATAAAGCAATTTTTCCTTCCTAACATTATTTTGAGAATAAAAGAAGGCAAATTAAATGCAAAAATGCATCTTTGGAACCATGCACAATTTGCAAACCTTTCAACCAACAAAAAATGCAATTAGACATTGTGAAAAATATTTTATTCTCTTTAATTTGTTTTGCATAGCAGGTCCAGTGATCAATGGCCACTGAATCGTAAAACTGAATGAGTAAAGCAGTGCAAAATAGAGCCATAAATTCTGAGATAATAGAAACAAAGGTGAAGTTCGTAAAAACTCAAAAAATGGGAAGTAACCCCTAAAGCTTACAATATTAAATTTTCCAAGACAATAACAAAATATTATCAATAGAAAGAAGCAGCCAATAAATGACTGCAAAAGGTAAGGGCTCAGGTAGGCAGAGATACCACACAAAAGCATCTGGAATTGCAGTGATCACAAACACGGGACAAGTCAATTTTATGCTACAGGTAAGGGTCGTTGAAAGGCTTGAGTTTTTTCTAGGGTGCATACAAACCCAGGCAACTATTCCAGTGCTGATGGAGTATCTATTTCAGGAGAGATTTCTGTTAGCCCAGGCTTCATATGTACAAACTACCTTACAGGAAAATACAAATGCAACAGTATCGATGCAACCTCACTCTACTTTACCTGTTCTGGAGAGTGGAAGAAAATGCATGTCTGCCTTTGTTCACTCCTGAGGTCAAATTAATAAATTTTATTGCGAGTCTAAGTTTAGACTCCATTTTTCTGACATGTTTCTATGAACTTGTAAAGTAGGTTGGGTTTTTCTGTATTTTTTACTTTTTTGGGCAGAAGACAAGCAGAGGAAAATATATCTGTCTATAATGTGCATATGCAGCAAAAGGCAGAAAGAACTGAAATATGAAATATGACAGGCCATAGGTGGATCACTGAACAGATTACATAAGGGTGAATAAGCAATGGCAGGACCCAGCAGGCTGAAGAAGAGGTAAATAATATGCCAGTAAAGGGAGTGTAAGTCAGTAAAAATCACTAGGAAAGGAGAGAAGAATACTAAGCAGAAGAGGGTGGTAGAGAAAGTGGGTGCTTTAAAGTCTTTAGTCACGGCTGTCTTAGTTTTCACTAACCACAGCAAGCAGTGACGTGTAAAAAATCAACCACATGGACACTACCTCTGCTGGAAAGGGAAAGGATGAAAAAATGCTAGCCTGTTTCAGACGAGGCTGTATATATTTCTGTATACATGATGAATATTCTCAAAGGAGAGTTTGACTAGGATGCTGGCTGAATATGTTCCCCTAGCAAACTCTCTTGGGCTTTTTTAAATACCTCTTAGTCATCAGCATATTCTCTTTGTGTCTTATCCCAAGGGCCACTTCATTCTTCAGTGCAGAAGCACTCATAAGCACCTTCATTTAGGACTCATTTAGGAATATCTCTGAGGGAGAACCTTGTTTTTCTTATTTATCTTTTCCTTCTCTACACTCGTGGACAGTCCAAGGCAGCCCATTTAGATTATATTTGGGTCACACACACGTGTCCTGGGCTCTCCCCCTGCTGCTAGCTGCTTAATCTTAATGATTGCAGGATGAATGACTCCAGAGACTGCCACAGTTAAGCAGATAGAAAGTAAATTAATCTGACAGGTGACTGGCTGTCCTTCCTGTAGTTTGCCAGTTCAGGCAGAGAGGGAACTGCCAGTTCCAGCTAAAGGGAGTGTGTGGCTGGGGGTGGTGAAGGGGGGACTCATATGGCCCAGCTGTCCCTGGTCTCATTCCCAGAAGTGTGTCTGGCTGACTTCAGTGGGGGATGCCTGCAGGTCAAAGGCTTGGTCCTCACCTTAAAGTGTAACAGAATTGCTGAAACCAAGATGTTTGCATGAGGGATTTTTAATTTATTGTATGGGTTTCTTCCTTTCCTCCTTTTCTCAGCAATTATGCCATGTGTTCTCTTCCTCTTTTAAGGAAGTAGATACTGCTCATGTTATTTTGGGAGGTTTCACAAGCCAGAAAAAAATGCTTTGGTTCCATCTTTTTTCAGAGGGGAAAATGCTGTAATTAATGCTATACTACTTCTTACAAATTACTTTATGATCCATTATACTCTATGTGGTACATAATACTATAATTTAATTTTGCGTGTCGGTTTCTTTTAACATGGAAGGCTTATATTCAAAGGAGCATAGAAAAAATTGCATCAGAAGTCTTATTTTACATTCACAGTGGCAAAGCCAGTAGTGCAAACTGGAAGTTCTAACCAGCTTCCTTTATGTTTTGCTGAAGAATAAGGAAGCAAAGTAAGGGGTTTTACAGGAATATTTTATGTATAAAACCTGCTCAAAATCAAGCACCTTAAAGTGGAGTCTGTTGAAGGCTGAATTTTAAGATGTCAGTTTCCTGCATCACTGTATCTTGTATCAAATAAGCTAATTGTAATTGTAGTTCTGCCTCCAGTAGGAAGGCTTTTACACTGAAAGAACTAGCCTTACAACAGAGGGACTGACTGTAATTGTATTCTTGATGTGACAGCAGGCACGACAATGTAAACTAGAGAGAATACTTGACAGAATGACTTCATGAAAATACCCTTTCTATTGAAGCTAAAATATCTTAAGGAGGCATACTAGTCATGTGGGAGGTTTCGGCTTTCTTTTTCTTCAATAAGGCAGTATTTACCCTCTGAGATCACAACCAGCCTTGAATGTAAGGGTTCCTCTCCTTGCTGTGCTAGATCAAGCAATCTGCTCTGCACCCAATTGTCCTCACACCTAAAAAACGCCATAACAGCTCCAGACTCCTTGTGGGAATTTAGCTGCTGTATGGTGCTGACATAGGTACTCTGTGTTAAAGATCCTGGTGACTCTTTTCTCCTTACTTTCACTACTTGGTTCCAGTGAAAAATGACACCTTTCCCACTGAACCTTTTCTCTCTCACACATATACTGAAATACCGATCAAAATCAGTATATCTGCATTTTCACATAACCAAAGGGGACAGCACTTCTTTTTGCTGTGGAACAAAAAAGAACCTGGAAAGTGAGAGGGCTGCTGTGGAATGGTGTGCTCTGCATCTGACTGTCTTTCGTGATGTCCTGGTTTTGGCTGGGACGGAGTTAATTTTCTTCCTAATAGCTGTGTTCCAGATTTAGGATGAAAATAATGTTTGTAACACACTGATGTTTTCACTGTTGCTGAGCAGCACTTTCCCTAAGTCAAGGACTTTCCAGCCACTCCTGATGCCTTGTCAGCGAGGAGGCTGGGGGGCACAAGAAGCTGTGATGAGACACAGGCACGACAGCTAACCCCAGCTGGCCAAAGGCATATTCCATACCATAGGATGTCATGTTCAGCATATTAACTAGGGGGAAAGCTTGCCAGGAGGGCCAATGCTCAGGAACTGGCTGAACCAATGCTCAATCCAGAAGTTGGTGGTGAGCAATCATTCTCATTTCCATTCACTGCTTTTCCTTTTTTGTTATTTTATTTTGTTGTAATTTATTTTTATTAGCACTCATTATTATTATTCTCATTGTTGTTATTATAATTATGTTATATTTCAATTATTAAACTCTTCTTATGTCAACCGACAAGTTTTTTTTTACCCTTTCAATTCTCTCCCCCATCGCACTGAAGAGCGAGGGAGTGAGCTGCTGTGTGGGGCTGTGAGCTGCTGGCTGGTGTTAAACCACGACACCTGCAAAGTCAGCAAGCTACACCCCTCTAAACTCACTGATGGGGCCAGGAAAAGCAGTCAGTTTTATTATATATCCTGTATTTTTTCCTATGCAAAACAGAAGACATGAGTGATGAAAAAGTGAGCTTGAAACCTCTTACAAGGACTCAAAAAGAAAAGCATGAGAAAGGAACCGACTGTGATAAGTACCAGGTACCCTTCACGCTGCTCCATCTCTCCTCCTCCTCAACTGGACAGGGGAGAAAATATAACCAAAGTCTTGTAGGTTACATATAAGAACAGGGAGAAAACATTCACCAAACATCATAACGGGCAAAACAGACTCAGTTTGGGAAAATTAATTTCATCTATCACCAATCAAATCGGAGCAGAGTAATGAGAAATAAAACCAAATTTGAAAGCACCTTTTCCCCTACACCTCCCACCTTCCAGGGCTCGACTTTACTCCTGGATTCTCTCCCAGGGGTACAGGGGGACCGGGAATGGAGTCTGCAGTCAGTTTATTACACAGTCAGGCCATCCCACATTGTCACTGCTGCTGTTTTCTCCCCTGTGGGAGGACTTCTCACCCTTTTCCACTGCTCAAGTGTGGGGTCACTCCCATAGTAGACAGTCCTCCACAAGCTTTTCCAAAGTGAGTCCTTCTCATGGGCTCCAGCTCTTCATGAACTGCTTCAGCCGTTGGACTCCCAAGGTGTCACAGGTCCTGCCAGCAAACTTGCTGCTGCATGGGATCCTCTCTCCTTGGAGACACAGTTCCTGTCAGGACACTGCTCCCAGCACAGGCTTTCCAGAGGGTCACAGCCTCCTTCAGGCATTCACCCACTCTGGTGTGGGGCTATCCATGGGCTCTAGGTGTGTTTCTGTTCCTTGCTGGACCTTTATGAGCTCAGGGCACAGCTGCCTCACCACGGGCTTCCCCATGGGCTGCAGTGGAACCTCAGCTCTTGTGCACAGAGCGCCGCCTCCCCCTCCTTCCTCACTGCCTTTGATTTCTGCAAATTGGTTTCTTTCACTCTTCTCTCGCAGACGTGGTTGTGCAACAGGCTTTTTTCTCTTTATACGTTCACTGTCGCAGATGTGTTACCACCACTGCTGATCAGCTTGGATCACTGACTTATTGGGCTTAAAAGCAGCTTTGAGCTGGGGCTCTGCTGAAATATGAATTGGGGCACAACAAAACAAAAATGTATGGTGTGAACTGGTCCAGTTTATTTCTTTGGATACCGTCCATTCTGTTTCCTGCAACAGAGATTAGATCAATAGTGCTAAACAGAACATGGGATGCAAAAGATTTGATGTTGCCGTCTCGTAGTAATAATTTAAAGCCAGTCAGAAAGAAAAAAAGGTTTTATTCTATTCACACATTGTTGAATCTGTGAAACTGGAAATGTCAGCAGAGATGGTGTTTCTCTGGATTATGCAGGAATCCTTTCTGGATTTCTCTTGGGCCACCTATTCCTGAGACCATCAAGGAGGTTATATGGGAGCTGGACTGCCAGGAAGCAATGGATCTGGAGCATCCCCAGCCAATTACTCACCCTGCAGTCAGCAGTTTCAGCACTCTTACATTTGCAGGTCTGTTGAATGGATCTGCTGAATCTCCTGGATGAGAACCACTGGAATTTCAACATGCCAGGCAGAGAAGCAGACAGTTTTGTGTTCCATCACTGGGCTGGCTGCCTGGCAAGGTTTCTGAGGAATGTGGGCTGCCATCCAGATTTGCTGGGACTGGGCTGTTCAGTATTTGCACAGCAGGCATGCTTAGCTAATGCCCTGGAATAGGAGTACCAGTCTAAGATTTTACCTTTAAAAATAGTGAAGGGGAAAGAAACAATTTTCAATGAAGTTGGTTTGAAAATCGACTTCTGAAGTGCCCATGTGAGGGAATTTGCTTGCTCAGACTAGTTCTTACAGCTATTCGCCACAGTCTTTCCAGGCGCAGAGAGGCTCACACTTCATTCACTTGCTGACATTAATGCCTTGCTGTTCCAAGGAAAGGCTCATTTGTATGAAGAGGAACCAGCTGACATAAATCCGGCGTTAGAACGAGACTTTATGTATAGGAGCAGATAAACCTAACCACAAGGAAACGGGAGAAGGGAGTTAACAGTTTTCTGCAAAATATATTATCAACTTTTAAATAAGGACTAATGCTATTTTATCACTTAATTGAGAAACTTTGGAACACTGTTACACATGGGATAAAACACTCAAACCTTAGAAGTCAGGAAGCTGATTAGAAAATTTATCTTTTAGCCATCTTGCTGTCTGGTTGTTAAAATCGAACACTTGCAGCTATGCATACTAACAGCAGGAGGATTTCCCATCTGTGGTGTAATTGCTTTTGTCAGTTTGTATCAATGTAAAAAGGTGATGCTGTTTCACAGAGAATTTATTTGGGGAGGTTCCTGGCACACCAACTGCTAACCACTGATGTCCTGCCAAAGAAACAGAAACATTACCTCTTTACTCTGCAACAAACTTGCTAGGATTGTGCACCTGTAAAGAAAGGGAAGAAGGGAAGTAGGGGAAAACCCACAACAAACCATTTGTTACCAAACTTGTTTTCCTATAAGGTAAAATAGGCTGTAGTTTTTCTGGATTTTTGATAAATGAAAAAGACTTCCTCCTGCTTAAATTCAGTTAATTCATCCTGTCTTTGTTAGCTCTACTTAAGTTTGTTTAATCCTATAACACTATTTTTAAACAGAACCATTTGAAGGCTCTGTGTCTATTTTTCAAGCTGTAGTCATGAACTAGAACTTGAAACTAGTAATGAAATTTAGTGGTAATTTTTTTTTTCTTTGGAGTGATTTCTAGTAATTTAAAACCTTGCTTAAATACTTGTTGGAGCCTGTAGAAGAACAAATGAAGCCAGTAGGTTTGACTTCTCTGGATTCTGAATAAGAAATTGCAGTCTTAGGCCTTAGTTCTCACAAATATCATAAAGTCTCAGTGAGAAATATTCTTCTTATATATACTTGAATACAGGTTTAGAACTTTGGTTAGGTTTATCAGTGATGTCAGTGCTTTCGCTCCTGCTGCCTTCTTGCAACTGTCCTCTCCAACTGGAGCTGTGCCATGAGCAATGAAGGAGAAAGTACTAAGCCTAGACTGTGAGAAGGTAGGGTCTCTGTAGGGAGAGTGGAGCTCTCAACACAATTATCAAAACTGTAGTTAGACTATGTTTATTTGAAAAGAAGAAAATTATCTTAAAGGAAGCTATAATTTTGCATAGTTTCTGCAGTGACATTGGTGCTTTGTGCTCAGCTCCTGCAACCTCTATCCATAAATAACTGTGATATTTTCTTGCAAGTGGTGAGGGTTTGATAATTCTAAAGAAGTGAGACAAGTTGCAGAAATGAACATGAGAGACCTAACTAGCTGGAAATGCTTGCTTATGTAGTGGTATTAATAACATGGTGCTCTGACTGTGGAATTGGGAAATTGCAATCATTTGGTGAATTTTTGAGGCCATTGTGATGCTTCTGTGTTCAGTTTGATCATCTGCTGCAGGGAGTTCAAGCCCACATCCCTCCTGCTGCCCTGGGTATCAAGATATGGGCTGCTCTGCTTGTTCCTGTGGCCTGTTCAGAGGTCAGTAGATAAAATGCCGAAAACGTTCTTACGAGTAAGGACTCTTCCCCTCTGATAAGAGAGGTGATCATTACCTGGCTATTGAGCCAAGCTAACACTTCTTTTCTCTCCTTTGTCGAAAGAATCTTGAATCCTTTTGCTGCGCAGCAGAGCAGCTCAAAGAGGATGAAGCAGAATGACTCCCAAAGCAGAATAGCCAATAATAATGAGAAGAATGGACCTCTCTCAGTGCTTTGCGGGGATGGAAGAAGGTTCTGAGCTGCAGTTCATGACCTGGCAGACGTACCACCTTACAGACTCCCAGGTGTGATTTGATATGAGATTTTTTTGTCAGATTTTCCTGATGGCTATCCCTAATGGAAAGCTTTTTATAAGGGCTCTGACATCTACTGTTCAAGCAATATGAACACAACTTGCAGATTTTCAAGACTGACCTAGAGTCCTTGGTATTGCATGCAACATGCTAGACCGTAACCCCTGCTTCCCTGCCTCCCTTCAGCCCCCAAAATCAAAAAGGCCTCTGCACTGAGAATAAAATATTCACCATGTGCTGCTGAGGATTTCATAGATATATATTTTTTTGTTTGCAAAAATGATGCAGCCTCAAGGTATTTTGAATTTTAAAGCAGGGTAAAAATTGGCAAAATTCTCACTGAATTCAGGAGTTCTGCATTGATAGATTTAATTTAAGAACCCTGAGGGCTGCATTTGCTTGGTCTGATATATTCTGACAAATATGACTAAACATTATTCTTGTAATTTTTTTTTTGTTTTTCTCTGGTGATTCATAGCTTAGAGCCTATTGTTAACATTGGATACGTGCCACTTTCACCACTGAACATATTGCAGAAATCTAAAAACATTTCTGAAATATCTAGATGACAAAATTATTAAAAGCTCTTGAAGATATGCAGTGCATTTGTAGCTCATGAGTGGGAGAATGAATTGCATACTAACCATTATTCAGAACTCATAGTTTGTAAGACCATTTGCTTACTGATAAAAGGCTTTTGCTATGTGTTTTTTTGAATATTTAAATTCAACAAGGTAAATCACTTGCTTCACATGGGAAACAGATGTTGCTGAAAAAGGTAGTTGTCTTAATAAGGAAAGGATGTCAAAAGGCATTGTTGTTATAGTAAGTGTATATGATGCTCAGAAATGCCTATTGTCCCAAGGCAGGAGAATATTTCCCCCTCTGGATTTCTCTGTCTGCCCCAGATTTAGCTCTTACACTGATAACTGAGGTCAGTCAGGTTTCCCAAAGAGTGCGCATGATGAAGGAGTGTCTGCCTCCTCCCTTTGCTTTTTAACCCTCTCCACAGTAAGGAGGCTCCATTTTGTGTAGCAAAACAATAGCACCCCCCCCTCTCTGTGACTAAATCCTCTTACCAACATATTTCCATCTGAATACTCTTAAATGTTAACTTTCCCCAATCAGTTGTTTTTTCTCCCACACAGGAGTGCATGACTAGCTATTGTATTTATCTGACTTCAGGGGTTTTGCACTCCTGACACTGACTGTAGTATCTGAGTGCCTTCTACATGCTTCAGTGTTAAAAAATTGAAGTCAGTCTGTATTTCATGGTTTGAAGATGGTCACTTTATTTCTAATTGTGAAAGAATGATAGTTTCATGGTGATGTTGGCAAGGATTAGAAGTAAAAATAAGCGTCAGTCTAGCAGGGGCCGAAATGCCTGAGGGGCTCTTATGGCTTCCATAAGGATGTTCCATGCTTCTGGTTTATGTTCTGGTTAAAAATTACTCATCTTGCAAGTTAGGATCAGAGCCTCTGAACAGAAGTGTGGTGTATATTCAGCAACCTCTGGATGGATGAGAGGCACAGCAGTGCTGTGTGTGCAGCCCTCACCCCTTCGGATCTGGCTTTGTCTGTGGGTGAGAATGGTCTTTTGCACTGTAACCAAGGGGTGCAATGACCCCGAGATCAGCTCAGCTGGTAAGGGATTGGTGCTAATAATGCCGAGCCCATGCTTTCGATCACTGTATGGATTATTCACTTAAGAGTCGGAATTGATGATCCTTTCAGGTCCCTTCCAACTCAGAATATTCTGGGATGTTTCTGTAATTGCAGCCACCCAGACATGGCCTTGGTGTGTGAAGACTAGAGAAGTCCCAGTAGCTCCTGTCAGTAGGACAGTAGGACCAAGTAGGTCCCTGTCCAAGAACTCGGTGTATATTTGATTGCTGAAACCTAAGTTGCTCTAGCTGTTTGGTTATCAGCTCCTTGGCTAGGCAAATCAAAGTTACCATGGTTAAAGGCACGAGTTTCTGGTGCACAGGTATCCTGTAAAAGGCATTGATTTCCCTGTCTTGATTTAGCCTTTCATATCTAGTTACTAAGGGTCTGACTATTTTATTAAAATTATCCCTGGGATATGATGTCATTGTTAGCTACTGAGGAAAGGCTCATGAGAAAAGATGGGTCTTGCATTATGCTCTAAAAATAGTAAAGGTCACTCCCGTCAACAAAAGATAAGATTTTTCAAGTTAAGGAAAACCCCATGTAATCTCACACAGACAGAGCACACAAAACCAAGGCAAAGTGCAGGAAATACATCAACAAAGTCCAATTGTGGGAAAAGACATTCAAAATACTTAACACTATGTTAATGAGAATATCTTTTCCATAAAACACTTGCTAAAATTCAAAGTTTTCTGACAGAAACTATACAACAAGGCTGTAAAACTCCTGACTTTGGGAAAGATTGAATTCAGCTAGAGCCAAAAAACTATTTTGAAAGTAGTATCAGAGTACTCTTTCAAAGTACTCCAAACAAAATTATTAGGGTTCTTTCTCTCTTATGAAGAGAACGTGTCGGTGTTTCAGTTTTATTTCCAAGGAAACAAAACATCTGTCAAGCTCTGGTATCAACAATTTCCCAGAATGAAGTCGCATACAAAATTCATGTGATTAGGAAAAAGAAATCCTAAATATCCTTATTCTGATACCCAAGGACTCCTTGATCAGCTCAGGTTTTGGAGAAGTATAAATAAATGAATTTTAGATGAGGCAGGAAAGAAACATAAGTAGATACGTCAGTAAACCCCATGAAAGGTAAAACAATCATCGTTTTAATTTTGAGCATTAAATTTGGGCTTAATAAACTCATTAGGATGCAGTTGAACTACCCTGTACAGCAAGACGTGGAGACAACTAAGGACAAGACCATGCTCACTGAAAGAGTGGAACAGCCTGGCACAGAGGGAGGAAAGGTGTCTGCAACCTTCTGTGCAGGGGGGGGTTCTATGAAGAGCAGAGAGAGAGGGAATGAAGAGGAGAGAATGCAGTGGGAACATGTGAAACTGCCACCAGAGTCCAAATCGCTGCAGACCACAATTTAGCAGAGGTGGGATTCTCAGTTTCACATGGAGGCAGAGCTCAGTAACAAGACCTTAAAAGTAGGTCACATGCCAGCACTAACATGGGCCCATGTTAGTGCCTGAAATCTGAAGAGTCTGGGTATTTTCAGGGATGGAAGTCAGGGAAAGTTGTCTGCTTATGTTAGAGCAATGAACCATGTGCTACATGGCTTATGCAAAAACTCCTTTTTTAGGCTTGTTTGACCTTCACAGTATGCAAACTTATTTTGAGTACACTAAGCTTCTGATAAATATTTATTGGTATTGTATATTAAGTAAACAATTATAGGGGGTAATGAGGAAAATGTTTTACAGATATTTTAGTATCTTTTGAAGTAAAAAGCATAGTGAAAGTGAAACAAAACAAAAATTACCTTATAGTAAATTTCCCATAATTTTAGTATTTTGTACACCCGGGAAATCAGTGGGAATAGAGAACATTTTTCTGAATTTGGAACAATGACTGAGACTTTTAACAGAAGTATCTGGGTATAAAAGTTATTTATGGCAATTTTCAATTTTAACTTCTCCAATGACACTTGAATGTACTGGCTGCTACTACTGGTTTTTTTCTTCTAGACTTCACAGGATATTTCAATAAGAAAGGTGGTGACTTTTTTCTTTTCTTCCTAGAAGACTGGTTATAGTTGTTGACATTTGCTAGGTATTATGGATAATTTCAGCAAAAAAGACCTTTTTTTCAGCATTCCAGGCTCTTCCTAAATTTTATGGTTATGTTTCCATTGTTTTAATGTCCTGAGGTTTGTGTATACATATCTGTTCTAACACATTGTCTCTCTAATGCCCCAAACTCCACATGAGTTTGCCCTCTGAAAGGTTTGCCTTGACTTAAAAATTTGGAGAGTAAACCATTAGCAAAGTAGTTCAAGATACTGAATCCTGCATTTGTATTTCTTTTGATCATAAGGCATACAGTATTATTATTTTCTAGGGATTCTAAAGGCAAGCAAGAATCTCAAGAATTTGGTGGTCCTAGAGAAATTTTCCAAAACAAGTATCTAAAAGGTTTTTCTGTCAGTGCCTCTCCCAGAGAGAACTTCTGAGAAGATTCATAATCTGCTGATAGCAACCAGGCAGGTTACATGTTGAAAATGCATACAAATATGCAAATTTTTGACACTCACCGGAATAGGAGCAAGACGTCCCTAAGTATTATTTATGAGATGATTTATTTTAGTTTACTTCTTGGTGAAATGAGAAATATTGACACTTCCGAACTTTCCAGCTCTGCCTGTTCACTGCAAATGTAACTAAGGTGTAGACAGTGGTATGCAAATGAATGCAACCAACACCATCTGGGTAAAGATAGAAATGCAGTCCTTTTGTTCTTTGTTATATTTGGCTGTCATAAAGCTCATGTTGCATGTTGTAATTATTGCTGAGATGCTGAGGACTTTTGGTCAGGAGCTTTATACCACCAATTTCTACATGGTGGAAAATATGTGCTTGAGATGTCTGAAACTGAATTTCTTCTGCTTCTCACTTAGGGAAAACAAAACAAAAAAAACCTAGGAGTAGAGGGGTAATGACTGATGGAGACAAAATTTAAACCAGGTTTGTTGGTTGTATTACCTGGGAAAACAGAATGCGATTATTAATTTTAAAAATATAATCTGAAGACCCAAAACAGTTTTATTAAAAAGATTACTTGCCTTTTGTTTTCTTATTCTTTTTCATTTTAGTATCTCTTCACAAACTAAATATATTATGTGGTTTTATGAGTTGAAAGTAACTGTAAAAGTTAAAAGTAAAAATGAAGAAAAACAATGAAGTTATTGAAAAATGTATGGGATCTTTTCATGATGGCAGGAACTCTAAGCTAATTGGTATAATCTTAAGCAGGTATGCCATTGATCACTTTAAAAAAGTAGCCAGCTAATGCATATCTACTCAGGTTTAAAAAAAAAGACATTAGTAGCTGAAAAGTGAAATAGCTTTCCTGGGATTTTAAACAAGCTAAAACATAAGAGGAAATTAAAGAATATCTTTCCATGGGTCACCGGAAGTTTATCTATAAATAGAGCATGCATTTGTTTCATAACTAGCAGACTGCAAAAAACAACTCTTGGTGCAGAACTGCTGTAGAGAAAAGGCAGAGTGACCTGCACTGGTATAAGTTGTACATCTACACCAAACTGCTGTTCCTGCGGCTGGAAAAGTCAAAGCAGAAAAGGCATTACCTCCTGAGATTTTTCTTCTCAGCAGCTACTGAGAATTTTACCAATAAAATCTCAATTCTGCGAACAGCCTGAAAAAATTAATCAAATGTCTGAAGTTTAGGAGCAATACCAAGATCTTGTATGAACTAAATATCTTCACACTTCCAAGATGGTGAAAGTGGCAGTTCAACTCAGATGCTAAAATTCTTATTTTGGTCTCATTCTATTTAAGAAAATAATTAGAAGACAAATAAATTTTCTATTGAACATTAGAAAAAAATAAGTACCACGACAAATATGGAATGGTTTTGTGTCATTCATGAGCATAATTCATTTAAGAAAGTAAATCATAGCCACAGAAATTAAAAATCTGTAGGTCTGTCCCTGTCCAGCACACTAAACTTAATTTTGTATATGGAAACTTGCTTATAAAGGTGCTGCTGGGGTTTTTTGTCAATTACTGTACAGCTTTTATACAGAGGAACAAAGTGCTGCTGCTAAAGACACCGATATTAACATAACGGCCCTTTCACCAGTTTGTGATTCTTCCAGTCAAACTACTTACAGCACTGTAGGGGCAGAATATGCACTTGATGATTTGCTTTCTTTAATGGGGTGTTAATATGTTGACTCTAATTTTTTGCAAATGACTTGATTTGTCAAACACTGCTTTGGGCTAAAAAATAAATAAATCTGCCCATGCACATGCATGTTTCTCAAACTGCTTCCACTGAGGAAGCGATTTATTTTAAATTTCCATGTCCCTAACCCCTAGCCTTGATGGGACCTGTCGAGAAGGTCTCCACCATCCTACTCCCAGACTGCCACACTGTGATCCCTCCCACATCGTGTAAACGGTTGTGACTGCTGTTGTGCTGGACTATGTGGCACACAGAGTGTGCTGTGCAACAGAGTAGTTTCAACTGTTTTCCTGTCCTTCATGGAACTTTCCATACCTAAGCTACTTTGATATCATCACTTACTTCCACACTTTTTTTGTGGTTTGAACAACATCACTTATCACATGCAATTAGGTCTCTCAGCTTACCTTGACTGACCTTTGGGAGGAAGAATTTGCTTCAGAAAGACACACCCCATTTTAGATTCATCTAAGAATAAAAATATCTTCCAGGCTCCCTTGTAGCCTGCGAGCAAAGAGCTTAATGACTTGCAATGCCCTTACTCGCACTGCTACATTCACAGGCAGCTCAAGAAAATGTTTTTCTTGCATGGCAAGTTATTGCAAATAGCAATCACATGTTGTAGGTGCTTTATAATTAGTGGTGACTAACAACCATAACTCTCGCTCTGATTTAATTTCATCCTATGTTTTTTTTTCACCAAGAAACACAGGGACATTTGTATCTCAAATCTTGGCTCTTAATAAAATCCATGGAGGAAAGTTAGGAGCTTAAGTTGGGAATGTGAAGGTTTTGTTGCCCCAGCAGAAAGCTTGGCCTTCCAAAGGGTGCATTTGGGAAGATCAGTCAGAGATACATCAGCAGCAATGCTGGCTGCAGTACTGGGGATCTGGTAGCCACCAAATTATTTATCATAGCTGTTCAGAACCGATATCTGGGAACTGTGCAAGAAGCAGAAAAGCCTGGGAGTTGCCAGCGTGCAGCTGTATCATGATTGCGTGCACCCCTGGTTATTTGTCCGAGATGGAAACTGCCTTAACCTGCCTTAACTTGTTATGTGGCCTCTCAGCATGCTTCAAATTAATAATATTTATGGTGGCCTATTTTGCTGCTAACAGAAATAACAACGTTGGCTTAAAGCAATAATGTCCATATATATCCTAGAACTCCTAATTCCTTTGCAGAAAAAAAAAAAAAAAAAAAACCAAAAAACCTGACATAAATTGTACCAGGGTTGCAGCTGCTTGGAGGCTTTTGTTACCTTGTTATATCTTCTTGTCTTGACTTCTGTCTGAGCTAAAGTGATTAAAATCTTACCCTGTTTCTAAGACAGCTAAGAATCAGTCAATTGAGGCAATGTACAATTAATGTCTGACAGATGTGCTAAATTCCATTAGCGTATAAATTAATCCAAATCATGCAAAAAATTTCTCTGTTGGAGGGGTAGAAACAACATCTTCAAATGGATGTCTAAAGGCAAATGGAGAAATAGTGCATGCCTCCAGAATTCTGATATTGTCTGGATTTTACATGAAGGAAAAGTGAAATACAAGACAATACTATTCTGTCCTCTCTTTGTTCTTCCAGGACTATTTGTATCTTCATTGGTTGGAAGTCTTTCATCACATGAGATGGGTTCTCCAGCTATCCAGCATGTTCTTCATGGATCTTGGGCAGAAGTGCTTCAGGTGTCCCTTGGCTTTAGTGTTTGTTATGCTGCATCGCTCCTGTGGAAAGTACTACCTTTCCCTTCCAGGTCCAGAGAATGTCTTGTTTTATTTCAGTCTTTTGTATCAAAATGTGCATTAAGACTTCTATCTTTATCCTAGAATTAGCAACTCATTTCATTTATGTGTGTAAGACCTGCAGACAGGATGTAATTAATGTTTGTTACTTCTCATTAATTTATATTAGGTACATAAATACTATATTAGAAAACCAACCCTTTAATTTTGATCTCTCCAGAAAATTCCAAGACAATTCTGATTACATCTCAGCTATCAGTTATTGAACACATCGTGTCTGCATTGGAACCAACCCAATTGCTTAGATTGCTTGTTGCTTGCATAAATTAAGGAGTGTGTCAGACAGGGCAGCATTTTATGAATGTACTAAGTGCTATGTAAATAGAACAGAGTTAAATGGGTGAGGGGATCATTTTTTAATGATAGATCAATAGATTCCTAAGTGCATTTCTTAGCATGAAATACCATTTTGCTGAGAGCTTTGTTGTCCTGGCTGTGTCTGATGCACGATGGGGGACACCCTTTGTATTATCATGGTCTATTTTAGGTCCTGATTTATTTCTGACTCCCCCTAACAACTACATTCTTATTGTGTCATTGCTACCAATGTTTCTCTATGTTACTTTCACCTTCGAGTTTTAATTTTTCCTCTAAATTCGTATTTCTTAGTGCTTAAACAATGTCCCACAAAGTTTCTCAAAACAGAGTTAGTAAAGCGATAGGAAATGTACCCAAACCCATCCCTGTAGCTGAATGACACCTTGGTTAGGTGTTTGCAACCTTCCGTATTCATTTTCACCTTAACACTGCTAAGGTACTGACCAAAAAATTTTTTCAGGTTCTCAGAACTTTTCATAAGAGGCTCATAACTTGCCCTATTTTATTAAACCTTTTAAGCAATATATTAAATGAACTTAATTAGTGAGTGAAATGTCCAAATAGCTGGAACCCAACATTTAAATTTACAGCATTTGAATTTGCCTCTCTCCTTAGAAAAGAGTTTCACTACATTTACTTCTCTTTCTCAGTGTCACTTTGTGTTTTGGCAGAATTGAACACTATACAGTGGAAACTATTCAGCATGTAATATTGGAGCTACCTGTAACCTTGACAGAGGTAAGGGCTCCTTGAGGCCAGATTGGCTTACCTCTGTGTGATGCTAAGAACCTCATGCATGTCTGAAGTAGTTGCACATCTCCTTGCAATTTGCTCAGTGCACGTCTGTGTCTCAGAGAAGCAGAATTTGATCAGATCTCTGCTACTGGGAACCCCATCCACAGGCTGATGGACGACACCCTTTGGCTGACCTGTATCAGCTTCATTTAATTTTTCAGAGAAGCCTCATTTTAAACACTGAGGCCCAACAACTCTGGGGTTATGCAAACCTGATCTGGGAATGTGTGCCTGCTGCTACAAAGAGAGCATTAATTTGCCCCTTCTTTCCATGAGCTTTCTGTTCCCTGCCTGCAAATGCACAGATGCACAGATTCCTTGAGGACAGAGTTTTCTGGATGGATTACATCCCATGTGATGTGCTAGACTGCTTTACCTCTTTGATCTGCTCTGGTGCAACACAGGAGTAACTAGCCATGGCTAATCATGGCAGACAGGCTAATCAGAGAGCCTGGAAATGAAAATCAGAACTTAATGCATTTTGATTCAGTGAGTTAATATTGAATGAAAAACTAAAGTGTTTTGATAGAAAAATGTCTCAAATTTTTATTTTTTCCTTTCTCTTTTTTTTTTAATGGTTACTGCAAAACTTTAATCACAAGGAAGGAAGGCAGTGTCAGTATCAGAGGTTCCTTGCTTATTTTGTTCTGCCTGATTTCTTTCATCATCTTTTGGAAGAATTCCTAGCTCAATGTGTCTTTTAGTAAATACTTCTTCCCAGGTTTTTAATTTATGCCTCTCCTAATGAAGTTCTTGAGAGTCTTCAGCTCCATGTGACAAGAGTTTCCTGAATGCTAACCTGGGGCTGTGTCCTTTTGTGGAACATGGTAATTGTGAGATGACTTACAAGAATGTTAAGTAGCTGCATTTTGCTTTAGGAAGCATACCAGACTGTCATTTCAAATCTGTGAGGAAACATAGGTATGTTACCATTCATCTGTGCTTTATTTCAGTACTTCCTACTGAGAGGAATTAATCTGGGTTCTGTTCTAAATGAGAGTATCCCTACACTACAGTAACAAATGCAACAACACTTCTGGTGTTTCCCTGCTTTTAAAAGAAAAGGCATGGGCACAAAACTTGCATATCGAGAGGGGTCACAATTCTGGCAGCAATATCCAATCTCACACCTTAATGCTCTTTTCTAATTATGGGTTTGTGGCAGTAGTTATGTTCACATCTGATCTCAAGTTTGTTATTATGTTAGTTTACTATACAAGATGAGGGAAGAAGATGGAAAAATTAGCGTGACCATCACAGTATAAATGCAAAATATTTTGTATCAAACCATTTATCCAAGCAAACATCTCTAACCACTTTTGCCTACTGTTGTGATATTAAACTGTGTATGCCTCGTAATCTAGCCCTTCTAAATTACTCTCTCAGTTTCTCAATGCAATAATAAAGTGGATCTGCAAAACAGAAGTAATTGTTATAGCTCCTTAAATGTACTGGAGAAAAAAGTACATTTATGTTACAGTGTCCATTCACTGGTCATTTGAAGAAGTCATAAAGCAGATGAAATATACACTGTCAGCAGTATAAAGTAGTAATCCCCTTGTGAGATCAACTGAGACGTAAAGAAAAGGTGACTGACAATAATTACTCCAGAGACAAGAAACAGAAACAGGCCCACTAGTCTTGATTGCTCAAGGAACTTCAGAGGACAGAAACAGCAGGAGTTATGGCACACCTGTTTCCACAAAATGTCCAAAATGCCAATAAAAAAACTCTGTGATATATAAATGGATAGAAAATATAGTAAATGTTGCATTGCCACTCAGGGTCCCATTAAGGCCTGCTAATTCAGTAAGGAGTCCAGATCTTTATCAGTATCAGGCTACACTGATTTTTGAATCATGTCTTCCAAGCTGTTATGACATTGCTTTACAGGCTCATGATTCCTGAATCTCTGCTTTTATTTAGCTGATCAGGTCAGCAGGGCAGCACTGAAGCAAGCCATGCTTTGGCCACAACACTCTTCTAGTGTAGATCATGCTGCAGTAACTTTTCCAAGGAAGGTTGTACTGGTTGTTTGAATCCATACAATTGTCTCCTTTTAAATCAAGACTAAGTTGAATTCACATGGAAGAAACATCTATTTTTATTACCCAGCTTCCCTCCCAACACCCAAGCAGGTGAGCTCATTAAAGAGCTATAATAAAGCTACTCCCATGGGCAGAATACAGGGAAATATATGAATCACAGCATCGCAAAACAGGCGAGATGGGATGCAACTCTGAAGATTGTGTAGTCCCACTCCACTGCTCAAAGCAGGACCAACTATGTCACATTGCTCAGGATCACTTCTAATCAGATTTTGAGCATTTCCAAGGAAGAAGACTAAAGACCCATGGGCCATCTGTTCCAGTGTTTGGTCACCCCTTCTTTATCTACATGCGTCATCATGTGTTTGACTCTGTGCCCGTTGCATCCTGTCCTGTCTCCACTGCCCTGAGAACAGACTCCCTTCTGTTGCTCTGATTTTCTGATGTTCATGGAGATTCACAGAAGCTCACAGGGAAGTCAGGCAAGCAGGACCCAAGATGGCGATTGAGAGAGCTTTATTTACAAAAGTTTCTTTATATAAGCATTAATAATCTAGCAACTACTGGTCATCAGTTTTCCACCCCCTAGAACGATAGGTTACAACTCTACAACATCCAGTACCAAAACCACTGAGATTAGAAGAGTACAGGAATGCAATTTATCTCTATTCTCCATGAGAAAGAAAAGAAAGATTTCTAAAACAGTGCAACTACACCCTTCCCCTCTAGTCTGTCTCTCCCACCCTACTAGGACTCCATATACACGGATAAGGTCTCCCCTGAGCCTTCTTTTCTCCAGACTAAATAGTCCCAGTTCTCTCTGACCCTGTATGGCAGATATTCCAAGCTTCAAGCTCTTCATCTTGTTCACGGCTGTGCACCGGACTCCCCACAGCAGACCCATGTGCCTTTTTGCATTGGTGAGCACAGAACTGGGTACAGCATTCCAGGTGTACCTCACCAATGCTGAGTGCAGGGAAAGGATCGTATCCCTCAACTTGCAATGCCCTTCCTAAAGCAACCCATGATGCTGTTGGCTTATCTGTCCAAAGGGCTCATGCTAACCTTCACATCTACCAAGACCACCAAGTCCCTCTCTGCAGAGCTGATTTTCAGTTTAATGAGATCAAATGACTGAATCAAAGTAGATGTGGTATTACCCAGGGTTATCACACAGATAGCTTTTTGTAAAATTGATCATTGCTGCAAATACTGAAATAAATGTGTGTAAACAATACAAAACTGGTATTTAGCTGACTATAAAATGAAGGGTTTATGATCAGTATTACACTTTCAGGAGTCAACTGCTGCCAAAATAACCATTCCCAAACATATAAAATACACAACCCTAACAGTTTTAACTACTAAGATATTGGGATGCAGAGTAACTTAAATTGTTGCATATGCTTTGCAACACTGAAATTTATCTTATGAGTTTACCTGCAGCTATGGCAAATCACTTTTTCAGTGGAATCTTACTTTATTCTCTTAATATCAAAAGCTAAGTATGCCCTACTTGTCTATAGGCACATGTCTATTGGTGGTGACTTTCCAGACTGATTTCTACTGAGCCACCATCTAGGCATTTCATATAAAAATGGGGACAGCAAATGTGGGAAAAAATATATCTTCAAGAAATAGCCACATTATGTGTTATGCTATTTAAAGCAAATAAAAAACTGGAAACCAAAGACCATTCACAACCACCCCACACACACTTCGAGAAAGGATGGAAAGAATTCTAAAATGTATTTAATTTTTGAAAATAAAAGTCATATGAGTGCTCTGCTTGGATGTGGTAGGGCAGCCAGATGAGGTCTTGAACTTTTCCTCTCCATAAGAGATGGCACCAACAGCTGGGTGAGCACCACTGGCCCCCAGCACAGGTCTGCCTCAGTGCATACTCATGCTGCTGCTGAGAGTTTCAGGTGTCGAGAGACTTACACCTACTTCTTGTGTTCAGTTGTCTTGATATCTTTCAAACAGAAATAGAAAGGGCAAACCCACATGATTCGTGTAGGGAACATAGGCAGATGGTTAAGGGTTGAACTGCAACCTCCTAAGCTTGGTAGCTGGAGCTTGTGGTGCAATCTGTTCTGTGAAACATCCTTTCCCATGTTATTTCTGGCTGTTTCTGCAATGCGTCATCAAATGCTATTCATGCTATGAAGCACAATGATTGCATTGCTCTTTAATTCCCCTCAAGCTTGCCGTGACTGTTGATTAAACAGTATGTGGGCTATGATTAGCTTCAATGTAGAATACAAAATTGACTCCTACCTACTCGGGGGGATCACCATAGCAGACAATGCATTGGGTTTTTTTCTCTTGAGCCGTTCTATCAATCCTAGGACCATTAATGTAATAGTCATGCAAGTATAAACATAAGCCACTGAAATTAGACCATTTGTCTTCTTTTTAGTCAGAATCACGAAAAAATTAAAATGTTTTAGACTTTTCCTCAAATTTCAAAATCATTTCATCTTTCTAACTGCTGCTATTAGAGTAATTGCTCTCTCTTCCTTTCAGCATTTCCCCATTCTTCTCCTTCCTCCCCAGAAAAATACCAGACAAGTACAACTAAACAAGTTCTGTTGTGACTTTCCAGCTTCCAGTAGCTTTAGCCTGTGAATATCCTTGGTATCTACTGGCAGTTCAGCTTATTCTGGGTGCTTTTCTTTTAGTTTCTGTCTCATACTTGGTATCTAGCTCTCATGGTAGCTGTAGGATCTTTCAACAACACTCCTATAAAGTCTCATCAAAAATTACATTTTGTTAAAATTTAGTGGCCTGATCAATGGATAAGAAAGTGTTTGGACAGTCTCATCCAAGGGGTGGCAGGGGACAGATCAGTGTTCTTATGGTCATTGGTGACAAGTGATGTCTCTGAGGGGTCCATATTTGGAACAGTGTAATTTAATGCCTTCATCAATGAGCAAAGTTTCAAGTGAAGTCTATTTCATCATAGACAAAGAGTACCCTTGACAGGTTTGCCAATGACACTGGGCTGAGCGGTGCTGTTGACACTCCTAAAAAGACAGAACGCCATCCAGAGGGCCCCGGACCAGCTTAAGAATTGGACCCATGGGCCTCATGATGTTTAGCAAGACCAAGTGCAAGGTGCTGCAGCAGGGTCAGGTCAAACCGTGATATCAATACAGCCTGGGGAATGAAGGGATTGGGAACAGCTCTGCCAGGAAGAACCTGGGGATTCTGGTGGGTGAAAATCTCAGCATGACCCAGCCATGAGCACTCATGGCGCAGAAAACCAAACGTGTCCTGGGCTGCATCCAGAGCAGTGTGGGCAGCAGGGCCAGGGAGGAGATTCTGCCCCTCTGCTCTGCTCTGCTCTGCTCTGCTCTGGTGAGACCCCACCTGCAGTGCTGCATCAGCTCGGGGGCCCAGCACAGGAGGGACATGGAACTGTTGGAGCAAATCCAGAAGAAGGCCATGATGAAGATGGTTATCTCCTGTGAAGACAGGTTGAGAGATTTGGGATTCAATCTGGAGAACAGAAGTCTTCAGGGGCACTTACAGCAGCCTTCCAGTACTGAAACAGAGTCAACAAGAAGGTTGAAGAGGGACAATTGTTAAGGCTGTGTAGTAGGAAAAGGCAAAATGGGTTTAAACTGAAAGAAAGCGGGTTTAGATTAGACATTAGCGAGAAATTCTTTACTGTGAGGTTGCTGAGGCACCACAAGAAATTCTGCAGAGAAGCTGTGGATGTTCAACCCCTAGAAGTGTTTAAGGCCAGGTGGGATAGGGCTTTGAGCATCCTGGTCTTGTGGAAGGTGCCCCTGCCCCCTGTATCAACCACCAAAACAAGAGAACAACATAAGAGAGCCAGTGGCTGGAAGTGAACCCACATAAACTGAAGACAGACACATTTTTAAACATTAAACTCATGTTTTAAACAGTGAGAATGTTTAATCACTGGAGCAAAGTTTCAAGTGAAGTGATAAATGCTTCAGTTTTTGTTATCTTCAAACACAGACTGCTTTTCTGGCATGTATTTTAACATGTACTAGCTATATGCCACAGAAGGGCAAGTTATCCTTTGCTCTGAGCAGGAGTAAGGGAAAGAAATTTAATGTTTGTGATATAGGGAGATTAGGGAAAACTATGCTCATTCTTCTTTAATCCTATCTATGAATTAATACAATGTGTGTGTGATTGCATGCACAAAAATGAGCACAAAACGTCTGACCTGGTCATTTTTATGCTGCCAGTATAATTTGTGGGTACATATTCTGAACATCTGTATCCTTTTATTGCTTCACTGGGGTCACAAAGTCACTTTACAGTGACCCTCCCCCTCAGACTCAAGGGAAGAACTTCAGAACAAGGCACACCATCTGTAAGAGATCACTGAGAATTTCTGTCTCTTTTAGAATAATCTTCTGTATCGTAAACTCATCCTAGTTCTGGAAATTCATTAGTGATTGCTTATTTACTATAATGGCTCAGTTCCTTTCTCATTATTAAAATGTTCCTTCCAAAATAATTTAGTTTTTTGGCTGGACATTATGGAGTAGCTCCTATTTCTGTCCTGTTTGCTGTGCCAATTTTTAAACATGACTTCTGAGATCCTGATGTAGGTATCTGCATAGTGATGGTTATCGACAATTTGCACTGGCACTGAGGTATTGTAAAAGACAGTCCTGATTCCAATTATTGTCCATAGCATTTCCCACACCAGAATCCTAAATTTTCTAGACAGAATGATAACACTCGGTAGATTGGAAATAACACTTTAAATTTCTACTTTCTATTAGCAGCCAATCTTGCTATTTTCTTGTTTTCATCTTTCCTGTTAGGTTGGAACGAGACAAAGCCTAAGAAAAAATAATTTTAATTTTTAGGACAGGGCCTTGTTTTCTGAAAAAATGAAGTCTAATAACCAAACATCATTAAAAAAGACACTGAGACCAACTAAACTGACAGCTGTTGTTGCATTGTGACACTAATGAAATCAGAAAGTAAAACTCTGAAAAATCTTAAGCGCAAACTCTATGAGAAATGAGCTTTTCAAAGTGGTTTTATGAAGACATTAACCAGGTTTACATTGTTCTCTTATGCCAATTTTGCTAAAAATCAACTAGTTTCCTCCAGCTAAAGTTACTTTTGTCCAGACAAAAGAGGAAAAAACCAAAAAACTAGATTTTATGCCTGTCCAAATGGATTTAGTTGCTTTGAAGTCAATAGATTTATCCCAATTTCTATTAGTCAATGAAGTGAAACTGTCCGCTGCAAAAAATGCACACTGATTTAATGTTTTCTTAGCTTTTCCTTTTGTCTTTTAATGTGTTTCTGTGTACTTCATGAAGTTCCCATTTCCAAAGGGAAATCCTAGAGCCACATTCATCTCCTAGAGCCACATTAGCCGCTCAATAACAACAACTTTGAGAGCAACAAAGAGAAAAATTTTTCATCAGAAATTGATCTAGACTCTCCACTGACAGGTGCTAGTAGCAAGGAGGAGTTGAGTTGAGTTGAAGGGATTAATTCTCCACATGTTCTAGTTATCAAAAATGTGTGTTGGTTTCTTCGATAAGGCTCTTCAAATATGTGTCAGTTTCCAATGCAGTAGAAAGTGGATGAAGCAAAAAGGAAGGAGCTTGGGAATTTCTCTATGGTGAGTTTAGTGCAATTTCTTACTGATGAGTTCTTCTGCTGTACATCAAATCCTGTGTTCACTTTTGGGCCACTCACTGCAAGAAAGGCAGTGAGGGGCAGGAGCGAGTCCAGGGAGGGCCAACAGAGCTGGTGATGGGTCTAGAACACAAGTCTTAAGAGGAACTCTGAGGAAGCTGAGGTTGTTTAGCCTGGAGAAAAGGAGGCTCAGGGGAGACCTTATTACTCTCTAAACTGCCTGAGAGGAGCCTGTGGCCAGGTGGAGGTCGGCCTCTTCTCCCACGTATCAACAGAGAGGAAAAAAGGATGTGGCCTTAAGACGCAAAAGGAGAGGTTTAAATTAGATATCAGGAAAAACTTTTTATCACAGAAAGATTTGTAAGGCATTGGAAAAGATTTCCCAGGGAAGTGGTGGAGTCATCATCCCTGGAAGTGTTCATAAACCATGTGGATTTGGCACTTGAGGACATGGTTTAATGGTGAACATGGTGGTGTTTCTCTGTTGACAGTTTGATTTGATGACCTTAAAGGTCTTTTCCAACCTTTATGATTCTTTAATTCTGCTGCTTATAAAGCAAGCAACAATTTCTCCACCTCAAGAGACCAGATAAAAGAGATAGATAGCAAAAAGATTGCTTTCATATGGATGACAAATCTCAGCCTGCCAGTTATGTCACTCTCGTCAGGTATTGCCTATGTGTAGTGTACACAGCATACAAGGGTTCTCATAAATAAATGAGACATTCATATTCCAATCCATCTCATCCATGTACTGACTTGTATTCATACATATTCTGTAATCAACCTGCATAAAAAATGAAACTCACTGCTTCTTCTGCAAAGAACACTCTAAATACATGAAGGAAGAAAAGCAGAGGGGAATTGCAACATGCTCTCCAGACCAAATTTGGTAGTTAGCTAATTTCAAAACACATCTTTATGCTTTGGTGTTTCAGGGATGACGGATATAACCGTAGACTTTGGGCACAATAAGTATCCATGACTGTAGTGGCACACATTTGTTTGAGGAAACTTGTCCCTACACTTCCACCAATGCAGTGTGGGCTCACAGCCTCCCCACCTGCCAAATAAACCCTGCAGGATGTCACATGCAGAGTGTCTGTTTCCTGCTAGGCAATGCCCTGTGACCCTTGGCAGCAGGAGCCTCTTTCCCTTCAGTCTTGCTGTGCTGCTTTGTGTCCTCTCCGGGTGAGAGTTGAGAACGTTGCTCCTTTGGAAGGCGTTGGACTAAACCCCCAGGTAGGAAGGAAGTGATGTGCAGCATCTTTTGTCAGAGATAAAATGCAATTAGCCTGGAGGATGTGTGAGTAAAGGAAGCTTACAGGAAAACAGAATCACATGACTCTGATGAAGTGTTTAAAAGCACTTGTCTCAAAAATAGGATAGAGTTAGAACGCAGAAAAGCTGGAATCCTTTAGCATAGCCTTTCAGTATAGCCCAGGTCTCATAACCTATCCAAATTTATCTTTAGCTCCTGTGAATTTTCACAGATAAAGTGGTTGTGATACCTTTCCTGTCTTTTCACATGAAGTCATAGCAACTGCAGATCTAAACTGTGCACTTATTTTGAAGACATAGAACGAAAAATTATGTTTATAATAGTACATCTTCATAGAGTGTGCCACGTCTGCATGTAATTTTCAGTAAGAGTAAAGGAAGGTTTCAATCTGTCTGGAATTTGTATTTGTTTTTGGTATCAGTGATTTTCAGTATCAAATCTGGATTTTTCAGTTTTAAATATAGTATAATTAGATTACTGATTTAATGAAATCAAGCTCTTACTTACATGGTCTTTCTGTAACTGAAGAATACATTCATTTTCTATGTTGAAAAAATATAATCAGAAAAGTTTTGTCTTACCAGATTTGCATGTAGTTGGTGGTTTTATGTATTTGGTTCAACTGATTTTATGACTGAAACTGACCCTATAGGTAGACAAGACACTGTACATCTGAATAAAAACATAATAAAAAGTCAGGCAAGGGGATGAATGGAATAAATTCAAAATTACTTGTGGCAGAGTGACTTTCCCAGAAGGTCAGGTTACTAAGTTCATTTCACAAGGGTTATTTTTAGCAATTTTGAAATTTCATTTGGAACAGCCAGCTTAGACGTAACATTAGAATTGCAAGTAACAGCCACAGCTTTGTAAACAGGAAAAGTCTGGTGTAACATCACATTATAACATGACTTTGGTTAATTATGCCCCAAACAGAAAAACATTTTGGCCATACAAATTGATGGCAATTAAAGATATAAAAGGGATTTCAAAACAAATTATTTTTATCCAGTAATATTTATGTTTGTTTACATGAGTGCAGAATCATTTTAGTTCTGCTCTCCCTCTTCTTCTGTTCTCTTGTTGTGAAATTAAAGAGAAATTAAATTGATAAAAATACCTCCTAGCAGTGGGTTCAACTGACATTTCAGGGATTTTATGCTACCAATACTACTCAGATAGATACATGTCACATTTCCTTGAGCAGATGAATCCAGTGAAATTTCTGCAGGATTATTTATGAGACCTAAGCAGACCAGAGTTGTTCCCCGAGGACCCCCGTTTCCTCTGCATGTTCAAGCTATGATTAGTGCAAGGTTGGAGAAGAGCCATCCTCACTTCAGGAAGCCGAGGTGACCAGTCACTGACTGCCGTGTGCTCTCTCCCTCACAGCAGATCAAGAGCCATTCTGGGCTGCTCCTAGCTTCCTCATCAGGATGTCATGATACATCCAACCCATGAGCCATTTCCTTCAATTGCACCTCCTCTGCCAGTGGTTGGCTAGATAAGGGATATTACATAGCCCCACAATCTCTTTGATGGACACAATTTATCAAAGGGACATCCTACCCTTCCTTGCATAAGTAGGACTACGTGGGGCTGTGTACGTGCTCCCAGTCAGGGGATGCAGAACTGTTCAGGCAGCTCTGCTGCTGCTCAGGGAATGCCTAGTGGTGGTACAGCACTGGCATAGGTCCCAGACTTGGCACCAGCAAGAATCCACAGATTTTTTTTTTTTTAGAATTATATGTTACTTGACCCCTCAGAATTTTGTCATATGTCGCCTAGATAGCTTAGGCTTATGCTTGCATATTCACAGCAGCCATAAAATTATCCTCAACAGTGATCACAGTCATTCATTTAAGAAAAGGCACTGAAATTAAAGGAAGGTGGCAAATAGGCACAGATACCACACTGTACGATAATGTACATGGAAGATAAATCATCCACAAAATTTACACTTTAACATCTGTGGCTCCCAAGTTTATTTTTTCAGCTTGTTTCCATTTCCATTGGTACTATAGGGTTGTTCAGTTCATGCAATAGAGACTCATGATACCCAGTCGAGAAGTATATGAGACAGCATCTAGGTCCAGGCAAGCAAGGAGATGCTGAGAAGATGCTGGTTAGAGGAAGAAGCAATCTTTGGGACATCAGAATGTTTTCAAGATCCTAACTGTATATTTTGGCAAAGGAGTATTTAAGGAGGAAGCATTAAACAAACATGGTTGTTTTATGTGGGTTGGTCCGTGGCTTCTTGTTTCAAGAAGATTCTTTTGTCTACCAGAACAGTTGGAAAAAAAAAAGCAAGGAAATACTGACGGAGAAATGAAAATTTTGGGAGTGGTTGGTACCACAGGTGCACTGGAAGTAGAAGGAAATGAGAAGAGGAAATCTCATGTCAAGCTTTACCATAAAAAAAAAAAAAAGCCTTTTAGAGTAAAGTGACAGAATTCTTATCTCCACTTCTCTCTTGCTCTTCATATGGGAGAGAACTGATGTTTTGTAAAGGCTGCCAGCACTGTATCCAGGTGGGGATCAGTGACATCAAGAGAGAAGACAGCCTATCTGTTGAGGCCAAATGACAAGAGAAGAAGGAAAAAGGGGTAGAAATTGAAGAGAAAATAAGAATTATTAGTTAAACAATTAAGAAGTTATTTGCCTTATAAAACTGGGGAGAGCAAATGGAAGTACTCAATATCCAGGCTAAATCAAGTAGCTATTTAGTAGTTTAAATATTCTGTCCAGTCTGCACTTGTTATGGAGCAAGAGAAGGGAGTCGGAGTTAGCAAGGTTTAGTCAGTACCTCCTAGGAAACTAAAAACCATCAAACCCTGTATGTACTGCTTTTGAAGAAGGTAATAAATATACTTTCCGTTTAACTGTTTGTTACCTGCTGGAAATAACAAGCAAATAACATCATTAAAGCAGATAATAAAAATTAGTGTATTTCAGAACTTAAAAGCTGTTAATGACAAAGATTTACTCCTCTAACTAAAAGTAGGCAGGTGGTCAGACATGCAACCGATAAAAGTTTTTTTCATACCGTAAGACAGAAAGTGCATCCATAAATGATGCAAACTGTCTTCCATGAAGGAGAAAGAGGGTTTTTTTCTATTTTAAATGCAAACTTCTCAAATAGTAAGACATACAGTGCTTACTAGCATATTACAAGACTTGCCAATCATATACTCATCTTTATTAGTAAATAAATGTAGTATTGGATCTGAAGATTTATTACCCTGCCTCTCAATACTCAGAAAACCGGCTTCTAACATTTTGTGCTCACATTTTATACATTGGGGTTTTTTTCCCTCACAGGCACATTTTGTAATGTTTTCTGAAGTTGATCTTATTACATTGTGGCAACATAAAAATGGAACAGGCCACGGTTAGATGATAATTATTTTAGACTTGATGACAACTTTGCTTCTTTGATTTCAGTTATCTGATTTTTTTCTTTACCTGAAAATTTCCCTGGAAGTGTTCAAGGCCAGGCTGGATGGAGCTTTAAGTAATCTGGTCTGGTGGAAGGTGTCCCTGCCCATGGCATGGAATTTGGAAATAGAGGATCTTAAAGATTTCTTCCAACCCAAACGTTTCTATGATTCTACGATCCTATATTTTTCTGCCTCTTACAGGATGGAGCTCTTTAGATCAGGATTTAACAGTAAATTCAAATAAAAGGTCCAAAATTTCCATCCTAATGCAACTACACCTTTCACACAATTTAATTACTACCAGGGATTAAAAAGGTACGTTATTCATAACGTATAACTACATATGACTACAGAAAATCCTGAAAACATGCCACCTTAAAACCTGAGGAATACACAAGCTGGGTCTAGATATCCCACACTGTGCAATCCCAGCCATGAGGAAGCTGCAAAGATACACGCTCTACAAGTGCAGCGTTTTTTGGCACTGCATTGGTCATACAGAGAGAGTTCTTGGAATTGCTTTGTAGGCTTTGAGATGCCAGGTTATGGCAATTCAGGGATATGGAGGAACTGAAACTGAGGTATATGAGACACCCTTTCAGTGCCCTGGTCCCCATTTCTATATGCACGCCAAGAAGATATCCTGTGGGCTGGAGAGAGATAAATACTAATCAGATGTAATGATTACAGTGGCAAATATTTAATTATTTTATCCTCCACTGAAAATTTTGAGCAGCTGATGTTGTAATGCTATGAATTAAAGATTGTTGT
The DNA here is from genome assembly GCA_013397895.1 of Origma solitaria. Lineage (NCBI taxonomy): Eukaryota > Metazoa > Chordata > Aves > Passeriformes > Acanthizidae > Origma > Origma solitaria. Next base: position 224,801 of record VZRL01006433.1, on the reverse strand, counting down.
GATCGTTACTCAGTACGTGCATTTCCTCATATTCCAGTTTGTTGCAACAATAGAAAGAGACATGAGGGGTTACTTCCTGTGCCCTAAATTTAACTTCCATGTGTTTCCTCTTTTATCTGTATTTCAAAATCCCTCGTTTTCCTTATACTGTTCCTGAGGTGATGTTTGATTTTGTGCATTGTTGACAACGTCCAAATTTGAAAGAAATCCAGTCTGAATTTTTCTGCCAATTCTAAGCCTGATTTTTATTTTGAGCAAAGTATTGGACGAATTTCAGCTTATATAGAATTTCATTCAGTTTCAGGGCTATTATTACATGTATTTTGGTTATGTCAACTCATCTTCCTACTGCCTTCTTTTCTGTAAAGATCCAGTTAATGTGGGTGTCTTCTCTGGTTATGTAAGGATAAGAAATAATTGAGAATAATAAAGGGTTTGGGGGTTATCCATTCTTTGTTGGACAACTGGAGGTTTATGTTAAACAACAGATAAAGGTTTTTCACCCAGAGGGTGTTTGAGCACTGGAAGAGCTCCCCAGGGAAGTGGCCACGGTACCAAGCCTGACAGAGCTCAAGAAGTATTTGGACAATTCCCTCAGGTACATGGTGAGATTCTTGGAGTGTCCTGCACAAGGCCAGCAGTTGGACTCAATGATCCCTTTGGGTCCCTTCCAACCCAGCATATTCTAGGATTCTGTGATTTAATCCTCAGTTCATCCTGGCAAAGCAATGCTTTTTCACTGGTAAAGCAATTGGATATAGCATGCACAAAAAATATTTACTTGCATGTTCATGGGGTTTGATTGATGTCTAGGAGCCTGATAGGTACTAACACAGTGCTATCAGTAGTCTGTTGTGATAAATCAAGTGTCAGTCTGCGTGATCTCTTGTTTAACATCCCACCTGTTTAAATTCTTAGCCATATAAAGATTTTCCACTCTAGGCAGTTTGAAGGGCAGTAAACTTGTTTAGAGTGAAAGATTCAGGTTCACATCCTTGTGGCACCTGTCTGTTCATCTGTCGGCTATTCAACAGTGAACCACTTTCAGGCTGCCCTTGGACACAAACCATTGCACACAAATCTCCACCACGGCAGGATCTTCAACCTCCACCTGGCAATCCTAAAGCTACCTTCTTTGCAGACAAATAATGTTTGCTTATTTCCAAATAACATAATGGCTCCAGGAGACAAGATCCATAAAAGAACCTGCTGAAGTCTGTAGGAAATATGTTTGAATCTTCCACATGTCACATGGATGTACTAATCTGTGGGCTATTGATTCTTTGCGGAGGGAGTTTCCTTCCATTTTCCAATCAGGAAGAAGGATGCCTCTCTTGGGAGAAAAAGAATAACATTAACAACCTGGATATGGCTTGCTTTTTATCTTTTTTTTCAGTCTGTATCTGCTTCCCTGTAAAGCAGTGGGAAGCACCATGGTCACAGCATTTAGGAAGAACGTGTCTCCAGTTCCAGCTGGAGAACACAGGCCTATGCACAAATATTTTTAATATTCATTGAAATCTCCCTGTGAGCTGATTGATTTTATGTGTTCAGTAAGGTTTTCTGAAAAGTTCAAGGAAGAACTTCCAGGTGTCACAAAGAAAACCAATGGCAAATACAGGGGTAAAATTTCCTCGTGTCCGGGTTTGAAGTTCAGCCTCCAGCTTATTTCCCCTTGGCACAAATACAGATGCATTTTGGCAATGTAAGTTTTAGCTTTACTGTGCATGCAGGGAACTTATAGGCAACGAATAGCTCAGCACAAGTACCTGGCAGGAGCTCAAAACTGGCTGTTCTTATTTGGAACAACAGTTGGAAGCCTGTCTTGTTTTGAACCATCACTAGCACTGGTGATTTTTTTTTCTCCCTCTGAAAACAAATAAGCTAGGAAAACAGTCTTTACAGCCTCCTCAGTTCTCTGCTACAGCTGACAACCACAACCTGTGCTGTTTTCCTGAATTCTGGCTCAGGGTGGGTGCACAGACAGGGAAAGTGTGTGTGCAGTGGGTGTTTTGCACAAAACTTGTGTAACTGTGCTAAAATGTGCCACAACTACCACCTGTTTTCTCCCTTGGGATCAAGACCAGAGGGGCAGCGGGTTCTACTGAGCAAAGTTAATCCTTTATGTAGCTAATCAACTCTTGAACTTTTGCTCCCTGAGGAAAAAAAATTTAGAGAGAAGGAAATGCCTGGTTAAGCCTCATTAAACTCTTGCTGCCAGGCACTGTAAGATCATGGATAATGTGGACCTCTCTCTTCAAGGAGTTGAGTGTTTAATTCTTTCTGGTCTGAGGATTGGTGCAAATGTCAGCTATCTGGAGTTTTTCTAATATCTACAACAAAAGCATGCATCTAATTTTACTGTCACACTTGTTTATGACCCTTTTTCTTACCCAGAGAATCATCAATAGAATCATCTTTCTTGGCCAGTGTTTGTCCAAACTGCTGTGCATGGACTTCTTTCTAGCATATAGCTCACATGGAAGTGTAAAGATCTAGCAACTACTACAGTACACTGTTTTTCTTACCCAAGGTTACATTTATTTCTTTAATTATTATTTTTATTCTCTAACTATCGGTTCTTCCTTCTGAACCACTTGAAAGATATAGATTCCTTCCCTGGTTTTTGTCTCACTTATCTAGCAAGACTTTTCAGTACTTAAAAAATATATGTGTTTCTCTTCATTACTCCTTGAATAAAAAAGAGCTACAAACAAGTGTCGAGATATGCATTCAAAGAAAAGATTAAATAAATCTTTTTTAAAACAGGTGGAAAAACATGTTGAGGTGAACTCTTCACAATCTATAAGTATGCACCATCAGGAGAAGAAACTCTTTAAAAGGAAAACACTTATTGGCATCTAGTGGTGGTAGACACATTAAGATTTAATGCCCATTTTTTAAATGTGGGTGCAATCAATAAATAACACCTGTCAATCCACCAATCTTGAAATTAGCACTGGATGCATTTTCAAATATTGTGGCTTGACACAGAGTTTATTTGAAGAAGGGACCGGAAGTGTTTTCTCTCTACATCATCAATTACTTTATGAATTGATCAATAGTTATTACCCTCACATTAGTGTCTCTAGTCTTGTTTCCTCTGGATAATTCAGAATTCAAACAATGTGTTTCTATTTTCAGTCTGTCTAGACAAAATTTGGCAATCTCTATACTACCACTTATGGGCTTTTAAAGGAACTCCTGTGTTTCAAAATTATTTCAGAGGTGCTGAAGTTCCACAATATTTTTTTCAATTGCCTTTAAACAGTTACCCACTGTCTACCACTGCAAAATAGGAAGGATGGTACTGTGGTGGGTTGACCCGCTTGGAATTCTCTCTCCCCTCCTCTTTCATTTTAGCTTTTATTTCTGAGCAGACAGTGCATGTTATATTCCTTTGGCCAGTTAGGATCAGCTGTCCCAGCTGCGTCCCCTTCCAAGACCTTGCCCAGCCCCCAATGAGAGGAGAATGCTGGAGAGGCAGTGCTGATGCTGTGCCAGCCCTGCTCAGCACCTGCCAAAATGTGCGTGTGTCACCAACACCTTTCTGGCCACCAACTCAAAGCACAGCGCTGGGGGAGCTGCTATGGGGGACATGAATTCCATCTCATCCAGACACAATTAAAGTTTTTGAAGCCATACCATTTCTGCTCTCACTGCCTACACTCTGGATTTCTAAATGTTGACACGTAATTCTGAAAATAAGCATCTTTTCTTAAGTCCAGATACTTGATTATTTGACAGACAGATGGAAAGAATTTGACGGAACAAAATGTCTAGAAGGAATGATTCATTAGGAAAGACTGAAGTACTAAATGACTCTTCATAGAGAAGAGGATGAGCGCTTTTTCTGCTTGGAGAAAAATCTGTGAGCAGGAAGCAATTGAAACAGGTACAGATTTAAAGAAAAATTAAAGGGTCTTTTAGTCACCATATCCCTTTCATTGATTTAATAGACTGAGATCAGTAATTTGAATGGTTTTAGAAGGATCCTGCTGCAGATCAGAGAAACAGTGCCTACACCAAATGCTAGCATGTGTCTCTGTGGATACAGCACATCTATTCCTATTAGGCTCGTATTTTGGTCTTATTCCCATTTATGACCACAGTTAGATACACTGCATTGAAACAATCCACAGTAATGTTAATGACAGACTCCAGTACTGCAATGTTTATTTCTAACTACAACAAAAGATGTTGGCATGATAATTTTCTGTTATTTCAACTGCAAGTCTAATCAGAATTAGTCTGTTTTCTTTCAACTTCTCTCATTTTTCCTCCCCCTCCTCCTCCCCAGTCACAGTGATTCACTTCTGATCATCATAGAACAGAAAAAACAGCAGAATTTCCTTTAAGAGAACTTTAACTTGCTTGGTGTGTCTGTGTTTTATTAATGTACAATGTGCTCAGAATCCAGCATTAATAAGTGGTCAAAATTAAGCAACAGCTAAATTCATTCACAGAACATTTCCAAGATCATACAATCCCAATAGAGTCTTTTTGAAAAATTCCTAAAATATTAACTTAGCAGTATCATGGCCATGCATAGTATACTATGATTCAAGAAGCATGTAACAAAAACCGGCTCTTCAAACACTAATTCCAGGGCAAACAAGCTGGAAAATCAAAGTGAATATGATACAAACTCCGACAGAACAACACACATAAATTTCAGAAGACTATTACGCAAATCTGGGAACAAAGACTAAAAGAAGAATGGGATGGGTGTGGAGAAGGCAGAGCCAGGCTCTTTCGGTGGTGTCCCATGATGGGACCTGAGGCAATTGGCATGAACAAAGGACAGGACATTTCCTCTGAATGCCAGGTAACACAGGGGCAGTGGTGGGGTGAGATTTGGTCTCCTGCGTGTTCCAAGAGCATCTCGATGCCCAGACAGACCCTTCTGGCCACTGCATTCGACAACGTGCAGGTACCTTTTCTATCACTCGCGCTGTTGGGTAGCACAGACACACACACACCCCAGAGCTTCTAATTAGCTCAATGCGTTTTCCAGAGATAACAGAACTTCAGAGGGCCCAGACGCGTGGATATATTCCGGGGATTTATTCCATGAAGAGGATCCAGCCGCATAAGAGAGCGAGCCACTCTGCATGACCACAGATATAGGGGTCCAGGTCCAAAAGGGTTAGGGAGGAGGCGGGGAAATGCAATGACAGCCCATGGGAAGAAGGGAGGGGTGGAGTGTGTGGTACAATGACAACCAGTGAGGGGAAGGGAAGGGCGGAATCAGGGACCAGGTCAAGGCCAACCAACGTGAGAAGACTAACATAACCTTAGTTAGCCAGGAAATACCCTCTGAGTATTTAGCCAACACTGAGAGGGTATTTCACACCTCAGAGTTGTTCCACCAGTTTGCTGCTACTGTAGGAACCTCTTGGCTTCTCTGAGATGGTTTCAGCCACCACACCAGCCAGAAAACACTTTTTTTGCTTTGAGGGTGACCAAGCATTGGCACAGGCTGTCCAGAGAGGTTGTGGAGTCTCCGTCCTTGGAGACTTTCAAGAGCCATCTGGACATGGTCCTGGGCAACCTGCTCCAGGCAGCTTTGCTCAAGTAAGAGCCTGTACAAGGTGACATCCGAAGGTCCCTTCCAGCCTCTGCCTCTCTGTGAGTCAGATTCTGAGATAAAGATGCTACAACAGATTGAGCAGCGTGAAAGTAATGCAAGATTTCTGATGTTCATAATTTTTGTTTATGTTCACTCTCCCAGGTTTGTGAGTAAAGTTTTCACTTAAAAAATGTTATTTATTTGGGGATGTTTTCATACTATGTATTGACATGAAGGACAGTGGTTAGCTCTTTAGAATAAAGAGTAGTAGCATTAGTTTACAATAGAGAATAGGCTATATATTATGGTAATGCTAATATTTGCTGGTGCTGTGTTTGTTTTGTGTCACTGCAACATTATAATCGTGTTCATTCAGTCTATTTGTCAACAACTTTTATTTTTAATGGGTCCTATATACTCAGCTCCTCAGGTCATTTTAGGAAGGTGAACCACATAAGTCTAAGCATTGTATCTATTTATATCTGTATATGCAGCATGGTCCTGCAAAGATCTGAATTTTTTATGTCCCCTTTTTATTAATTTTACTCTAATTCTTTCTTCTCACATGTTTTTCTTCCAAAATCTTTTTGTTCAATACACAGAATATTAATGTAAAAGACATTCTGTGCACAGAAAATATTTCTTTTGGCTCTGGCACTCCTGGAATGTCAACAAGCAATTGGGCATACAGGCAAACTATTTTGCCACTAGAGAAGTAATTTTTTTGCATGTTGTCATCTTCCTTTCACTTTTTCACCTTGTTTGTTCCAAAAGATCTCTGACTAAGCCTATCAGTCTCCACACTTTCCTGCATTTATTTTTTAAATAAATCACTGGTTAATTTTCCTCCTGTCATTTCAGCAGTAAGAGAAGGAAACACATGAAACAAAATTCTGTTTCTTCCTGATATCATCTTCTAACTTCTTAGTGATTGACTGTGCTTTTCCTTCAAATTCATTTTGACTTTCCTCTATCTTGAATGTCTCTTTTCTCAATTTCTCTGTGTTTTGAAGGACTTTTCTCAATTTCTTTTTGTCCTCTCCTCGTTCTAATGATTCCTATAATCTGAACCCTGCTGAAAATTGATTTGCCAAAGAGAACAAGACCATTGAACTTCTCTTTTCTGTTACCATTGTTGGCCCTGCTGCCCTTGGATACACAGGGGCTCATCAGAACAAAAATCAAATGTTCAGCAATTTCTGCATTGAAAGTTTTGGGGAGCCATAGCCATGATAATGCAAATATTAGGGTAATGTTTTTTGCTGATTGTTTTTTGTTTACAACAATGATCATATTTTCTTTTTAGGGGAACATTTCAGCAAAACAAGTTTTTTAAGCTGACTTTGCTAGAAATGGAATCTGTGTTTAGCGTCAAAGAAATGAAGGAAATGAGAAAATGGTACCAAAAGTTCAGGTGCAAGAAGGCAGCAGCTATTTTCCCCCTAGCTTCTACATTTGTCCTTTTTCAACTTCTTCAACTTAGGCTTTGCCATTGCCAGAGCAGAATTTTTATTTTCAGAAAATATTTTATTTTCCACCTGTGATTGTAGTCATTCTAATTCTTTTACTAAGTATGAATTAAGACAGCTCAAATCTTACCATGAATTGATTAATCAGGTTTACAATGCAGACTGAAAAAACGTTGCCTTCATTTGATTTGTGTCTCACTTAATCTATAGTGTCTTCACTATAAAAAAAAAAATTATTTTCTAGAAAATTTTTATTTTCTTCTCCTCTGCATGTGCTACTGTTGCTGTCTCTGCCCAGTAAAGCATTTATAACTGCATAGGTATGTTTTGTCTGCCATTTTAATGTGTCGGTAGCTCATGCAGAGCTCCACACCTTTGGTTTCATTAGCAAACATCACAAGCTGCTACACACAACTCTTATCTGGGATCCTGAGTCAAATTTTATTTTAAAAGAATCCTGAAGCCCCTCAGCCTCAGTTTTTCTAATTTGCCATATGTGATCCCTCTGTACCCTGCAGATCTCCTCTGCAATTTTTGAATAAAATAATATTGCTGAATTTTTAAGTAAGATTTCAAATATTGAGAATTTTTTTATTTAAGAAAAAAAGTATGTTGATCTCTCCATCTTTATTAAGTTTGCCCTTTTTTATGAGATTTCTGATTCATTTTAGGCAGTGTGACATTTCACGCCTTGTTTCTTCTTTCTCTTTTTGTCAAATACCAAAATGGTTTTCTCTTCTTAAACTAAGGAGCTCTGAAAGATTCTGAATATCTCAGGGTACAGAGTATCCTGAACACCATCAAATACTCAAAACATATTGCTAATTATAGTTTAATTTAACTAGGAACAAAAAAGTTTGGTTTTGGTTTTTGTTGGTTTGAGGTTTTGGTTTTTTATTTGTTTTGTGGTGTTTTTTCCACAAAGGGAAAAGGAGAATGTACTCCATGATGTCTAGGCCAGGGTAGCTGAGGTGCACACCTTCATTTTAAGGAAGTGGTTGTATAGTGAAAGTTGATTTGTGCTGAGTAAAACCAGCATAAAAAGAGCCTGGTCATGTAACCTATGACTACCTCATGCATGGCTTGAGGTAATGCATGACTGCCTCATGCATTATGTAAGTTCTGCACTCTGAGTTATACCACCTGCCAAGTGCGCCAGGATCAAATATCCTGCCCCACTGTATCATTCCTAAAGGGTATACATATCCTGCAAAAGCTCTGTAAAAGAGTGTTTGTTCAGAGACTTTTTGGAGGGCCTCTTGCACATAGATTTCTGACAATAAGACAAAGCTCCTCAGCGACAGAGGATACTTTGAGAACCGGAGGAGCAAGGAGATTGCCCTTAGAATATTTTTGGAACATTTCAGTTTTATGCTTCTCTTTAGGATTTGAAGAGCCTCAGATTTCCTTTTTGGTGATAAATTTGTAGCTTTCATTTTTTTATGTAACTTAGACTCTAGGTTTTGGCACTTAAGGAACATCAGCTCTTAAAATATATGTTGCTGCCTGTGCTGCAAGCTGTAGCTCTTAAAGAACGAGCAAGTCATGGCAAACACATCATGGATCACATTGCCTAAAGACCTGAGTAAGCCTGTCCAATATCATTAACAGTGACACAAATGATACCTAAAACAGTCAGGAGGGAACTTCTTCATTATCCAATAGCTCAAAAAATATTTCCTAGCAGTGTCCTGTTTCACTTTGCTTACAGGTTTCACATGCTATCATCATTAATTTAATTAAATGGATTTCTAGTAATATGTACTATTTTTATAGACATATCATGAAGAGCCACTCAGAATATTTTCAGCTAAATGTTTCTGTTGAAATGTGCTATTTCATTGAAGCCAATTTTTTTTGTTTGCTTCTATTTATTTACAAGGTTTTGATGGAATGCCTTCTGAAAATTACCTTCTGGATGCTTCAGGAAAGGGAGTCTATTTTCAGATTTTAAAATATATGAAAAAGAGTAATGTTTTAACCATCTTTGATCTGCAGCATGAGCTACAAGGACTGCCCTGCATAAAGAATATAAAAAGTTTTGCTTGGAAACTCTGCATGTAAGATTTTGAATGTGCTGTTTTCTCTAACTGCTGGACCCATTATGAGAGCTTAATGTGCATGCAGAAAAGAGTGTGCTTTCTTCTCTGAAAGGAAAATCAGGAGGCTGGTTATATACCCTAAATTTGACTAAAAATTCTTCAAATCCTCTTGAGGTTACTGAAAGTGGAAAAGTAGAGGAACCAGTTTAATTTCTATCTTAATTTTTACATTAAAATATTATAAATTGGGATTAGATGAATAAAAAAGAAAATTTATTTCTTTACACTGTTTCTCTTCCTCCTGAACTTCAGTTATGCTGCGCTTAAATGTCCTGATAAATAGTACAGGACTGCAACTGCAGAAAGCCTCAGCAATTTATCTGATCACATGTATTTGTCACTTATTGCAGCAGATTTTTCTAAAATGTGCTTTGTGATCAAGGAGCAATAATTTCCTCAAAAAAAATCCTGGACAGAATATCAGACCCTACAATGGTGTCTCCCAGATATAAAATCTGATCTATATTTTAAAGGAATCTCTAAACAGAGTGTTAATAAGACATATAAATGGGGCTTTACAGATTGCTTTCTGAGCATAAGGCTTTGGAAAGCTGTCAAACACTTGAAAACATAGGAATAAATATACTCCTTCTTCATTATTTTTAGGCCCTTCTCAGAATCTTAAGTAATAAAAAATATGTGCCAAGTACAACATCGAGCAATGGCAGGGCACGTTCCTGAATAGTAGTTGGGCGGCCAGTCATTTCAAATTATTTCAAAATTAATTGACAGAATGTAAATACATTAGAAAAAACTCTCAAGCACATTATTAACTCCTTGAATCGCTGCAATGTGAGAAATTCTTCACATAATTTCACACCCAGTCATACTAACTTGTTTGGGTTTTTTCTGTGAGAAAATTTGCAATGCAATTGGCACTAGGTGCCTGTTTCAAAATGCTTATGGATATTCACTACAAATAAAAAAATAATTCAATAATATCTGTTTTCTATAAATATACTACTGAGTCTCTTTACTGGCAGAAACATTTGCAACAGCTAGTGGTTTCAGTGGAGACTATTTCCAAGATAATGTTAATTTTAGAATCACTTAGAAATGGGTTTTCAGCCTATATTCTCTTCTGATCCATCCAATGATCAGAAAACAAAATCCTGATTTCCAAGAAGGGTTCAGGTTTTCAGAATTATTTACTTCATAAAAATTGCTTATGCATTTTTACGTAAGTTATTCAATAAAAAAAATTAAGTCTTAGAATAATTACAAAATTCTCTAAGCCAGCAGATACATTCAGTGACTGGAAGTATGTGCTATGCTAAATTCCCAAAACAATGTAATATTGTAAGTTCCCAAATAATCTCTTCTGGTTGTTGAATCAAGTTACATTTCATGGGATTAAAATTAAAATTTGCTTTATTAACTGGAAGGTCTGCCTGTCATTTAATCTTGATCTGGCATTGGGAGAATCAAGGGGCAGCCGGGGGTGTGCGGGAACAAGGGACATGGTCTGGAAAAGTAAATTGAAATGGGGAAAAATAGAGGTTTATCATCTTCTTCTCAACAGAGACAGGAGCATAACAATACATTAATTCTGTGTTTTCACACTATCTCCTCCTTTGTTTAATATTTCCTCATGTCCTGAGAGGAGAGCGGGCTGTGGCACTGAAACACTGTGCAGGTGCTTCTGTGTGTCAGAAAAGCCTTCCAGAAGATGTTCCGTCACCCTGCAGAGCTCCTCCTCACCCCATGGTGCCCATATGCCAGGAGCATTTGTGATGGTGTTTCCTTGCACAGGGGCAGGTAACATTTTAAAGGTCTTTTATACCCACAGAGTCATGGAAATGCAGATAAACAGGTCAGTCTTTAGTCCAGTTTCCTCTGCCTAACAAGAACAAAACCTCTCCAAAGAGTGGTGTTATTTGCTGCACCTACATGTAAAATTGTTCAGTCACAGCGGAGTAAAGTAGAAATCAGTACAGTAAAAATCAGATTCTACCTATTCATCATTAATAAATTTTGGGGGGAGGGGCAGTAGTGTACATTGAAGGTGAAATACAATTTTGATTATTTATCAAAAACAGCGTTTGTAGTTTCTCTTTGTCCCTGAACTGTCACACTATCGAGTTATGTTGTACAAATAAATTCTAAATCAGATATTTAATTTTATAAAAGCTGAAAATTAATCTGGAAAGGCAGCTGTTCTCTGCATCATAAAGGACAGGCTGATGAAAAATCATTAAGTCACCATGGGGTGCTGATAAAAGTAGTCACTGGTGACTGACCTATGAAATCAAGAACACTATTGTATAGTTGTTATGTAATTTATGTTGTTAAAAACGACACAATATTTGCTGATACTCCCAAACAAATTCTATTGCTGGTAATCAGCCAGTTCATTAATGAAAAACATGTTACCTTATTTTTCTTTCAAATGCTGACATTGGTTTCAACAGCCTTAATGAAATATTGCTCTATGTTTGAAATTTTATTAAATTTGTCACATTTCATTTAGCGTAGGTGAAATTCTGGACACAAATATTTACACTTCACAGTGAACGTCTCATTCAGAATTTTTGTTTGAACTCACCTTTCTTTTTTTGACCACCTGTCAAAATGTTGGAGGCTGACTTCAAGCTGTTTCTTTTCTGTATTTGTTTCTGGCCCCTTAAGAGAGTATTTCATCTACTTGCTGAACTCACCGGCAGGCAATGTACTCTAGTATTCCTTCCCTTTCTTCTTTGCTTGCTAGCCACTATACTTTAAAAATTTAGCTGCTTCAGCTCCCATTGCAACTTCCTTTCTCCTCCTGGCCATAATACATAAAACTGAAATCTGATTTGAACTATTAAAAAAATTATAACTGCACACATTTTTTTTCCTTGTAATTTAAAACAGTCCATTAAATAAACTGAAAGAAAAAAATTCTAGTATTCTTGAGATCTTACAGCTCTTGTACAAAGTCTGAAGAGTCATATCCTTCTGGCAGTAATTTTTTTTTTGCACAGAGAAGTGAGTGAAGAGGAAATGTCCAAGCATCCACCTTGAGTTGTGCTGATCCGTGTCTTCTTCAGTCCTTTTTCTTCTCACTTACTTCATTTTCTTGCTGATTACAAGGGTCTCTACTCCAAGTGTTTTGATTATGGGCAGTTGGGTTATGAAGAACTGTGAAGCTGAGCTCTGTAGCTCCTCAAATCCCTGAGAAAAATAAATGGCCTAAAGGAGGAGCAGAAGGAAAGTCGTTAAGGCTTAGAAAAACCAAATACCTTCATCCTTGCATTCACTCATGGAAATTCATGGCCTATAGCTACATCCTGATCCCACCTAGTTTCCACTACTCATCTATTTCTAGTCTACTCAGAATCCATTTTGAATGAAGGTTGGAGCTCTTTCCATGGTAAAATATTAAGAAACAAAGCAAAGATGTTTCCTAGGTAAAATTTAACAAAATTGTATTTGTTAAAACAAACTCCAGAAAAAGAATAAAATAAGTCTAGGTAAAATAAAAATCTGTGACATGGACAAAAAAGTGTTTCTCTATTGCTTGACAAAATCACAATGATTAGGTTTAGTCTGGGAAGAAACAGTCCTAAGAAACTCAGAATAAATTGTGAAGCTAAAGCTTTTTTATGGTTTTTTCATTCTCACTAGAAATCAAATACTGTCTTTAAAACCTCTTTTGACTTTTTGAGAAATAAAATGTAGAAGATTTATTCATCATTGTGTGTGTGGCTGTAGGTACTAAACTAAGCAAAAAAAGCCAATAAATGAGGTAATTTTCATGAATAATGTTAATTTAATTTTCAGAAAGAAATGTGAGAAAGAGATACCAAAAGGATGAACTCTTGGAAAGCTAATCCTTGAAGGAGCTAGTTAACCCTGCTGCTTTAGGGAAGCCTTTATCTTACTTGTACACTGTCATACCCTGTGAATCCTCCATGCTGCTCTTTTTAGCCTTCCCTGAAGATAATATGGCAGAAGCTGTGTGATGGATATATATAATACCTTGTATAGCTTCATTTGCATCCAACATGCTTCATAGAAAAAAGCAACCTTACAGGAAATGCCCTGTTTTGTACTGCTTCTGATAGAATTACGTCAACTGAGAAAAGGTAGAAAACGCAACCAGGTTGAATTTATATTAGTTACCAGAGTGCCTTACCAGCCTTACCAGCTGGATCAGTCTTCCATCTTGCTATGGTCAGCTGAGTAGATTCAATGATTATCAAATTCATTTTCGTTCCAACAGAATACACATGCTCAGGAAAAAAAAAAAAAAACCAAAAAAATTCTGTTAGCAAGGGCAGAAACTCAATCTACTACACGTATCCAGCTACTGTTGTGTCTGTTTTGAAATTTAGTAGAATATGGATAAGGGAAGTTGTTGAAACAGAGATGTGTGACAGACAGGCATAATCAGCACCCTGATTATGAATATGTACATACACTGGGACCTGCATTCACGTTTCCAAGTCAGACACATTCCTGATTTACTGCACACAATTTCCAAATATCAGGTACTGACTTAGACTTAGAAAAACAGCATTTTAAAAATGCTCAGACTACTTAAGGAGAGTATAGAGACCAAGAAATAATGGAAAAAAACCACATAGGACCAAAAGTTGGGAGAGTTCCAGTGATGAAGGGAAAATAAATCCAGACTAATATAAAATATTTAAAATGGAAGAACCCCCTTCTTTTCTTATTTTTTTAAGAAAGAGTCTGAAATGTATTGGTCTCTTTTAAAACATATAATCTAAACTCTCAGTATACTTCAGCTTCCTTTAGCTGAATAAACTTTGGTTTCTATGTGCACACATGTGATTCCTATTCCATGTTCAAAACAGCCATTAGATTAAAATGCTTATAGGACAAATTTCTAGGGAATTATTAAAAAATATTTTCCTAGAAAGGGTGAGAAAATGGAGTACAACGATTACCAATGTCAAGTACCAGACTCTGGAGACCACTGTATTCCTTCCAGGAATATTGCATCCCAGTTTAGTGTATTGCATAGTTTCAGGTCTTCAAGAGGCATCGAAGGATGAAGGGACAGCAAAGAGAACAACAGCAAAGAGAAACTGCTCTTGTTGACTTACTCTCTTTAAGTTTAAAGCCATTCCCCCTTGTTCAGTCACTACAAGATCTCATAAAAAGTCCCTCTCCATCTTTCTTGTAGGCTCCCTTCAAGACCAGAAGGCTGCAATTAGGTCTCTCTGAAGACTTCTCTTTTCCAGGCTGGACAACTCCAGATTTCTCAGCCTTTCCTCACAGGGAAGATGTTCCAAAACTCTGATCAACTTGGTGGCCTCCTCTGGACTTCCAACAGATCCAACAGATCCATGTCCTTCCTGTGCTGGGCCCCCAGAGCTGATGCAGCACTGCAGGTGGTGGGGGTCTCACCAAGCAGAGCAGAGCAGAGCAGAGNGGGCAGAATCCCCTCCCTCGCCCTGCTGCCCACACTACTCTGGATGCAGCCCAGGGCGCGTTTGGCTTTCTCGGCTATGAGTGCTCATGGCTGGGTCATGTCCATCCTCTCACGCATCAGCACCCCCAGGTCCTTCTCATCAGTGCTGTTCTCCATCTGTTCATCCCCAGCCTGTGTTGATACCAGGGATTGCCCTGACCCTGATGCAGCACCTTGTTCTTGGTCTAGCTAAACCTCATAAAGCTCCATGGGCCCAGTACTTGAGCTTACCCAGGTCCCTCTGGATGGCATTCCATCCTTCAGGTGTGTCAACAGCACCACTCAGCCTGGGGTCATCTGCAAATTTGCTGAGGGTGCACTCAATCCCTTTGTCTATGCCATTGATGAAGATATTGAATAACTCTGGTCCCAACACAGACCCCTGAGGGCACCACTTGTCACTGATGTGCACTGGACTCGGAGCCACTGACCATGGCCCTCTGGATGTGACCATCCAACCAATTTCAAATTCATTTAACAGTTCACTCCTCAAATCCTCCTTTCCCCAGTTTAGAGAGAAGGATGTCGTGGCAGACCATATCAGAGGCTTTACAGAAGTCCAGGACATTCACAGCTCTTCTCTTGTCCACTGGTGGAGTCACTCCACCACAGAGGCCACTGGGTTCGTCAGGCAGGACTTACCCCTGGTGAAGCCATCCTGGCTGTCTCAAATCACATCCCTCTCCTCCATGTACCTTAGCACAGCTTCTAGGAGGATCTGCTCCATGATCTTCCCAGGCACAGAACTGACCCTGACAGGTCAGTAGTTCCCAGGGTGCTTTCTACCCTCTATAAAGATGGGTGCAGTGTTTCTCCTTTTCCAGTCACCTGGGACTTCCCTTGGCTGCCATGGCTTTTCAAATGTCAGGGAGAGTGTCTTGGCAACTACATCAGCATTTCCCTCAGGACTCTGGGATGCATCTCCTTGGGTCAATTGACTTATGTACATTCGGGTTCCACAGGTGGTCATGAACCTGATCTTTACTTACAGTGGGAGGGTTTGCTCCCCAGTCCCCATCCTACTGTCCATCCACTTGAGAGGTGTGGGCAGAGAGGCCATCACTGAAGCTTGAGGCAAAAATATTGTTGAGTACCACAGCCTTCTCCTCATCCTTGTGGCCAGTTTTCCATCTGTGTTTAACAGGAGCCATTACTCCTTCTTTGACCTTCCTTTTCTGGTTAACATACCCATAAAAGCTTTTCTTGGTATTTTTTGTGTTCCTTGCCAAGTTCAGCTCCAGCTTTGCCATGGTCTTTCTGGCCCCATCCCCACACAACTGTACTTCATGTCTGTCTTTTTCCCAGGACACCTCTCCTGGCTTCAACTGCCTGTGCATTTGCTTCTTTCCTTTCAGTTTCTCCAGCAGGTCCCTACTCAGCCATGCAGATCTCTTACTTTCCTCGCCTGATTTGCTCCTGGGAATTGTTAGTTCTTGCAATGTATGGAAAGTTTCCTTAAAGATTTGCCAACTCTGTTCCGCTCCCTTGTCTTTGGGGGTCAGTCTCCCAGGAGATCCCCCTGACTATCTCCCTGGAAAGATGGAAGTCTTCTTTCCTGAAGTTCAGGGGCCTGACTTTACACCTTACCTGTCCCATATTCCTCAGGACTGCAGACTCTGCCAGCGCATGATCACTGCAGCCCTGGCTGCCCCCAATCCTCGTGTCCCCAATTAGTTCAGTTGCACTGGTGACCATCAGGTGCAGTAACGCAAACCCCTCTTGCAGAGCTGTCTATTTCCTGGGTCAAGCAGTGATACTACAAGCATTCCAACAGTCTCCTGGATTGTCTGCAGCTCACCATGCTTTTCCAGCAGATGTTGGGGTAGTTATAGCCCCCAACAGGACAAGGGCCTGCAAGCACAATGCCTCCTGTCACTGGAGCAGGAAGGCTCCATCAGGAGGCTCCCCTTGGTCAGGCAGCCCACAGTAGATGCTGACCACAAAGTTCCCTTTGTTACCTCAGTCTCTGATCTTACCACAGGCTTTCAACCTGCTCATGGCTGTTCTTCAGAGACAACTCTTCACACTCAATCCCACTCTTGATATAGAGGGCAACCCCTATCTCTTCTGAGCAGCCTGTGCTCAACAATAGTCACGCTCCAGTCATGGCATTCATCCCACCAAGTTTCAGGAATGGCAACAAGGTCATAGCTTTCTAGCGACATGCGGGCTTCCAGCTGATCATTTGATGCCCATGCTGTGTGCATTGGTGTAAAAGCACCTGAGGTGGGCCCTTAATAGTGTCACCTTCCTGGAATAAAACACCTCAATTCCTTCGAAATATTTCTCTGGGGTTTCCCTGTTGGCTTCTATTACCTCAGGAGTCCCTGGGTCATCTCCATAAGACTGTAAGTGTGTTCCAGCATGGCCAGCACAGCTCAAAGTCAGGAGGGTGTAGCTGCCTTTCACTGGGTGTCAATTTCACTCCCAACACTTGTTATGCCACCCATAGGCTTATCTCTACCAAGGCTGGTGTTCTCTCCTTCCCCTTCAAACCTAGTTTAAAAATCTCTCAATCAGTCCTGCCAGCTCACAGGCTAGAAACTTTTTCCTTCGTTTATACAGGTAAACTCCATCTCTCTCCAGCATGCCTGGTGCTGTATGAACCACTGCATGATCGAAAAAAACCAAAATTCCACCCATGACATGAATCTTTCAGCCACAGGTTGATCAGATGGATTCTCCTGTTCCTTTTGACATTCTTCCCTGCTACCAAAGGAGTTAACAAATGCAACACTGTTGTGTTTAAAATAATAAAGCCGCCTGGCTGTCCCGGCTGTCCTCATCCAGGGCGCAAGCCTCCGGGCCACCACAGCCTACTGCAGGGATCACTCCTGCCATGGTGGGGCTGCCCCTGACGAGTGAGCAGTGCAGGTGCCACTGACAAAGGAGGCGAGACGAGGTAAAGTGTGCGGGAGCGGGTCTCCTCCACAATCTCCTTTATTGTAGGGTTAGGGTGCAGGGTATCCAGGAAGGAGAGCAACAAAGGAAAAGTCCCAAGGACTGCCCCCAGGCGGCCGGTTATAAGGGGAAAGGATAACCAATAGGAAGAGGGACAAGGGGAGGGAACAAGGGTCCGGGGTCCAATTAAAACATATGAGGGGAGGGTACAATGAGCAACAACCAATAACATATCAAACCTAACAGAAGGTTTGAGAAGAGGGGGTCGGTCCAGAGCCCTAGGCACGCCTCCTTTCCAGAACAGGGGCAGGTCTTATGCCCCTGAATCCTCCCCTAATGGGGAGCCACCCTCCGAGGATGTGGAGCTGGATTGGGAGACAGCTGCCACAAGGGTTGGACCTCCCACATAACACCTGTGCTCCTGTACCTTCAACCAGCTGCCCCAGTGCTCTAAAGTCTTTTTTGGTTGCCCTAGGTCTTCTCTCATCAAATTCATCGCTGTTAACCTGGAGAACCAGCAGTGGGTAATAATCAAAGCACTGAATTGGTCCAAGGAGTCTCCTGGTCATATCTCTCACATACCTCTGCCTTAGTCAAAGCATGTGACTACCCATGAGTATCTCGTGCCAGAATAACCACATCATCTTGTCAAGGCACATGTGAAGGTGACAGAAGATTAAATCCTAATATAAATTAAGAAGACTGGGCACTTCTTCAATACTCCAGGTAAGTGTTAAGCAGTAAATAACCTCTCTATATTTATTTTGGTCAGAAAGTCTATGCTACAATGCAGAAATTCTTTATAAAGTCTTAATTTAGATATGGCTCAATAAAATCATGTCTACCATTTTTCCAAAGGAAAAAAGATAGACAACTATCATAATTTGCATTGTGTTATAATCATGAACTTTCAATTAACCTACCCTCTTTTACCTTCCATTCTTATCTCAGCTGAGCCTCATAACCTTTTCAGGGTCTTAAGCATGAAATTCAACATTCAATTTTACCATTTGCTCAGACTGTCTCCTCTATTGCTTTTCCCATTTTTCTATTTTTCTTCTCTGTCCTTTTACATTCACCCTTCCAGATATATGTTTTTGTTTGGTTTGTTTTGGTTTTTTTTTCCCTCCAAAATTCCCTTTAAATCTCAGGGGCAGATTGTAAGCACTGCTAAGAGAAACATTCCCATTGTTGTTTGTGATAGTTAATGTGAATGCTTATTAGTGGTCACAGTTTTCACAATCTGGACAGTGTGATTTACCTTGGTTTCTTTTGTAAGAAAAGCTACTGATTTTATCTCTACAGACCACATCAGACTTCAGCTTATTATTTCTTGTGGGCGGAAGGGGGTAAGAGAGGGAGAAAGACCCTGAGTGCTTATTCTCTTCCATTCACTGTTAAATAAAATCTTAGGCCTGCCAACATCACAGAGGTATTCTGCTGATAAAATACAGAGGCTTACATCTGAAATAGTTGTACTTTTTTGCTCAGTGTAAAAAAAGAAACTCTTGCAGGGCACAACTCATCCCATCAAAGTAAACTTCTAAAATGGGTCAGATGAATCCCATCTTTAGCACTAGCGGTTATCCAGAGACTCTCTTTTGAATAAGTGGCCTCAATCATTAACATTTTCCCTGATATTTCTTGCTTTAAACATTCTCATTAATAAGTAAAAAAAGGAACCCTAGCTACAGCTAAGTTAGCCCATTTCAGAGAAAATCTCCATACTTTCCTACAGAAACTTTTTATCCTCTGTAATACTCAAATTTTTACAGGGAGTCACAGCAGAAAGTAAAAGTTGTACATGCTGTGTGGGCACATAATCAGATCAACTTCGTGTCCTATTAAATGCTGAAGAGCAGAGTAGTAAAAACAAGTGGACCTACGAGTCACGTGGTAAATTGCCTTTTGCACAGAGCTACCAGCCTAAATCACAGCAAGCTGCTATGATATAAAAAAAAAATAAGTGATTGCATTGGAGTGACAAGTATTCTTTTATTTGTCTTGCAGTCCTAAACTTTTAGATGATGACCCAAAAACTCAAACACTCCTGGCTAAATTACAAATATTTTTATCTGGAAAAATTCTTGGGTGCTTCATATGAGTTACATTACAGAAGTTTCATATTCCAACTCATACTCCATTGTCCTATGACAACTCATAAGCTTTCCTGTGAGTAATACCTAGAAATATGTAAAAACCTCTCAGCTTTGGAAGCTGAAGTCCCAATGGAGAATCCAGTGCCCATGGGAGAAGAAGGACATGATGTAATTGAACAGTAGCTCTGATGAGTCACCATTGAAACATATCCAGCTATATTACTTAATTGTGGGAACATTCCTTTTTTTTTGCATAAAAAAGCATTAAATTTAAAAGAAAGACACTTCATTACAAATGATATGAGCACCTAGTTATACATGGAGCCTTGTTCTCCATTATAAACAATGCTGACTGATTTTTACAAATGCATCAAAATTAATAACTCACCCACAATGTTATCTTCCATTAACACTTTAGAAGAACCTGACCACGTCTTAGACGGTGCAGTTTAGCATTGATATTTTTTATGAAATTGGCTTAAAATTAAATTCTGTCATCATATATTTGCTACCTGTTCATCAGGAAGTTTTTACTGGCTCTTTTCCTTGTATTCTTTTCTGCTTTGGTATTTTGGTGGGTACTGACACTGGAAGAGATGTCACAGGGTAAAAAATGCAGTGGTATTACAAGAAGGACATTTAGTACAAGGAGTAGATTAAACAAAACTGACTTTTGATCCCCAGGCTGTCAACAAACATACCTTGCAGAACTTCCATTAGAGAGCTGGTAACACCACTGAAATATTAAAGCTCCCTATGTATTCCTCAGTCCACAACTTAAATTGAAAACTAACCATAAAATTTAATGTGTCAAGAAAAAGAGCAACTGAAAAATGTCAAGTTATCCAAAGTTTGTTGAAATGATTTTTTACCAGCACCTTATTTTATTGGAACATCTCTATAAATGTATTTTGCCGAGTAGCTGTAAGAACTGGTTGGTAGTATTATCCAGCATTACCTGACCAGACTCAAGTATGTTCCCATTATTGATCTGGCCTCTAACGTCAGTGCCTGCTCTGTGGGAAACCAGAACAAAAACTCTCTGGACACAGTAGGAAGCCTTTCTACTTTTCATAGCTTCAGAATCACATCCATAATCAATGAATATTTAGAAATTGCTGAAGAAAAATCTGATTATTTGGATGAAGTTTCAGTACATTGAAAGACGGCCTTTAATAAGGCAAACAATATGAACTATGCATCCTTCCTTTGCTCCCACAGATAAGGCTGAACATGAAGCACATCTTCACAAAGATTTTAATGTTTCACAAGATTTTCTGAAATGAAGCAATAGCAGGAACGAAACAGTATTGGGAATATTTTCAGAAATAAGTCTTCTGAAGGAAGACGACTTGCAAGGAAAAGCTGAACTTCAGCCAAGTCATTATATATAATTAGAACAGAAATTATATTCTGTTGCCTCACAGATTCCAGTTTCATCTCTTGCTGTGTTTTCAGTCTTTTCTGTTCAACTGACTAATCAAAAGCCAGGTTAACAGCTGGCAGAAGCAGTGCTCCTGTGAAAGAGACAGATGTGTTTCACAGTGCTCAATGTATCATGAATTGTCAGCAGCTCCGTGAGGGCTCCTCACCTGTAAAGGGTCAAAGGAGTTGTATCTTCTGTGAGTTCAGTTTCAAAATGCAAATCCATGTATAATTTCATATTCTTCCAAGTGGAGAGAGGCATGAGGGACTGAGAATGAATGTCTAACCTACATACAATCTAGGTGCCCAAGGGAATCTTTTCATGTTTTCTTAATTAGGTCAGGATCCCATTAAGAATTATTTCTACCTTCTCATTAATGTACATTAAAATACTTTTGGCCTGCACTTCGGGTAAACAAACAGGTTGTCTATTTTGGAAAATCTGGTTTGGAGAGGACACGTAATATTTTGTTTGTTTTGGATTCAGGAGGGATAGTTAAAGACTGCGACTTTGCTGCACTGAAGATGTGCTTCCATCAGCTTCCCTGTCTCCAAAATAGGTTGTTGTCATAAAGATAATTCTGTATAAATAGATTTGCATCCTCTCATGAATTGAATTAGCTGGCTAACTAGCTAGGTTTAGGTTCTGGGTTTTTTGTCAGCAAATAAGCACTGAAATCCTGGGGACTGCACAGATTGTTTTGTTTTTGTTTTAGTGCCTTAAGCTAGGGATCAAACTTTGCCCTCCTGGAAGTTTAATGTAGGTGATAAATAGGGAGAAGAAAAGAAACAGAAGGCGTATATCTAAATTAATGTTCAAAGACCAGAGAAAGAAGTAACTACAATTCAAACCCATACAGATTAGCCCAGCAATACTTTACACTCACTCAGACCAACACTCTGCATTGCCCATTGCCTGTTATAATTTTTGATTTCACCTCTTGCCAAGATTTTCAAAGTATAAAGTCTTCAGAAAGATGGGAATAGGAAGACAATTTCACACAGGTTAATAGTACTGCTCAATACTAAAATTTGTATCCATTTGCATCAGTAAAACAAAAAAAAAACCAAAACCCTGAGGCTTTTATTTCCACAATTCATGTAAGAAAGTTGTTTTTATTCTCTCTCTGATGGCAATGCACATTATGACACAGTCTGAAGTTGCATTCATCACTCTGCATTCATAGCACACTGTCATGCCAATCCTCCCCTCCAGCACCAAGAATAAAAATGATAATGCTCAGGGAATGAATCACTCACATTACTTACTCAGAAGAAGTACTGCCAACTAAAACCATCTTTCTTCCATCAGGTTCACCTGTGTTTTGAGTGACCAAAAAGGGACTCTCACATGAACTTGGGTCCAACACGGACTGAAAGTCAAATGAGACAAATGACACTTTGAGTTCCAAAGGGAAATGGCAAAGAGAAACCAAGACAAATAGCCTAGGGAGTGTTATAACCTTTAGAGCAGTTCCAATCCACTCTTCTCAGTGAATATTTACGCACTTTTTTTTCCTAATAAATATGCCTTCCCACACTTGTCATTATGCCATGCAAGATCTCACCATTATTTTTTTTTTAGAACATATGGTCCTTTTGCTACCTACTCTTTCTCTAGAACTCTATTTAGAACTGATACATAAATACATCCTGTTTTTCTCAGCTAGAAGAGTCACCCTGCTCAATACTCTTCCTTATTAACACCTTTTCACTTGTTGGTGCAGTTGGAAGCATGAGAGGAGATATAACATTTTTATTTCATGTCAGCAAGTGAGAGGTTGGGATTTTTTTTAATTTCCTCACCAAATGCCAAGATGTCATAATGCTCTTAATGTTAGTATGCTATGATTTCAGCTGCAGATCTCAATGATCCATCTGTGTCCCCACCTCCATTTAAATACTTCCTTAACATTTTAGAAACTAACACAATTAAAATTTAAAATGAGACAGACAGACAGGGCAAACCAAAGCTTTATTGCCACAATGGATGGTTATACAATAAATTCAGACTAGTTTTAAAACAAAACTGCAGTAAAAAAACCCCTAAAACTAAAGGGGAATGGAGTCTTTGCAACATCAGTATTTGTATATTTTAACTGTTACAGTTCTTACTAATAACTGTGATAGGCAATGATCCACTATATTTTTTAAAATAAGTAATTTGTTTAATGAAATGCAAATGAAAATGAACAAGCTTTTGATAAAAGGTTTTTACAAAATCTTGTGTAGGATCTGGTTTAAAAATGTGCCCATCAAAAAAACCAAGAATAGCTCAACATTTAAAACATGTAACATTCAGCACAGGGAGATCACTTCTTTCATGAACAAGCATTAGTACCTACCCACGCTAACTGCTCCCTTCATGGGGAAATTTTGTGTCACCAAATATCAAGTTGTGAATATAACTGGTGGTTTTCGCTCTATGATCAGTAAGAGCACTTTTGTAGGAATATTGTCTTTGTTTAATATTAAGGATCAACTGGAGAAGCCTTTTCTTGGTCAGCAGCTGAGATCTGCTCATTTCAGATTTATCTCTGAGCATTTTCATGAAATTATGTTTTTTAAACTGTTGATGCAAACACAAGACCTTGCTCTGACTGATCATGTTTCTGTAGGAGCACAAGCCAGAAGCTCTCTCAGACTTATTGTTGTAGTTCTCCTCTTGTAGCATGGGGAAAACAGAGCACAGCCCTTCTTTCCAACCAAAACTACACCAGAATGTGCTCCCTTTGGAAAAAACATTTAAGCTTGCACTTATTAGTGCTGTCAACAGCACTGCATTTCTCTGGAAACATTCTGACCAGGACTCTCTTACAAATAGTTGATCTCTTATTTTTAATTTATAGAAATTTTAAAAATGTGACACAACCACCCCACTGTAAACTTAAAGACGGAGAGACATTTGAGCATTTTGTGTATTATCAGGCACATTCACATCTCCACTTAAGTACAAAGGCCATTAGGCATGATACCTCTCCTTTACCCACATGCCTTTGTGTTACTGTGCAAAACATACTCATCTGAACTTCCTGTAAAATAGTTAATCCTCTGTGTGGGATTTTTTTGTCCCCTCAAAGTCAATGCAACGCTTATAGTCAATGTCAGTGCCTGAGCCCTCAGTATTTTTTTTTCAGAGTAAGAAATCAGCCCAGAAATCAGCATCATTTTAGGGAACTGATGTTTCAGAAGACTGCAGATTTGCTAAGTAATTGATAGGAGGCACTAAGAGAGGCTTTTACCAGAAGACTGACATATTTCTGAAATTGTAAAAGTGCCATTGCACTAATAGTAGAACTGTTCAGCAGATCATGTGTTTTTATAGGTATTTTATATTTCTCCTACACTTTCACATCCAGGGTTTCAGATGCATTTTTCTGTTAACATGTAAGATTAATATTTTCAATAGTGAATCTTTCTGAAGAAAATATTGTCTGATTTATGTAACTGGTCCAACAGCTGAAATTACTAAATATTTGCTGACAACAGTCTATTCAAGGCATTAATGTGTCCTTGTCTTGTACTTGTGGTTTCTATTGTGTGTCTCTCAAGAACCAGTCTAACCCTAGGGCTAGGAAACTGAGGGACAGATACCTTTTTCAAGTCTGAATAAAAAACCAATTAATATCTAAAAGAAAACCAGTTGTACTTTACATTTATATGCATGAGCTCTATATCCTTAAAAATATCTTTGTAATCATAAGTTTAAGACTCCTAAGAATTACATCAAGGACATTTTGACAAGTTATTTTCCAGAGCTGCTAACTATTATTTCCAGTTTCAGTTGCTGCACTTTGTCAGAAAATAAAAGATATCTTTTAAAATGTACTAGGAAAAATATACAATTTAAAATACAAAACAGTTCTGACGTCATTAACAAAATGTCATACTGAAAACTGAATGGGCATCTAGCTACCTGTGTTAATGAGCTGGAGTTAGTATTTTTCCACAGTGTACTGCATTTGCAGGGTGCTGAAAGGGTCATGTAGAGTTCACATGATCTACATAAATTGTGGAAAATTAATACACTTTTGGAAAAATACAAGCAATTCTATAATAAATGATATTGAGCTGTCAACATGACTTTTGTACTTCTTCTGCCATTATATTTTTGCAGAAAGAAGCAAGCGTAAATGATGTTTTTGCTAGATTCCCTATACAGTCTCACTGAAAGCCATTGTATTATATGCAACTATAAATAAATAAAAATGACATTGCACAATACTAATATAAAACAGAGAGGAAACTGCTATGGAGATGTTCAGCTCCAGTGTACTGAGAAAAATGAGAGCTCATTTCATGCAAATAATCTAGCTGAAGCAGTTACTGAAACAAATACGGATATAACAGAGTCACTGCAAGAGACAATAGAGGCAACACACTGGCTTATTTCTCCAGTGAGTTTGGCTAAATATCATTGGCAGACAAACCATTTTGTTCACCTAAATAATTACCCACAGGTTTCTTTTCTGTTGTAGTACCTGAAGTTGAAGTTGGCAACTCCCATCTAGACAACCAAATGTCTGCTCTTGTTGTAAGAATACATTAAAGAAAACATTGGCATTGGTTTTTTTTTGTTAAGCACCCATAATTCTTTTAGGTGCTTTGAGAAAAATCAGATTAAGTCCATATGTTTTGTTTTCCTAACAGTGATAGAAGTTGGGGAGGAGATTAAAAACCTTGTCCCAAACCATCACCAAATTGTCCTTTTTTTAATGCCTTGCAACTACATGACCAAACTGCCTGTGCAGACCTGTGCCTCTTGCATCAGAGGGCCTACAGAGCCCACACGTACCCACTTTCTAACCAAGTTTGCATATCCTTGCTGTCTCTGCACTGCTATACCACCTCACAGTCAAGAGGTTCTCATTCAGCTTAAGCGGGAAGGTCTTTAACAAGTTCCTGAAAGACTCTGCTGTGAATCTCAGTCAAGACCCTGTTGTATCCATTACCTGCTCCTGCGTAGGAGGGTCTGTTGATTTGCTGCGTTACAAACACCTGCTTCAAGATCAGGGTATTTCCTTGTGGTCTCCAAAACAGAGTGAGTTTAAAGTGATTGCTCACAAAATACTCTACAGGCCACTCCTGATGGTTGTGTTATTTCCCTGGCATACACCACTGTTGCAGTTACCAATGGAGATGTTTTTATCCCATACAGATAGCACTTTTCTTGGCAGATTGTGGCATCAGGTCTTGAAGACTGACCAGTAGAGAGGTGGGAGCTGCTCACAGAGCTGAATGCAACCTTTTAATTTAGAGCTGAGATCTGGTGGTTTTGAGAGAGAGTGACCGTAGGAAACAAAAGACTTTGATCAAATGCCATGCAGGGCAAAAAAAAATGAAAAGGCAATGCTGAAACCCAAAATACAAGTGTGAACTGATGGAGAGGACTTCCAGTAAGACAGAACAATTAGCTTCTTTCTTTCTCAGTTTCTGGTCCCCAGTCTTTCACACTAGTTTATTCCAGCATGAATCCAAAACATACTGCTGGGAATAGTTTCTTCAGAAGTATGCTATGAACAAGTTAGTGCGAGGAGTTCCTCTCTGCACACCACTTTCAGTACTGCCCCTACCTGCAATGAGCTACAGAGTCCAGTTTTGGTGGGCTTGACTTGGCTGTCTCATTACTTCAGGTACCATGAACTGGGAAAAAAGCACATCAAATAATAATAATGATAGAAACTTAACCTCTGCGGGCTTCATGGTCAGACTCAGAGCAGGCAGGAATTGATGTGCAAAATTCCTATCTATGTATCAACATGCACAAGGGAAGGCTGACTCAGACTAGTGTCACACAATTTGGAAATATCTTTGCTGCATCGCAAACACCAAATGCTTTCTGGGAAATGTTACTGGGAGCCGCTGTATGCTGAGACAGCCCTGTGGTGGACTAGCCCAGCACAAATCTCTTACACGCAGAGAAAAGAGACAGAACTCTTTCTAGCCAGCTGCCTCCCTTCTGCATCTGCTACTAGCTGTCATTTTCTCTGCTTACCTTTGACGGCTAGTGTGAGCGTCTGAGTGTTTGCTGAAACACAAGCCCCTTGTTTCTTGCAACGTTTGTTTCTTGATAGAAAGGCAAGCTAATTTTCTTTTCATTACTGGGTGGTATGTTCTCATAACTATCTGAATAGGCTGTGACTGATAAAACATTTGTCAGATGGAAATTAATTTTCTTTCATTTAATCTTGTTTTCTTCTTTGATGGGTTGTATTTGTAAGGGGGGTGAAAAAGTAATGATATGTGAAAACCCACCATTGATAAATGCACACATAGAGAACTGTTTATTCTCTCACTACCTAGTTTTATGTGCTGCAAGATTCTAGCAAAATAATCTCATATTCCACTTTTTGTTGATGAATGAATGGCTTCATTTGCAACAACCCCCTACTTGCATTCCATTCTGAACCCCAGTTTTATTTGCAAGAATGAGATAGGCATAGTGACAAGTAAATTATACTGAATCAGAAGTAAATTGTTTTCTTCCCACTCAGACATGTGCATGTGAAAATGTACTTTTAAGGTTTCCACAGAGCAGCAGGAATATTTGTTGAGCCATTTTGAACTGCTGAATTGCTGCAATTATCTAAAATGGCATAGAAAAGTTCTGCTCCTCCTCCATAGCGTTTAACAGGCCGCTGTGCTCATGGCGTGTAAATAAGTATTTGTTTAAATAGCCATGGTGCAGGGCTCCCACCGTGGGCTGCCAGCAGCCCTGCCTCGTGCAGAGCAGCAGCAAACACAGAGGACATTGAGTGCCAAGGAGCAAAGAGCTCCCCCCGAGCACAAGGCTGGGAGCAAAGAGCAGTGCCCAGAGCTGCCACGCTGCTGCTGTGGCAGGCAGGTGTGCAGCACCATCCCCAGAGCAGCACAGGGGTGGCCATGCTGCTCCGTGTCCAGCATGGGATGGACACTGAGACAGGGACTGTCCCTCCACCCAGGCACTCCATCCCAGGCCACTGTCAGCGCCAGCGCCCAGCATTCCTGCTGAAAGGTGGATTGTGACAAAATGCCACAGAAACAGTTCTGTTCCCAGGGTTATTCAGAAGGACATTTTTCCCAAGTTAGACTGATTTGACCCACTATCTCATCTCTGCACTCACGCTGCGGAGCTGCCAGGAGGGGACAGAGAACCTGGGGCTATTGACTCTATTTGAACACACTTGGATGTTTGGCTGGGAAATACTCAAAGGAATAGCTCTCACATCTGTGTAGTACAAAGCAGGTGTATTAATTATGGTGGAACTTCTAAACTCATAAACATTTCTTTCTTAAAACAAGGAATCAATATGAGTATTTTAATATTTGGCTTTGTACCATTAAAAACAAAAAAAAAAAAATTGACAAAAGAGAAATTCTGCAAAACTTTGTTTTCAGAGTATGGGAACATTAACCATCTTTAATCCAATTATGTAATTTGTCATTCTTGATTTTCAGTTTACTGAATGGTTCAAGTTAACCCAACATCTTTTGTTTGTACTGGTAGCTCAAATTTTCCTCTAGTTCTCTTCATTCACTGTACTACACAGTTTAGACAGGTTTGCATTATGGAAGCGAGAAAGGGAGAGACTATAAAACCATGTATGATGATAAAAAACAATGCAAACGGGTTTCTAAAGCGGATAGTAGATATTCCTTCTCAGGAATATTGAAAATTGAATAGCTGCCCTTGAATAGTATTTCCCTGGAGAAATCTACAGTTTTACAAGAAAAGCATTTTGTCCTCTCTCAAACACTGATAAAAAATTGTGCTCTGTTCTATTTTCAGCATGAGCTGTATCTGTTCATGCCCAGATGGAAAATGTCCCTGTGCCAGTACCCCACCCTGCGGTGACAGCGGCATGGGGAGGAGCACGAGTGACCAGACAGACACTTTCTGTGGTCTGGCAGGACTGGGGCTCTCCCACGTTAGCCTCAGACCCAGGCAGCCCTTCCACTCCACCTCTGTCAATGCCAGGGCATCTGTCACTTAACCTTTGAGAATAATACGAAGATTCATCTCCATCCTATTCTTGCTTCAGCAAAATTTCTGGCAGCTCCAGAAGCACAAAATTGCTCTCTATAAAAAGCCAATGTCTTAGGATCACACGAGTGCTTAATGACTTTTAAATCAATTTTCTCAGTCCTTTCGCAGGTTAGCTTGTGGATATGAGTACTTCAGACAGATTTATTTCCAACAGATTACGTCATTAAGAAATTCAGTAAAGTATTACAGATTACATAAGTGACACAAGAAATCAACCAGATTTTTGACAACCAAGAATATAATTCTCATTGGCATGACAAGGCAATTGGATTCTCACTGGGCACCAGGTCCTAAATCTATGGTCCTATTTGTCAATTATGTGCTTGGGGGAACAGTTCCTGCTAACAACAGAAGATGCTGTTATAATTTCTGAAATCATAATTATTTTAGCACCAAAACCTGTAGTTTATTGCAGTCGTAGTATTGTAATAGTGAATGTGGTAATCAGGCCCCGGCAGTTTAAACACATCTCATCAGAAAAGCATTCACAAATTACCCCTCCAAATAAATATTTAAGATAGGTGAAAGAAAATAGTTCTCTTACCCTCTAAAATTTTGTATTTTTTAGTATTTCTCCTTTTCTGTTTTGATGCAACTGAGGTCTTTCAAATTCTATTACACTCATACAGTCACAAAGAGACACAAGCTCCTGACCAGTGATCTTGCAAAGAATGGCATTAAACCTTCATGGGAAGTTTATGCTTCTCTGATTCTTTTTCTGCAGCATTTACAGTTCATATAAGTAACAGGGCATTGAAGCCCAAAGGAATACTCTACCTGGAAGGTTCATTTCCCTGATTAATAGTTCTGGTTTGGAAGATACATGAGTTTTTTTTTAAAACAAGTTTAGACAAAAATTACTTCTTTTTCTAGGCAAAGCTGTGGCAAACAAACAAAAAAATGTCCACAGCTCTAAATTATTTTTGCATGCAATATTAGTATTTCCAGACTAATTATATATTTAGTAAAACATTGGTGACTTTTTTGAAATACCAGATCTGCTAAAATGTTAATGATAATCAAACCAAGCCATTCTATGATTCTAAGATAACAAAGGACAGAAAGAACTAGCCAACTTCCTTGTCCTTGAGTCAGTGGAAAAGCCAGAAATAGAACTGAGCAGGGCCCAGCCTATGAGTGGCATCTCAAATACCAGAACGAAAAAGGGTTGGAATGACTGGCATCGAAAGCCAGCTCTCGTGGGTAGTTCCCACACAATGGCATCCCCTGGCGAACAGGAAATATCTCCATTATCTCAGATCCTGTTGCATGGTAACAGCTGGTGAGTGTTGACTTGTTACCAGCACCCACTGTACACTGGCGTGACATCACCAGCATAATAAATGTTCATTTGAGGCAGCAGAAGTAAAAGATTACTTTTAATCTACAAATTAGATTAGCAAACAAATCTCAAATAATAGGGAACAAGGCTCAGATATTAATCACAGAAGTTCTTTAATCCATGAGAAAACATGCAATAAAAATGGCAAATGTTTCAGGGTGGATAAATTATGAGATATTTTGTCATTATCAAGATGCAGATTGTGAGTCATGTTACAAAGACCTTTTTTGAGCCTGTATAAACAAGAAATTTTCTTTTTTTAATGCCAGGATCTAGATTTTGATCTGGGGTAGCAACATCCGATATAGCTATCCCAGGTGATGCAGCAGAGGTTCGTTACACATGCATCCATTCATTTTGTTGACAACAGGAAATTTTGAGTTGACTCAGAGCTCTAAAACTCTTCATAGATGTGAGAGCATGAGCTGAAAACATATTTTAGGCTATATTCCCATGTCTCCTAGGTCCTTAATGTCTTAGATAGAGGAAGATTTGTAAGACTTAAGTGCCTGTTGTAAATGTGTTTGTCTTTCTGACCTGTACTTATATCTATGCACTAACAGCAATCGAAAAATCTTATTTAGTGCAAGTGGTTATGTAAAAACAGCAGCTCTGCCAACACAGTTCCTACCTGTATTTCATCTCCCTGAATTACAAATAAAAGAAATGTCTTCTCAAGAGAAGCTATAATCTTTCCAGAAGTGTGGACTATCATCCTCTGTTTCATGTATTATGTTACATGAATGAGCTATAATTGCCTATGCAAGGAGTCACTGAAAAGTACTGATTTTTATTACTAAGGTAGAAAAGATATCCATTTGGATTTCAGATCCTTGATTTTCAGCACTAACAGGTAGGGAATAAAGTTCTTTCTACTCACAAGTTAGGCAAATTTACCGTGAAATTAATAAAATAATCTGCAATGTTGCCTTTCTGGTTCACATACCATTATAAACCTGCATTTAAAACCAGTTAGACTTCAAAGATCATAGCTCATCTCTGAGGGGGTTTTTCATATCCTGGTACCGAGGTAAATGAAGGGACATTAAAGAGGTGTTTATAATTCAATTCAAAGGTCCTCTTTGTGTTTCAGTATAGATGAGTGGAAGCCAAAGGACAGAAAATGAAGGAGTTTATTTAAATATTATTCAAACCACCCCTTTGCTTCCCTATGTGTTTCTGCAAGTCTCAAAGTGAGAGGAAGAATACAGCAGAACAGACATTCCTACTTTCTCTCTCGAGCTGTGTGTGACGTTTGGCTGAAGGATATTTGCAGAGACCTGGCTATGAACAGAGAGCAGAGCTAAAACTGATGAGAGGAGGTGTCTCTCTGGGACCCAGCTCACCACAGCTGCTCCAGGCTTCACCATTGTTAGTCCTGCCATCAGAGCACCCCAAGGAGAGGTCCAGGGGCTTCCCCCAGGTGCTGAGCAGCATCGCTGGGCAGCCACCAGAGCCAGGGGTGTGAGGGGCAGAGGATGCCGGCACACATCCCGGGGGAAAGGGCTCCGAGCATCGCCACAGAGAGTGCAGCCACACAGGCCCCATGCCAGGATCCATTTGGGGCTTGGCTTTATAAAACAGCTCAGAAGGACATATCTCCTGCGGTCCACTCACCTAAACTGTTATTTTGAAGTGAATTTGCTCATCTGAGAGGAGGAGACTTCAGGCCCAAAGGGCTTAGGTACCTGCAGGGACTTAACAGCTCTGAAAAAACTAATGAATAGTCTAAATTGGGGCTTTTCCCCAGTGGGAATAATTCTTTCTTACCATAAAATATGTAAATATTAATTGGACTTGAGGTTTCAACCCTGTTTTTAAATTTTCTTTGTGAATTTCCTAGTCAATGGCCTCCACAATGCTTCCCTCTCCCCAATGAATCTTTAATTATTCTGCAGGAAATAGAAGAGCTTCATTATCTTTCTTATTCTTAATATTAAAATAAATTCATTAACAAGAAGAAATGGAGAGGGATTCATTTTTCCTCAAAGGGAAAATGTGAAATGAGTGAAATATGAAACATATCAGATATTAATCATGAGCATTTATACCAATTATCAACTAAAAAATGTCTATTGATTTCATCAGATTATATCTGAGTTCAGACCTTTAGGAATGAGACCAGCATTGGTACTTAAGGAGACAGTACCAGAATTTGGATTTAACCATGAGGTCAAGTGAGAAGCTCTTGCTAAGGCATGGTGGAAGTCTGTCTCCACCAGAAGTTTACAACTTCTTCAAGGTTTTTCTTTATGTTTCTGTCTGTTATGAATTGTCAACACAACAGAAGTTTAAGAGACTGAAACAAGGATAGTACAGGTAATTCATTATCAAAATAATACCAATAAGATAAGACTACTGGTTACACCTTGAGGGAAATCGCCATGGCCTAGTAAATGGCTTTGTAAGGTTTTCCTTTTTTTGCCTCTCTCACTCTAAGCCATATCACTACACACCCACCATTGCAAGCTTGTGGGGGATCAGTGAAGACTCCAAAATGAAACATGCTCCCACAGATCCTATTTGAAACTGATTATTAGAAATGTTACAATCTACTTGTGTGTTTGTGTGCTCAAGCAGATACCCACAGTAGGGATGTCTGTGATTATCACTCAGCTCACAGAGATAGTCATGTAAAAGTATTCTACAAAGGAGTAGTTCCTTTTCTCCATTTTTCAAAATATTGCAAAATATCACAATGGGGTATTGTCATGTTGTACTCATTTTCCTGTTGATGACTAATTAATATGGATAAGAAAAAATTATAATGGTAATCAATTATGACTACACTTCGTATTACATTTTTCTCTTTAAACCTCCTTTGGAAGCATATGTTCACACTAATATCCTCAAAATTTTGTGCTAAGGATCCCATCAGCTAAAAAGCTTTGAGTCTTCTGGGTCATGTTCCATGATCCTACGGAGCTTAGCTCTCATAACCTCAAATCTCAAATTACTTGGATCTGACTTGACTTTTTAAGAACACAGTTACTCTTCTTTTTTTGCCAGATCGGGCAGATTTCATCAAGGAGAATTCTTGAAAACAACACAGTTTAATAAAGTTGAAAAGAATAACTTTGAAGAAAAGGAAGACTACAGGAATATATAAGTGCCTGATGATTCAACTAGGTCATATTATTTTTCAAGCCCCCTATCTCTACAAACTTGTCACATGCATCCTCTCTCTATTAAAACTCAATGCAACCAAGAGTGCTGCAAGCAAACACGAGAACCTGAGGAGGTTGGGGGCCTGATTTTCTTGAAGCATGAATTGGAAAATAGACATACATGTTTGCTGTTAAAGCAGATGCTCTGTTTTCTACTTTGGGCTAATGGATTGCATTTTTATGTATGTTGATCTTCCTTATAAAAACAAGACTCCACACTCTTAATAAAGATCTTAATAATTGCTTGTTATATTTACATTGCAAATGGCAAAATTCATCTGCGCTAAACTTCTCTGAATGGAGAATTTGGTGGAGAATGTGCCATCCCTTCACAGAAGCAAAAAGAAATGCTCAGTGTCAGTGTTTGTGGTTCTTTGTACATCATAGAAAGACAGCAGGAAAACCCTTGTCACTGGAACACTTTGCACACACACAGAAAGTTATTTAAAGGGAAGAAAAGATCCATCACTTGCACTCAAGATGATAGCTCTGAAATAATTCCAACAAAACATAGATTGTACAAAAAGTAGGGGGAAAAATTCGAATTATTTAATGAAATAAGGAAAAACAGTCATGCAGAGAGCTTCTGTGGACATAAAATTCAGGAGAGTGCATAAAATTTTGCTGAATATGCCAGGAACAGAGTGTTTGATTACAGTCTCTTTCAAAGAAATAACAATTATTACATTGATAGATAAAACCACAGAAACATAAAATAATATGTCTTTGTGACACAGAAATTATCCTGTAAGAAATGTTTCAGACCCTTTTTCTCTTGGACCTTATCCTTGCATCTGTCCAATCCCACAGGCACTGTTATTCCCATCTACAACCTGCTCATTAGTGGACAGGAAGGACTGAGCCTAAAGCTAATAGTGACTTTCAAATAGGACAGTTGGCAGCAGGATTGTCAATAACCTGAGCATGGATCCAACACAAAAGCTCTACAGTGATTAGGCAAGTCAAGAGATATCTTTAAGATCAAGTCAGGAAGATATCCCTCAGGGATATAATGGATCCAGTGAGAGGTAGAGAATGGAATCTTGGGCTCTTTCTGCTCCAATTTTCTAATCATCTGTAAAATACTGAATGAAAAAAGGATGGAGCATTTCAGCAGGAATAAGCTGTTGAAAATGGCAAAAAATAAATCCAGTCTGCGTTTAGCACAGCAACCCACAAAGAAGCCATAGCATGATGCTAAAATGCTAATTAAATTGACTTTTTTTTCTTATGACCTTGGCAGTGCTAGTGCAACTTGGGTCTTCATAGGTTATGGTTCTCCATGACTCTAACTTGAGTTTGAGTTTGCCATATTTTTTCAAGTTCTTGATATCATTAGAACTGAAAATGAGGTTTTAAAAAACAGGGCCTTCCTTATATCTTGACTTCATCATCTCTCAGTGATGAACTCTCTAGAAAATAATATGTAATTTAATTACAAAGTCTGTATAATAACAGTTATATGCCTTATATGTTTATAGTTATGTTCTTTATGAATATTTTAATTCCTCAACACAAATGTAAATGTGTATGAGGAAAAGACACTGACAGAAGAACTGAGCCTTACTAATGAGTCTCCTAACAGGGTTTACTTGAATCCATGCAAGAAAATGAAGTTATGAGACTCAAAACAGAACAACTACAAGAAAAACTTTTTTAAAAATATTATACTGATTGATGATTCCCAAGAGGTAATAATTTCACTATTTGTACTGTTAAAGCTATACTGTATCACTACATCTGGGAAACAGATTCTTTTATCTTTACAGGGAATCACCTCCTACCAAAAAAATCAGTTTCTCAGATGAGCTTTGCATTTTGTGAGAAAATGAAGGTACTGTTTCTACTTTTTCCATTTGAGCCTCTGTTGGAGGGCTCATTGTCTAGCTCCCCCAAAAAAATTTTAAAAGGGGGGGAAGGAAAGAAGGAAGGAAGGAATGGTGCGGAAGGAAGGAAGGAATGGTGCGGAAGGAAGGAAGGAAGGAAATTTAAAATTAAAATATTCATATGTCAAGGAAATCAGGGACTCCACTGAAACTGATTACCTAAAAGATGAAACAAGATATTTCACTTGAAAAGCTGAAAGAAACCTTGGTAATATTTGTTAACTTTGATGGTCCTTAAATTTAGTTTACCCCACCCAAGAAAACACAGCAGCAGAGCTCAATGTTCCCACAAAGCTGCACAGATTTCCCTGGTGGTTTCTTGAGGCAAGGTGAGCCGGGAGCTGTGGGCAAGGCAATAAGGCAATAAGGCAATAAGGCAATAAGGCAATAAGGCAACAAGGCAAGTCTCCTACTGGTCAAGGGGATTCCAACATTAATTTGAGAGCAGCTGGGATCAAGGCTGTGAGTGCTCACACCTGCATTATAACTTAGGGCTGGGCTGGAGATCCTAGGCTGTGGATGCCCTCAGCACAGCACTGAGATACCTGTCCAGAGCCTTTACTCTGCTATAGTAATACCACCAAAAGGCAAAGAGTACCGGGAAATACTAGCAAAGCAAACCCAATTTAACACCCGTAAAAGTTATCGTTTCTCCTCTTAGATGTCTTCATCTTGAAAAGAGAAAGTCTTCCAGAAATAACACAAAGGCAGCTGTGCAGCATATTTATTAGGGTCAGATACACTGATTCAAATGACCACTTGAAAGCCAATAACCTTTTCTGAGATTTAAAAGAGTCAGATTCAGTACTTTGAAGTTTATTTTTTTCCCTGAGTATTTCAGCACTTTCTGTTCCCTGAGCAGCTGAGAAGAGAGCATGTATAAAATCTCAGGAGGAAAAGAAAGTAGGCTGTTGGATATTTCCCATTCAACTCCAGGCCAGCTCAGATAAGATCTACGCAAACCTTTGGATTTTCAACACTTGCCCAAACTGAACTTCTCAAATTTTGAAGTTTGCTCATTATTTTATCAAACTGAAGTCTAATTTATATCTCATAATCATATACTGTGTAAAAACTTCAGAGGACTTGAGAAAGTAAAAATAATGGTTGAATGTGGTTATGAAAGTTGTTTCCTTCAAACATACTTGGAGCAAGTATGGAGCATGCTGAGTTCATCAAGAGGCTCCACAACAAACTGTTGGTTTGAGTACGATAAGCTCTTTCTGTACCAAAGTGGTGAAGGAAGAAATACACACATCTATTTAGAAATTTCCTTCTAAATATTGTCCTACACCACCAGCAAAGACACAGCATTGAGAAATACTTGACTCACACAGTCAGCTCAGACAATTTCTCCACCAAGTAAGCAATTACACTTAGCAAGTTGAAATGGAGAGGGTTTCAAAATTTCTTACTTTCCTAGATGGCTTTTTGAAAGTGTTGGATTGCTAATGGACAGTAAAAACCACTCTGAGAATGTATTTCAGGACCACAGCTCTAGGGAGACTGCACTATGAAGCAACAAGAAAACTGTTAAAAATTGCACTATTTTGAACACTTTTTCCAGATGACAGAAAATAGTGATATAGACTGGTTTTCATTTCAGTTTTATATAACATTGTATTATGTTACAAGCTGTAGCCCAAGAAATACATCATGTGTGCAGACTTGTTGTAAGAGCTGCTGTGCGTTACCCTTCAGACAGATGCATTCCTCTGAATCTGAAGCTCTTCTTCCCAAAATGTCCCACTGACTCTTCTTCTGCCAAAAAGTATCTGATCATCTGGCAGACCAAGGGCTGGAGTAGAAGTTGAGAGAGTTTCAGCAATTCCTGAGGCAGCAGCCCAGTCCCAGGTCCCCTCTTCTGGAGCAAGGCTCATCCACACATCTGGACACATCTGCATAAACCAGGCACTGCTGGGAAACCCCAAAATGGGTGAGGGTGCTGGGTGCTGTTGGTACGGGCAGCGTCTCCCACTGACCCATCTGTTGGCATCATCCTTGTTTTCTGCCACTCAAGACCAGACGGGAGAAAAGCCTTTTTAAGAACACTGGTAAAGTTTTGCTGTCCTCTCCTCTATTGCTGTTAAACCAAGGAAAAAAAGAGATTACCTTCACTGCAGCATTGCCAGGCATTTCATGTACTATTTCTCCTAAAAGCCTGTTTTCCAGTTGTCCTTTAAAGAAGCTTATGACATCCTCTTGGATTTTCCTTCAGGCCTCTTCCTTCTGCTGTCCGCAATAGATCTTTTGTTCTTTTTCTATTTTCTATCTTCATACCAGCTTAAACACACTACATACTAGTTATACCTCCCCATATCAACATATGAATAGGTATTTCTAATCTCCTTTGTGACTGTAAAGAAACATTTAAATATAGCCCTGCTGAGATCAGATTCTCAAAGCTATTGTTGGTTAAATATTGACCCAAGGATTTTTATATTAAAGTATCCTTCCACGCTTACTGAAAGCAACAGCATATGTCATACTTCCAGTACTACATCAGAATTTTGGGTGCTGCAGGGTGTCTAGGGGTAGAAAAAATTACTTTTGGGCACCCATGGTTTGATGAAATCAAGAGTTCAATTTTTTATATGATTTGCATTTAATGCCTTTATAAACATTGGAAGGACCGGCATGTGGATTTGTATTCAATAGAGTCCTTCTGTTAATGAATAAGCATGGGGATTGCAGCAGTGTAGGAGACTGAGGGGAATAGTTCATCTTCATGTTCTCTTCCCGATGCCAAAACACCTCTCTGTGGCTTTCTGCCAGAGCAGTGCTTTCCACATTCAATAAGAAATGCAGAGGGAGGAGGCTTTAAGCACTCTCTTAACAAAGAGGTACATCCATTCAGGCACTGGAGCAGAAAGCATGCTGGAAAAGGCCAGTGTGATGTGTATAAAACTCTTTTTTGTAAAAATAATTAAGCTGATGGGGAGAAAAAAACTGTTTGGAACAAAATAAAACTTGTGTGTATTCTTTTCCAAGATTCAGATTTCCCTTTCAGGAAAAGAAAGGTGTCTCTTATTTTGAATATATTGCTAGCAAAACCAAGACCATTATTTTTTTTGTGAAAATGACAGAAAAAATACAGAATCTAATTTTTACTGTCAAGGATGAGACATTGTTGAAAGGATATTCCCTGGGTAGATAAAAGTTGCCAAAAACCTTTGATAGAGTAAAAGCAAAGAAATATATGGAAATTTTCAAATGTTAAAATATTTCAACTCAGTTTCTTATATGTCCCTTTCAGAACTATTAATGAATTAGCCAAAAGACAGCCTTATGATAATCAAGAGCATGCAGTATTCATCTGATCTCATCAGTAACTCCTACTTAGATTAAACATGCATTTCTTTCCATCCTGTATCTCCTCTCAAGACAGAACACTTTCCTGCCTTGCAGCTGTTCTATATTTATTCCACATTTTCCACATGGTCAGCTCCAGACTTCTATTACAGTCACAGCACTGCACAGTGTTCGGGGTGAGTCTGTATGTGCTTTTATCTTACAATTCTCTCTCGAAATATTTAGTCAAATGTACAGGATCTCCACTTTCCTTCTTTTCCATTTGCAGTGGAAGTGAGAACAACCTGTAGACAGAGAAAGACGTGGAAGTGATGGGCTGCAAAGAGCTCTGGAATTCGAAGGGTCCAGGCAAATTCTTCCCCTCCCATATGCCGCTGCCTGCATAGGCAGAGGCAGGAAAAAGGTCAGGCAGGAGAACACAAGCTGCAGGTCTCTGTCACTGGTACTGCCTTATACCTTCTGCTGTCTTCCAAACTGCAGCTAACACCCAAAAACTGTTTTACAAATGCATCTGGTTTTCATGTGCATGCTGATACTTGTTCCCACACTGTTCTGAATTATAAAAGTGACCAAAACTCCCACTTATTGCTAGCACTTGGCAGCTCTGACCATGAGAATGTTAAGTTTTACATTGTAGAGATTTGCAATTTTATAATGTTCTGTGCTGGATAAAAATCTTATGACTGCCAGCCCAGCTGTAATGAAGGGGAATTGCCAACACACAGAAAGATTTTATTGAAATGCTTATAGCAGAAATCATCAACCATCTACCATCTCAAGCTAGGAAGTAGAGAAAGCTATGTATAAATCAATGTTTAATTCAGAAGAAACATCAAAACTTTATGCAGCATGATCTGTACGACTCATGAGGAACAAAATATGTCAGGCAGCATTAGCAACAGGCAATTCCAAGATCTGTAGCAAACTGAGGCACCACGTTGTAACATTTCTCCCAATCCGCATCTCTCCATGATCACCAGCTGGCAAACATCATGGGAATTGCCACAGGTATAACAAATGGGAGCACACACTTAGCAGTACCTTCCCCGCCCTCCATTAATTATGAGCCAGATAGGTTTAGGGTTGATCTCCATTTGCGAAAGTCAGGTATGGTCCAGGTCCTTCTGCACAGGACTGCAGCAGCATCTTCTCAGCCTTTAATCTGCAGGACACGCCCCATCACCAGCCTCACTTCTACTGCTGTGAGTGAATGTTTCTGGCTGGCTTTAGTTTCAGAAGCAGAGGAAAAGGAGGAGAGTTCCTAAATGACAAAAGACGTGTATAAAATTTGGCAGCTAAATTATCAGGTGAGAATAAAATTCGGTCTTGTCCAGGCAGAACAGTGTCTTATTCTAAAAGGAGCCTGTGGCCCCAGTCCATCAACCTGCCTTTGTGACTTTGATCACCCATGAAATCATTTTGGCGGGCTCTTCCAAAAGGCCTTCAAGCTCATGTGCACCATCAATATCTTTGGTATCCTAGATGCTCTGAGAATAGTAAAGCCTGAAATCCCACTCTTATGTACAGCACCACACGATGCCCAAATTACCAACCATGGCAGTTTTAGTCATTTACATCTTCCATCATCACCTAGGCAGCTGGTCTTCCAGGTTCAAAAACACATTAGAGACCAAGGCCGAGAAATTTGGCAATGAAACTAGCAACTTATTTCGGTGAGTTCTGTGACTTCCCGTGTTTATGTTCTGAGGCTCTCAGACACCAGTCAGGCATCCCACAGGCTCTGTAAGGGCTGTCTGCTCATGTCAGTGCTGCAGAGCAGTTATTGGTCACACCACACCTGCAGGATGATGCGGTCTGTAGACTGTGCCATTTGTCCTGCACTGCCTATTCTACTGTGCACATGTCTGTAGGAACATATGTGCACCACCTGAATATACCAAAATTCCTTAATCTTCTTCTTTTACACGTTGTACAAGCAAAAGGATATTCCAGAGCCCCTGTGGTTAGAGCCACTCAGGTCATGCAGTCCTGAGCCAGCGCTGTTTTCTGTCTGTGATGGATGCACAGAGGGGAGCCCTGTGCTGAGACTCCTGCAGCCTCAGACACCTGAGTGCCACCAGGCTGCTCTTGGGGCTGAAAGCTCTGCTTTGCACAGTGCTCAGGAGCATGGGAGGAGTCCCCAGTCCAAAAGCCAGCATTTCTGCAAACTCAAGGTACACACTTCCTGAAGGTGTGAGAGTTGGAAAAGAGACACTTTCATGGCTGAACTCACATGGTGCTCTTAGACTGGCAGGGGTTTTCTATCTGAATTCCTCTCTGGAGATTTATAAACCACTGGGAGTGCCTAAGTGAAGTGAATGAAAAAACTTCCATTCAATTCAGTGAGTCTTGGATTTTTATTCTTACACATTTATCAAAAACAATACCAAGCAAGTTCTTGAGCCATAGATAGCTCAAGTGCCAGCCATGATGGAGACAGAGAGATAAAGCAAAAGGTATCCCTTATGGCTGCTCCAAGGTTTCTAAAAGTGGTTTTTTGTGCTCCATGGTAGTTTTTTTAATTAAAGAAAAGGATTAAAACCAAAAATCCTTGATCTTATAATGTACTTTGTTTTCCAAAACCCTTGTCACACCAGGTACCTGCCGACAGCTGCAAAACAAGGAAAGATGCTCTTCACTCCAGATAATAGCAGGGAGCTTCTCCCAGGGAAGTAATCTGTTCCAACTCTGAAAGACTCCATACAGAGGTAACCCTGGAGTAAGACAGATGCACAAAATCCATACCAGGGTATCCTCAGATAAATTGTCAGTAGTTACCACACTGATAGAAGTCTCAATTAAGACACTGAGGTAATGATATCACTGACCTTAAATGTGCTGTCATGCAGAAAACTGATACTTTCAGTGAGTCTTTTGGAACAACTTCAGCAAATTTCCTCATGAGAGTAGTGAAAAATTTTTAATTAATCAAAAATTAATATCTGAGTTCTCAGAAAATCTTCAGGTGTTTATATAGGGAATAGTGGAGGAAAAAATCCCCTAATATTGAGTTCAAACTCAGTGCAGAAAACTCACAATGCTTTCAAGTATTTGTTTCTTAGGAATTTGGGAAATAACTCAATATTTCTGGGTAGATCCAGACTAGTTCTTTTAACTTTTACAATTTAAAAAATAATTTTAAATGCTAAATAAATTAGTTAGACAGTAACACTCCTCATTTCATTCTACCTTTTCATTTATTCTGGTAAAAATAAGTGTTCAAATGGTGAAATTAAGCAAAAGTATGTTTAAGATCTTTCTGATTCCCAGTTATCCAAAGGAAAGTGACAATTTTGGGATATCTTCCAGAAGCAAATTAAAAAAGAGGCAGTGTGTTTCTTCCAGAAACTCCTGCATATCAAAGTGATATTTTTTTGGTAATAGAGCTTCTACACAATTATTTCTCAGCGTTTTAGCCTGAAAGGAAAAACACCACAGCACAGTAAAAAGCTAATATCAGAAACCAAATTTTGTCACAATGATTGTGACAGAAAGTGCTTAAAACCTGTCATTTCACAGCACATCAGAGATCTGCTGAAAATAGAGATGGACTTTATTTCTTGAAGAAAAAACAACTTAGACATGACTGCCCCATCATTTAAAGTTTTTCTTGCTTGTGCTGTTGAAACACTAGATGGACTTAACACTTCCAGAACTATATAATTTCATCTGTAAATGGTACATTTTGCTTCTGGATAAAAACATACACTTTTGAATTCACATTTTAAAAAATGACTCAAAATATAAAGGCAAACACATGGACAAGAATAAACTTCACAGGTTCAATCAGCAGCCACATCACTTTTTGAAATAATGCATGTCCACACTATTATATAATAGAAACTATCTTTCTTCAATGTTTTTTAAAAAATCCATATTACTAAAACCTATTCTTTACAAGTGTGCTGAAAAATAAAGATTGATGGAATGTAATCATTTTTTATAACATAGCCTTAAACTGTGATAAAAGAATCCATATTTCTCCTTCTGATCATTTGCATTTTCATTTAAAATATTATATTGCCTTCCATTAAGACTTGTGCAAAGAGGTGATCTAATTTTCATGTTAGAAAACATTTATTACTGAACAGAATTTACAGCTCAGTGTGGAAAATTTAGTATTGTAAAGAAATCTAGGTGTCACGTTTGGAACAAATGTAAGGTTTATTAGAAGGAGTGCAATATTGTAATAGTTTGGGATAACCTAAGAACATGATTTTCAGAAAATATTTTTGTAGTTAAATACATTAGTACACCACATGGCTTCTCTGTGCCATCAAGTTACAGCAGTACCATAAACATGCAATGACTGAAAAACAAAAGTTATATTCAAGTGAATCTAGAAAGATATCTATAAGGAAAGAGAAAAGTTTAAGAACTTTCCAAAGGGATGGTTATAAAGACCTGATTTTTAAAATTCAAGGTCTTTGAAATTTTTTTTTTCAGAGTAGAATACCAGCAGGCGTTAAAAAGCAAGCTAAAGAAAATGCACGGATTTTTTGACTCTTAGTGTTACTGAGCAGAAGAGAAACAGGAATGCATAATTGAAGTACAACAAAAATGTCCACCCCACATGAGGTCTTTGGAGAGGTCAAATCAGTAATATATCTGTTTCCTTGTCTGAAAAGACTGGGAAGTTAGAGGTGGTTATACCACCTGTTAATAGCATAGGTTAGAAAAGTAATTTCCCCAAAAGTACACCTAATCAGTCGCCAGAATACATCTCCTTCAGGTAAGGTGCTTAATTAATTTTTCCTGAGCTGGCCCTCCAGCTGAGGCTGGCTCTTTCTTGTTCCCTGCAGCCTTTAGGCACCAGCACCCAGCTGAACACCCGAGGGGTAGGCAGTGGGACTGCTCTCCTCACCTGCTTGGTAACTCATCTGAGAACCCTAATGCTTAGCTTGGATTGGCAGCCAGGACAAAGGAAGGTGCTTTGTAATGTTCTGCAACCTCCAGCTCTTTATGGAATTATTTTAACCTTTAGCCCTTAACACTGTGCTCATACTTGGTGCGAGACTGGGGATCACTCTAGAGAAAGAATTGTACCCACAGCCCTCCCAGAGCTCATAATTCCCAGGTGCATTCACTCAGTCAGGAGCCCCAGAAGTAGCCCAGAGTCCCAGATGTGATAAACACCTGACCCAAGGAAAAGGTTTAAAAAGCCTGTTTGGGGGATAATAATGCATATCTACCCATTGATGTCTCAGATGTTAAAATGGCAGTGCTCCTGTGCCACACTTCATGTGTACTAACAAAAACCACCGTACTGCCCGAGATTTTATTTTACTTGCACGTCCATCAGGAGTGGGTCTGCCAGAAAATATGGCCACATTTTTCAGGATTAAATCTCATACAATGCATCCTCTGCTAGCACTTCCACTGGTCCATCGAGCTTTACATATGCTTTTGAAATTACTTGGTTACTTAAGTGCATTCGCCAGTTCTAAGAAAAACAACATCTATTTAACATGCAGCCTGCTTAAGCAATTTTTCCAGCTCAACCTCTCTCCCTAAGACAAAGGCCACCTTCCTGGCTGCCTGCCCACCTGCTTGGGCGGGCAGGGCTTCCCGCCCTGCTGTGTGAACTGGTGGCAGTGCTGGCACCGTGTGTGAATTCTGGGCCAAGATGAATGGGGTTGATAGTCCACAGTAAACATCCCTTTTCCTATTATTATCACGAGCTGTATCACTGAGCACAAGCTCAACTGAAAATTTCAAAATAACTTGAAGTAAATGTTTTCTGTCACTACTATGAGCGCATAAGGGAGCAAAATTGCAAGAAGTATGAAGTATGCTGCTTAACCAACCAAACCCAGCAGCCCATGATACTGGCACCTGCCTTATGCAATGCACCACAGTAGTCATGAAATTTCTGAGACTTCCACGCAAAATAGCATAAAAATAAGGGGAAGAAAGAACTTCAGGTGTGTGAGAGTCTTCTTTGCCTTCTTGCTAGTGGTGCTTGTTTCAGAAGAAATATATCTCAACCACATCACAGT
Organism: Origma solitaria; assembly: GCA_013397895.1. NCBI lineage: Eukaryota > Metazoa > Chordata > Aves > Passeriformes > Acanthizidae > Origma > Origma solitaria. The sequence goes on along the minus strand of VZRL01006433.1, from coordinate 180,079 downwards.
CACACATGCATATTTTGGTAAATCCTCAAAGTGTTAGTATTTTAGCAAGAGCTGATACTTTTGAGGGCTTTTGATAGCCATGCTCTTGGCACCACTCCTGTTTCATTGTTAGTGAGACTTTCTTTCTGTACAGGACTTCTGCGATGATTCATGGGGTAAATATTCATGTCTCCCAAGGATTAGATGTAGACTGTCAGAATAATTTCATTTGGAATTTAAAGTTTACACCAACTATATGCCTTTGTTGTTTTTCTGCTGATGTCTGGGTCTCTCCCAAAGCCAGAGGAATGTTGCATTGTTTGTAATCAACAGCCTCACAGAGGTGATAAAGCTCTCCTGGCACACAGTAATACCTCCAGCTCCCACAAAAATCAGTGTAAAGCAAACTAATGCCTTTTCTGTCCCTTGCAGACACTCTTGAGAGACAGTGTGAGCATCAGGGCCTTCAGACATGTAGCACTCAAGGACTCAAGGACTGAAGGAGAAGTGGTAGCTGGGCAGTGCTAGACCATGTGTTTCAGTTCTCAACACTGGAGGTATCTGCTTGTTACCTGAAAGGCTCAGACTTTTTGGATTCCCTGTGTTTAAACCCGCTGTTTAAAAGAGCTTCAAAAGAAGTTTTAGTTCCTGCCAAGAGAAGGCAAAAGATCCCTGACAAGGAGCCCACCAAATTATTTCCTCAGGCTACTATATGTCCTTTAAGCAAGATTTGTTTGGAAACAAATTTGAGATTTGAGATTTGTTTGGAAACAAATTTGCTCCCATTTGAGAGCATCCAAAGTTAATAAATTGTATGGAAACATGTATACACATTCCCTCAGAAAACTCATTGAAGAGGTCAAGAGCCCACCCTCCTTTTAAACAAAACATGGCAAAAAAATGTGGACTTCAATAAAAACAGCCTGGTTTCTCACATTTGCTATTACAGTCTATATCACAGACACTTCTGAGAATAAATCATATAGCATTCTAGAACTGTAATTTTATAGGGGTTTTACCAGTTGCTTTTTCACTTAGGTACAAGCCTAGCACATCTAGCTAAAGTCTGACATCATGCTCCAGATGTTTCAAATTGCTTGAAAGAGCCTTCCCCTAAAATCAGTACTGCTCTTTCAAGCACATTGCCATAATTTTGCTTGTTGCCATAGGTAAAAAAATATTTTTCCAATTCACCTCTTTGTAAGAGTGATCTTTACCTGATAATTTCACTAACACACTAAGAAAATTATTATTGATTGATAGGCGATATAGACAGCTGCCTAAATACCAGACAGTATTATGAGCTCACGAAATTAAAGAAGTCTCTGTTCCAACATCTCACTGAATCATGCCTTTTCTGCACTGAAACACATATTTGACTGTCAGCATGGAGACAGTACCAGAAAGCACAGTTAAACAGCAGACCTGCATGAAATATAAATACAAAGATTGTCTTCACCCTTATCCCCTATTCAGCATAAAGCAAGTAGTACTGTACCAAAGCAGTTGAAAACAGGGAAATAGAGTTCTGGGGTTTTTTCTCCAGAATAGTATTGAACATTTTCAGAAAAAGCTATATGAGACAGAAATCCATGTAAAATAGCACAAATATTTATTTTGCCTTAAGTTCTACCTGCAGAAAGAGAAGTATTCATTGTCCAGAAACCTACTGAACAAAACCAACAGGTTTAGCCATAATTTGCTGATTTAACTACATTTTATCCTCCTAGGAGAATAATGGTTTCAAGCCAGCAGCAACCACAGTTGCAAGGATAGGAGCTGAGACTCAAACTGCTATAGAAGTGAAGCATTAACAACTTTATAGATTTATTTTAATATATTTTAGGTAGTTTTGGCTTCCTAGCTACTTTCACTCAAGAGAATTAAGGATTGTTAAAGATATCTGCTGTTTTGTTTCATTATCACACATTTAAAGGTAGTGCTAGTGTTTTTGAGAATGTCACAAAAGTAATTTCAATCACAGGAAGTGTCGGTGTTGATAATAGAGCGGATGAGATTCATGCCAAAATAAAGGCACAAAGCTATTCCAACTGTTTAAGTGTGTACCCAAGAAACCAAGAGCTTAAACTCAAGGGATACACCACTTGCAAAAACCTGAACCAGAATTCTGACTGAGCCATGACTGCTCTTGCAGGTTTGGCTGCTTTTATTCATCAGAGGGAGCAGTGACTTTGGCCCTGAAGTCAAACAAGAAGTCCAGCAAAACAATCCAAGAAGTCCAGGCTTCCCCGGCTCTGACCTCAGCTGCTGGAAGCCAGCCTCCCCCTGTTATTGCTGCGATTCTTGTAAACTGGGAATCTTATTTCCAGATCCTTTAGTTTACAGGAATTGAATATGTTTGCACTTAAGCTCATCAGTGCAAGATGGCTAGATGGACATGGGCTGTTTTTTCCAGAAGGAAGAAGCCTTCTTTCAAGTTCTCCATGGGTGCATTATGAAAATGGTAGACAGACTTTAAGTTATATCATTCTTGCCATCTCTGTGCAATTGCTTCAAGGCATAAAAATTCCTTCCTCTTCAGGTTCTCACAACACACCTGCTTGGATAAACCTCAATTTCTCTGAGAAAAAAAAGTGTTCACAGAAACATTTTCCTTTGACCTGGGACTCCGCCTTTTCCCTGAGGCCAACTGGCAAGGCCATGTCCTCCTCAGCTGTTCAAGCAACGCCCAGTAATCATAATTACAAAACAACTGGTTATTTGGGCTGATGGAGGTCTCTAGTGGAAAATCAGCAGAAACACAAATTCATCTCCAAAATTCAAGATAAGATCAGTTTAACAGGAAAAAAAAAAAAAGTCACTTCCCCCTTACTCATGAGGGCAGACAACAAAAACTTTTTGCTAAAAAATTTGCTCCGCAATTAAAAAAGAACTGTTGGAGAATCATCTTCCTGGGCAGGGTGAAGCCTTTGTGGGCCTCAGAGCAGAGGTGTGATTGGGAAGAAGAAACACCCATTGTCATCTTACTCTTGGCAAGAAATGACCAAAGAAATATTTCTTTGAAAAAAAGCCAAGAATTTCTGGATTTCTTCAAAACACTGTAACTTGAGACCAATAGCTCTACACTGCCAACTTTAGCTGATATAAAATAATTTCCCTCACTGGAAAAGGTAATATTACATTTTTTAAAAAAGGTGAATCACTTCGGGTGCATGAGAAAAATTATGCAACTGCCTAAATTACCGTGAGCTTGCTAGGAATTTTCTTAATGACCAAATTGCTTAGAAGCAACATATAAGCATAAGCATGATCATGGTTAACAAACTCACCAGCAGAGTGTGGGTAAGCGTAGCAGCCCTGCTTGGGAATTGCTCTGTCAGCAGGGGCAGGTGGATGTCCTACCGGCAGGTCCAGGTAGACATCACAGCAACACAGAAATCAGGCAGCTGCCACATGCTGAACAGGCCTCCAGGAGGAAAAGGAGAAAACCCCAAACCCCACATATCTCTGACCTGCACTTTCTTTTAGGAAAGTTATGTTATTTACCAAAACTTGCCGATTGACAGGAAAGAATTACACTTCAATTTATGACTATAACCCATACATGTTCACCTGGGAAATAACTGCTCATTGAAGATAATTCAATTAGCATAGCATGCTTCATCTCAATATGGGCAAAAATTTAAATCACACAAAGACTCGTGTTAGGGTATCCAGTGGGTCTAGAGAGTTCATCTACCAAAATCAGCGCAACCCACCAGCCTTGGGGATGCACAGAAAAATGTGACACATTCTACAGGGACCACAGCATGTCTCCTCTCCTATCTGATCCAGCATCACATTCCAAATATCTTGACTCTGAAAATCAAATCACCTTTTAATTCACCAAATACTCACTCAGGGCCAGTATTAGTGTTTCAGAGCAGACCAGTATTATTGTTTTAGCACTGAAATCCACATAAATCTGTTCTATAATAAAAAAGAGCATACATGCACATGGTTACACCCATATAATGAAAATATTTCATTTAAATAGTCTGAGGAAGGTAGGAAATATTTCCCTGTTACACCTATAGTCAATTATGCACAGAAGAATGGAGGTTGGGAAGTTGGATGCTCCTATTCTTGACTTCTTCATTCTCTAATGCATGATACGGCTCTTATACAAGTCAAAGTAATCCAGTAGTGGGCATTTCATTCATGCTATGTTACAGGAATTAGTGGGATTGTACAGTGCAACAATGGTGGGCAAGAGAGAGTTCATCACTCTGCTATCAACAATTTTTCTTAAAGTGCTCTCCCTGTGCCGATTTCCTTTCAGTCACACTGGCTCTTGCCAGTAACAGAAATTGGCTGTAGGTGAAAGAATTAGTTTCCTTGCACCCTGTGATCCCAATTCCACTTGGGAATAAAATCTTATATAAAGTCAAGCAAATAATTCACAATGAACTACTTGTCTCCCTAAATATCTTCCAGTATGATGTACTTTCCTCCTTGTTATTCAGGCATAGAGCTAAAATATTTCTAATTGTATTGTGTCATCTTTCAAGTGTCACCTGAGAGTTGTATACTGTTGCTACACGGCCACTGGTCCCTTAAGTGACATTTTTAGGTTTCATTTTCCAGTCAGAGAGGTAAGCAAAAAAAAAATCCACAGGGTAGGAATTGTGTTTATTTCTTAATAAATACAGAAAGCACAGTAATACAAAAAACCATTCCTCTGTCTGCGCAGTCGCCCCTTCACAGCCCAGCTCTCTAGTGTCCCCGAGCCCTTCCCAGCCGGCTGTCACCTCAAAATGTGCTCAAGGTGCATTGCCTCTCATTGCCCCAGCCGCATGCACCCCAGGCAGGAGGAGGCTCAGCTGCCTTAGCCCTGGCAGGAGCTGCCTTCAACCAGCCATGGGCTCAATTCTGGCCCTCCTGGACTCAGAAGGAGATTGCTTCCCACTGCTTCAGTGAAGGCTTATGCAATACACTCAGGGCTCCTCACATTCCTTGGAAATGAATGTGAAGGAGGTGTGAGCACAGTTCAGACAAATTTATTATAATTCTGTCTAGACTTTTTAGCAACGTTTTTCCCTATATTCCCATTAGCTCAAATAGAAGATCACTGTACAAACATGGAGCCCATAAAGAAAGATAACGTCGTTAGCTACCTATGCATTTACAATAAAACTCAGAGATTAATATTTTAGTCCAAGATTCCCTTCAGGACAGAAACTTGGCTTTAATTTCCTTGAGTCCTATATAGATGTATAGATGTTCTGTGGGCCCTATGTGCAGAAATAAAGCGTTATTTTATCTGTCCTCATATCACCCTACAGACTTTGTTCAAAATACGATGAGGTGTTACTGTACTGACAAAATCACTGCTTTGCAAAATGCAATACTTGCAGCTATTACATGAGTTATTAAAGTCTGTTTTACGCTGTTCCATATTATTACAAGTACAGATTGGGACAATACCCTACTTTCAGTCTGCTGAACTGAAACTCCTCCAATTTAGCAACAGAAAGCTGTCAATACCAAAGGGGGAAAATAAATAGCAAAAATATATTTTGCTATTTCCAAAGTACCTGGGTTATGAAGCAATTACTTTTGCAGGTATTAAGGGAACCACAGTTAGGACCTGCCTTTAGATACTCACTGAAAAAAAAGACAGAAAAAATAATGTCTATCATTGGTTTTGTCAAAGAATTTCTTTTCCTCCTAGACTGAAATAGCTAGTGACCACTTACTGAGCAGAAGAGACCATATCAGTGGTATTTTTTGGTTCTCAAAGACAAAATATGAGAAAACCTGAAAAATCAATGTTCATCTGATGTTTTCAGAAAAGTGCTGAAATGTGATTGCCCTCAGTCACAGGACACATTTGAAACAACCCATTGACCCTAACTCAACCACACACCCCCACTGATTTTCCTTTCTCAATGCTGGAATTTTTACAGGGAACTACTCTTCAAGAAAAGCCAATTAAGAAGATTTTTAGGGCCGTCACTCATGCTGCCAGGTCCTCATGTACCAGTGACTGCCTCCTGAGGCTCACAATCTCCTTGCCCAGTGGTCCTCCCTCCAGTCTTCTGCTGGTGGAGGGGTTTGTATGTGGGCAGATGGACCTGACAGTAATGTCTGCTGCTCATAAGGTCCCACCCAGTTTTCCTGGACACTATGGGAGGCATGGGAACATCAGGCCACTGTGTTGTCCAGCAATGTGGGGAAGAAAAGCAGTGATGAGCCCCTGGCAGAAGTGAGCCTTCCATTGGCAGGGCACCCCAGAGACCATCTGTGGTCCCAAAGACCACATGTGCACACCAGCTCAGATGTTCCCTGCCTGCTCCTGGGGTACTTTCAGTGCACAAAATCCATTTTGCTTTGTTGTTAGGCAGATTTTGTCCCAGCTGCTAAATCCCTGACTCTGAAGACATAAGCACTGCTTTGCATACTTGTGGAGATGAAGGAAGAGTTGCAGGGAAATCTATCCTGTTGCAAGAGCTTTAGGAGCAATCAACCAGGCAGACCCAGGTGAGTGGCAGAGTATCTTCAGAAGAGCTGAATATCTCCCCTAGACTGATTTTAGCTGTGCTGATAAGCATCAGGTGAAAATGTGGGTGCAGGAGTTAAGAAACAAAGGTATGTGTTTTGCAGCACATGTTGCAATTTTGAGCTTCGTGCAGCAGGAAGAGGGAGAAACATCTGATAATAGCAAATGCCCTGAGGACAAAGACACTATACATTAATATTATGGGAACTATTCAAGACAGCATTCAGTGTGTGCTAAAAACTGGCCAACTGGCATTCTGTTCCTTTCATTAATCTGACTTAATGAGCTGCTTTGTTGAAAAAAAAAGAGCTAAACAGAATATGAAAAAACAACACTGGCACATGCATTTCAGTGCCAGAGGCTGGATGATGGTGAGTGAGAGTGGTGGTGGGGACACAGGCGCAGGGTCCAGGGGTCAGCACGGCGAGGAGCCGTCTGCTCCCAAGCGATGGTTCACACAGTGCAAACTGGTTTGTGCACTCTGCAGAGGAACCCAGCTCCAGCCCAGACTGGCTTGGGAAACAGGGCAGTGCATTTCCACTTAAGTCGGATGACTTTCACTCCCAACAGCAGTGCCAGCATTTCGTGACCTCCGTCACTGAGGTTGCTGTAGGACTGCACTTCATGGCACCATAGCTCCCAAACTCCACATGCCTGCACGACTTGGGTCTCCAGGGTCTGTGCAGTTGATAGGTGATGGTACACATGCATGTCTGAATAAACAGTCCCTAAGATCTTCAGAAACTTGGGATTTGATATGCTCAGTGCCCCATGGAACTCATTATTATAAAACACAGTGCATTAAAAGTCTTCTCCTCTCTTCTCTGCTTTTTTCTCCCCTTTAAAACCTTACCTGGAGATAAATGGAAAAGGCTTCTTTGTACAATGTCTCTGTATGTTTTAATGAGTGAAGACTCCCTTTGTGCACAGTCGTGCTTTTGCCAGGTTCCCAGGGAAGCAAGCACAGTGGTGTCATCATCGCTGTGAAACTGGAGGCAAAGATGTCAGGCAGAGCTTGTCAGGACATCTTCTGAGGTTTTACTGGGAAGCCTTCAGGGTGAAGAAAATTGGAAGTGACCTTTATACAGAATTACTACAAACTCAAGTAGGCTTAGACAGAGAAAAAAGGTTCAGGGAAAGGTTTCTGTTAGGTTTTACTCATATTTCAAACCAAGTAAAGCAACTTCATTTCCCTAAGAAAGCACTGCCATATGGAGCAGGATAAAAATGTAATTTAGTCAGCAAGAATTATTGGATGTTATAGCAGAAAACATTAGTAGGGGTTTACAATATTATATAGGGTTTTGATTTGTTGCAAACATGACTAGTTCCTGTTATATTCCACTGCTACAAATTAATAGCTCACTATAAGAAAATAAAGGAAGGGTGGGCCTAAAGAGCAGGAAAGACTCAATGAGCACTAATGAGCTTCAGGACTGTCTCACCAGGAAAGCAGTAAAAACTTCTTGCCTTGAACTTTTAAATAGTTTCTGCCAGTATCCCAGAGGAAATCTCTTTCTCCACGCCTTGCAATGATTTAAAGAATGTTTATTTTCCTGAGGAGAAAAATCCATAGGCATAAAAGAAAAGCTGTCTATGCTGCTAGTAAAAATTAGGGTTAAATTTGAATTTTATTAACTTTATTTGATGTTATTTTATTCATTTTATGACTTGTGTGAAAAAAAGGGAAAAACGTGTAGACATATTCTAATATCACACTCAGTTTTTCTTTCTCTCCCTTCATTATATACAAGCAGCATATTAAATGAAATCAATAAAATAAGTGCAATAAATAATATCTAAAGCCTGAGTATGGTGTTTTATTTATATTTTTGGAAAGCAGTCTACGGTTCACCTTTTGATATTTTTTGTACCCCAGGCATACAAACAGTGAAGCAGAGGATGGCATTCATTTGAGATTTGCTCTGTCCTTTTCACAGTGCCTTGGACTGATTACTTTCAAGGAAGATGTGAGTCAGACCCTTTAGTGCAGTGCAAGGCCAGTGTAAATCACAGCACCTTGCCCACAATTTTATTTGCAAGAGCACTGCTCTATATCTTTTAATGTGGCTGTTCTCACCCTCCAGAGCCTCTCTGGGAGAGGAACACTGCCTTCTGCTCAGGGTAGCTGACTTTGGGACCCCCTGCACGTGTTCTGCTCCCCTCAAGCTGCCGAGCACCGGCACTGGCGGTGACCCCATTCAAGGTGTCCTCTGTCACAGTGTCCCGAGCTGGGTCTCCTTTTAAATGGCAGCACAGGCCCTGCTCCTGCTGCAAGGGGCGAAGGGTGAGCTGTTTGTGGAACAGGGAAGGAGAGGTCATGCTGCCTCTGGACAGCAGCAAGGGCAGGGAAGCAGCAAAGGGATGCATTCCCTAGGGAAAAGAGAGAGGATGCACAAGGTGTCATGAGGGGAGGAGAAAATTTCCCCTCACTACGCACACTCACCACAGAGTGAGAGGGTGAACCTTTATTCTGGCTAGTAAATTGTTCCTGTGTCAGTGGATTAAGTACAAAAGTCCAAAATTCATGAGTTTATGCAATTCCTTACATATCCCATGTTGTGTCTGGGTTCAAAGAGCCCCCTGATGACTCTTGTGCCTCAAGCTGCAATGAGATACCCACGTCTCTGTCTTTTCAGGTTCAAGAGAATTTTTGCTTTACTGATCAGATTTTCTGACATAATCACCTTCCTGCATGGGATCTAGACCCAAAGGCATGAAAAAACACCTCACTGCCAGTCTGAAGAAAATATCACACGGCAACTGGAGATGAACAAATCCCAACACGCAGACTTTAGCAGGACGCTGAGTGGCATGTGCACAGTAAGTACATTTTTAATGCACTCTTCCCTCCTTCTCTTTGTAAGCTGTTTGTTTGTTCGTTTTTTAAATACAAGGATGTTAAATATTTGAATCATGAACCTACCTGTTGGCTGTTGCAGTTGGCACACCATAGTTTTTCTGTCACATTTGGTCTGACTGTGGCATAAAGCAAGCTCTACAGCTCTGCAAAAGCACAGCTGAGAGCTGAAAAGTCGGTCTCAGCACCACCTAAACTACAGCTCCACAGTATCCATGATCATGGGGAGTGGCTTAAGTTTGATGAGAGAACACAGTAATGATGTTTGTTGTTTGTGTAAAGAATGAGAAAAATACTTAAAATCATTCTACATTGGTTCAATAGCCTTTTTGTCTTTTCCTTTCTACACTAGTTCCTATAACAAAACTGCATATGTGTTCAGTTAATAGTATTCATTTCCTTTCAGTTTTGATAAAGAGGATTCTTTTGACCAGAGTCAAGAGGATTGTGTGTTTGGGGGTGTCCAAGGATATGAATCCAAATCTAGACACTTTTAACCAAAAGTTTTTAGCGTTACTGTGTACTCACACAGTAGTGTGCTTCTGTGTGGTTATTTCCTTCCTTTCTTCCATTCATTATATGCCGAAAGTTCTAATCATAAAATAATGTTCAAATAACCAATAAAATTATTATTTCTTTTTAATGTGGAAAAAGTCAGGTTTAGCAAGGTCTTAAGCAATTTAACTTATTAATAGTTCCTCAAGAGACGGCAGATTTCATTCTTAGCTCAAACAGTGAAATAGACTCTCACATTTTCTTGAATTGATAGTTTGCCAGCCTGGCAATTTCATCCACACAAACGAAAAGAAAATCCATTCATAAAATTCCTTATTCAATATTGCCAGGTCAATTAATGCAAAAAAAAAATCCTATTATCATTTGGAACACTGCAGCGTCTCCTTTCTACTTTGCCTTAAATTTGGGCAGGATAGGTAAAATGGTCAAACAGCTGGAAGTTACCTTCCAGGTGTTAGGAAATGAAAGGTGATACATCTGAGAATTTTCTTACAATCAAAGGCAAACACCCACTCACTGGATTAAAGGCAAGTGAGATGGAGGTAGGAAGATATCTGCAACAGGTATTGCTAAGCTGTTCTCTGATGGCAATTTTAAAATGCAAAATACAGACATGTGACTAATTCTAGAACCCAAGCAATGGAGCAGTTTTAGAAATAAGTATAAGAATGTGTTCTGCACCAAAAAAATTAATGCCATGATATCACCAAGTAATCTGTACCAAGGTTTATGTGAATAAGTAAAGTACACATCTGTATGGTGTCTCTGCTATTCAGGATTAAGATGAAGGTCATTGAAGTTCCACCATGAAACAAATTGTAGCTATATTTTATTGTGGTGGTATAGGAAAGGGAAGGTGAGGGATCAAGAAGATCAATAACAACCTGATGTGAATGAAAGACTTGCATTTTGTTCCCCTGCCTCCAAGGAGCCCATAATGGAGGTGTCTCAGAGGAAAGCAGTTCCATTTACATCCAGCAAGGTGAAAGGCAGTTAAATGAAAAAGGAAGAAGACCTAAGTGATGCACAGAGTGTATTTGCATATTTATATGTTTTTATTATTAGATTAAGGAAGTATGTCTGATTAGAAAAAAAAAAATTCTTCTCGCAGCAATGCATTTTCATATATCCAGGCCAGCTTCTACCAAACCAGAAGCAAATATGTCACCTCTACCAATGTTGCTAAAATTGTCCATAGACCAAATTTGACTTTGTGCACTCACTGTCTGGCAGGTACCAACAAGTAACTAATTTTCTTAGTTTGGTCCTTGCAGTTTCTTTCAGGGATGTGCAGATACAGAAATGAATGTATCCCTACAGTTTTGCCATTCTTGCAAGCTTAAGTGCTTGGGAAAAAAACAAACTCGGTGTGATCAGAGCACTGGTCAAAGGCAACAAGCACAAAACAAATCACACTTATCTCTGTTCAAATTACCTGTTTCGTTGTGTCTGCTCTGTACAGCCTCCATGCTGACTCATGCCATTACCTCATGGGAAAATCCTCTCAAAAGTGATGAGCAGTACCTCTGTGATGTGCAGACATGGTGTCATTAGCTGCATCTGACTTTGTCACTGCTGCTGTCCTAATGAGATAGATACTACTAAATTTGCTGAGATGTACTGAAATAGCCGCCAGTACAAGGAAGGTATCAAAGAAATTTTGGGGAGAAAGAATAAAAAACAATTCTGTCTTTTTTTTTTAAATATTGTGTTCTTAAGAGGAAGAGGAGGAACTGGAAAATTATTTTCTCTTTGTAACTCCTCCGTTGACATGCTGTGTATTTATTTTCAGCTTCTAAAAACCACCATTTCTCAGGTTTCTATTATTTAAGGACAGCTAAACAAACCGTATACAGAAATCCCTCATGAACTTCCTAAGGTTAAAGTTTTTCTTTTCTTGGCTCTGATCTAAATTCCTATTCTTTCTCTTTCCCCTGCAGAGCAATCCTTAGTCTTCTGGAACAAACCCTGTGAGATCCTTCTAGCTTTACTTCCAGCACAGGTCAGCAGGAACCACCATTCCCCCCTGATTAAGGTAAAGTTCATTTTCATGCTTCCCTGCATTAGTGACACAGCCAGAGGAAACTCTGAGGCTGCAGCTTTGCAGCACTGTGAGCACTGGGTTTCAGTACTCGGTTTTCCTTTCCACAGACATATGCTACTGGCAGCATGAGATCAGTTAGCAGCTCCTGACAGAGCATGTTACAGTAAACAGGCTCTGGTTTCATCATGCAGGCTTCCCAGCATTTTTTCAGCTGGGAAACAACTGTGAGAACAATGGAAGATATGTTGCTGACAATAGGTGCAGTATCATTTACATTTCTGACAAGCTCTCAGCATTGCTTTATTTCAGCTGAGTTCCTGCCTCCATTACGTGACTGCAACGCGCCTGCCGAGAGATTAAATACTGGCTCCCTGACAATAGCCAAAGAGGGATACACCCAGTATTGGTTGAACACAAGGTGACTTTCCCAGCTTTTAGAGGCCTGGGAAAAAACATGAATAATGGTGGTGTAAACCACAACATCCAAAAGGTATTGAGCTTTTCCTCACACATAAGCAACAAAAATAAATAATGGCCAGGTGGCTACTGCCGGTGCCTATAATGACACATAAGCTTGGAGACAAAGCCTTTGAATGTTGCTGGAGAAGCTTCCTTAGGGTGGCTGGGACTTTTCTGTACATGAGCAATCCCTTCGCGCCTCTCAAGCAATGGTTTACAGAATACACTCTTCTTTACTGCTGTCCAGATTCCCGTTGCCTTGTGCTGGGAACCCATGCATTTGCAAGACAAGATAATGCCATATCTGTTTAGGGTGTTAGAACAGGTGCAGAAAGCACACAGAGCAAGTGGGGTGCTGGGCAAAAACTGTGGGAGTCCTCTGTTGAAGACCAGCACCTCCATGAGGGTATTGGGATTGCTCATCTCTCCTTCCACAGCCCCACTCTGTGCATTCCTAACAAATGTTGATGGAGGATCATGAGTAACCAAGTGCACGAAAAACTCTAAGCAGATCCACTCACAACTCCAGTACCTCAGCACAACTGCTCTCCCACTTATCTTTGTGAATTCACATTGTCTTTTCAAGGTCTGCATATTTTTGAGGCTGAACATGTTCCTTACCACCTACATGAGAGCATATTACATTGTCAAACTCAGTTTACAGCTGCCCATCCTCCCCACCTCAGGTTCTGTGTCAAGACTGATGTCTCTGTATAGCAAACTTGTATTAGGGTTAGTAATTATATTGGGCATCAACTGTCTCTTGACCAGGGCTCCCTGCGTGAGCCCAAAATGGACCCTGCATCACTGCAGACAGTGTAAATCATGCTCAAGCAGCTAAATTGCAGCTCATGTCAGTCTTGGCAGCCCTGCTTTCCAGTTTGTTGAATTAATAATTTTTTTAAAACTTTTTCTTGAAAAAAGAATTGCAGAATTTACTGATATAGTGGTATTCTAGAGGCTGATATCTCAAAACTCTCCAAAACAGAAAAATAAACCAACAGAATGCTCTTCATGAGAACCAGCACACCAAATATTTGATGTGCTCAGCAAGATCTTCCTAAGACTCCAGGAGATGGTGAACTACTCATTAAGAAAAAGTTGGAATAATAGCACAAACTCCAAAACAGGGACAAGATTTACAAGAAGGCAAAAGCAGTTACCTTGTAGACTGATACTTTCTACTGTCCAAACAATAAAGCTATTTTTTTCCCCTTTGTAGACCACATTGGTGTTATGCTGTCACATCCATAACCACTGCCTCTAACTGACAGACACAGACAGTGAGCCTTCTATACCTCCTACTGCTTCCCCACCAGAATTTAGATCACTGTTGGATTCAACCTGAGCTGATCCTGCCTCGAAGCTCACACCATTTCTCAAAACACTGCGGCAGCTTAGGCCAGACTTTGAGAACCAATGGCTTGTTGTAAACTGCAGGAAGACGGTCGGTTCAAAGATGGGGTCAGGGACATATTTCTTCTATGCACTTCTTCCAGGTGCAGTGCTCACCAGCAAAAAATCATGGAGTTCAGTGCAAGTGGCAATTCAGAAGCTGCAGACAGAAGTTCAGCAGTCCAGACTCCTCTTGGCAGATGAAAGAGAGCCTTGTGTTTGTATAGCATTTTGGTGAGATAATTTTATGATCATGGGGAAGTGTAGAAACCCGGTCCAGACATTCCAGTCACAAGATTGAAAAAACCAGACCCAAATTGACAACACTGCTGCTTTGGAAGTCCTTCAAAATCACTCCTCTGTGAAACCTAAAGTGTGACATTAGAGGTTATTTCTGGGAGCTAAAACATGTTTTGGGTGTGTGTGTTTGAGAAATTCCCTACCTCCAAGAAGGAAAGGCCAGCTGGGTCTACCTGCATATCATAGAATCCTTAAGGTTGGAAGAGACCTTTGAAATGATCAAGCCCAACCATTAGCACCATGTTCACCTTGAAGCCATGTCCTCAAGTACTATATCCACAACCGTTCTGAGCACTTCCAAGCATGGTGGCTCCACCACTTCACTGGGAAGTCTGTTCCAATGCTTTAAAACTCTTCCAATGAAGAAATTCTTCTAAATATCCAAACTAAACTTCCCTTGACACAACTTGAGGCCATGTCTTCTTTTTCTGTCACTTGTTACCTGGGAGAAGAGGCCAACCCCCACCTGGCCACAGGCTCCTCTCAGGCACTTTAGAGAGTGATAAGGTCTCCCCTGAGCCTCCTTCTCTCCAGGCTGAACACCCCCAGCTCCCTCAGCTGCTCCTCACAGCACTTGTGCTCCAGACCCTTCCCCAGCTCCCTTGCCCTTCTCTGGACTCGCTCCAGCCCCTCCATGTCTTTCTTGCTCTCAGGGGCCCAGAACTGGACACAGCACTCGAGGTGTGGCCTCAGCAGTGCCCAGGACAGGGGATAATCCCTGCCCTGCTCCAGTGGGTGATCAGAGACTCAACAGAAAGAAAGGGACCAAAGGAGTTTCCCACCCACAGAGCCCATGGTGAAGGGTGGCTGGAGGAGAGTGAGCAAGATGCTGATTCAGCCACAGCCTCTGCAAAGATGAGGACTGTGAAATGGATGGATTTGAGGAATTTGTTGGGTGTGTCATCCTGAATTATATCACCCTTTTTGTCTGCTTAATATTACTGGTTAAGACAACCAATTTATGTTTGTGAGTGAGGAAAATTAGGCCTAAAGGCATGAAAAAGTTTAATTTTTCTGAGTTGTTCAACAATGGCCCAAGACAATTATTTATTACTAATCACTAAAAATTTTAACCCATCCCTTGTGCTTGTCTAAGATGCATATGTAACACAGGTAGTAGCACTTTAGATCCAAAAAATAGATGATTCATTTTCTTTCAGTTTTACTCATTTTTTCGAGATCTTTGTAAACTCTGAATAATATATTTTCAGATCTCTTTTTTTTTCACAATCTCACCATCCTCTCCCAACTGTTAAAGCACAAAAAGTCCCTACATTTCATATGAAGGAATTATCATACCTTCATGCCTTCTGTAATTTGGATATTCACTGAAGGAGCAGTCTTTTAAAGTATTTCATGCGACCCTTGAAAAATTCTCCAAAACCTTCTAGAGTCAGATGCTGTGTGGCTTTGCTCTGATCTTATGCTTTCCTTGCTTGTCCACCTAACATTGCCAAAGAAACAGAAATACAAAACAGAGTGTCAAGCTGCAGCTAACTGCAAAACAGCTGTAAAAGCAGTCTTAGCTTTACCACACTATATAGGAAACATTTCTAGCCATCTGGTTTAGTTTCTGCTTCTTTCTCATCGATGACTTTGCTTAGTCTCTTGCTATCAGAGAAAAGGCGGCACAAAGCCTCCAAATGGAAATTTATTGCTCTGCCTCTAATTTAGGAGATCTCTTGTTCAGATTAAAAGCTTGCCTTTCCAGAAAAGGTTTACTTAGTAAGAGCTTTCTGACATGGCCCAAAGCAAGAAATGACAATGTGTAGGAGATCACCAAGAAAAGGTTGATTTCAAATGTTTTTCTTATTGCTGAATAATTGCATGCTATTTTTGTCTCTAATAATAAAATTTGTTAATCATACCTCTGAGTCACTGTACTTTGCCGCTCCTACATGTTAAAAATGTACTACTCTCATTTATAGTTATTTATTTTAATGAACACCAGGAGTATGCTGCAAAAAAGCACTTGCCTATTTTCAGGGGTTTCACTTGCAAAGCCACATTCTTTTGATTACTTTCATTCCCCTCACTTGGTATTGCTCATAAGAGCTGGGCTGCTTTATAGTTTCTGATTAGTAGAACTTGACTCAGGACAATTGCATTCTTAGAATATTAAGATAAATTCTTTCATCATAGCAGAGGGATTCATCTGCACAAATGCCATTGATGTGATGCTGCTTTTTCATTAATAAGGAAATTAAAGTCACAACCCACATACATTCCAAGTGCTGGTTATCTGAACATGATAAACTCTGATGAGAAGGATTCAGTGCATGCTGCTGCAAAAATATATGATGCAGAAAATCCCTTCTCTTGTCTGAAAAGAAGCTAGTTAAAACTAACTAAAACTAACTAGCCTTTGTTCACAGCATTTTACCTTCAATACAGGCTATACTGAGTAATAAGAAACAATTGCTGAGTGCAGAATTACAATGCAGAATTTTAAAAAAATAGAGTAAAGAGTTTTTTGATCTCAGTGCAGCAAGCAGAAATAAATCAGTACATAACCTCATCTGAACAACATAAGCTTGCCTCGCAGCAGAGAGAAGGTGCAAAATTCACAGAGGCCCTAGGCAAAGACTGAAGACAAGCTCTTTGCACCTGCATGTAGTCAACTTGCAGTGATGACTACCAGCCTGGAGAAGCTCTTGTACTGCTCAGGCTGAGAGCCCATAAAATGATTTTCTGCAGAGCAACTGGGCCTGGTGCTAACAAAGCTGGTGTGGTTAGTGAAAGGGTAGCAGGTCTCGAGATAGAAGAGACAACACCACCAGCAGGTCTGGAAGAGGTATGGAGTGCATACGTTCCTGCAGGTCTCAGAGGAACACAGCTCTGCAGAGTCACCTCACTCTTTGGAGCTCTCAAAGGGCATCAGTGAAATCACAAAAGAAGCTGCGGTCCTGGGCACAGGGTGATGTGTATTTTGGGACAAGCTGTCTGAGAGATGTGAAATTCTTGCTAGGGATTTCTGTTGTCACTGATGCAAATAGTCTTTTACCTTTGTGCATTACTCTTTCATTTTTAAAAAGTCTCTATGCAAAACTACAGTCATAAACTCAGTCTTATTTCCTGTTTCCTGTCCTATTGACATGTACAGCCCACATTTGGGGTGTTTTACTTGCCCATTCATGGTGCAGGATGCACCATGTGCAGACTGCCTGGACATGGCAGACACTGAGTCCATCCCTGTCACCACATTGGTTGCTCTGATGGACTAGAATTGGCAAAGCAGGGTTTCTCATAGAAGCTCTACTGTAACTATATCAGCTGGGAGAGGAAAGAAGAGATTAAATCCATGGGCAGATGGAACATATGACAAAGCAAACAAAGATGAAGTATGGTGAGGGAGGTAAGAAATGTCCTGGAATAAGTAAGAGCTGTGCTGTCATAGCTCTGGGGAAATGAGCAGGTGAGAAACTTGGCAGAGATAAGGAAACAAGTAGGGGAATTAATAGATATGCCTTGGGAGATGAAAAAAATTGTCAGATCTTCTAAGAGAAGAGCTTGGGAAGGTGGTAATGCCAACTCTGTTGAGGGAGGATGAGAAACAAACAGGCCAAGATAAGAGCAAGATGAATACCAGGAATAATCAAAAGACAATGTCAGGCTTGAGTAACAAGCCAAGTAAGCCAACAGAACTACCAAGAGCCTGAGAAATAACCTTCAGGAGACAATTAACATGAAAGCCATCTCATGAGAGCCAGGAGCTGTGGTTTGGAGATTAAGACATAAGATTCTTTCTTCAGGTCACACTAAAACTGAGGCATTTTCTGGTATTGAAGGTCTTTGCCTAGGTTTCTCATAGCAAGCAGACGACAATTTTATCTGCTTCTACAATATGTGTGTTGCACATGCTAGAATTACAAACAGTAGTGGCTTTCAGTGTAGTTGGAGGAAACTTTTGAAAGTTGCTTAGAATTATTGTGAAATCACAGCCCTCACTAAACTCAATGCAAGCTCTAAAAGTATGAAAATCACATGAATGTTGTATAAAGAAATATAAAATACAAAGAACATCTGTGGAACTCATAATGATCTGAGGGTACATGAGCTTCTCCTCTCACCCTCACACTCCTCCAGGAGTGCTGGTAGCTGGTGCAATTCTAGCATGAGTTTTCCCTCCGGTGGCTTCTCCCCTCTTCTTTAGCATGGCATACTAGGGCAAGGGACCCAGGGAAAAAAAAAAAATGCTCACAAGTTCCCTCCTGCACTACTGTCCTTAGCTGCCACCCTGCACTCAGTGACCCATCATGGGCAGAATAATGTAAACATAGAAAGAGAGGGAATCTGAAAGGAGCAAACTCAGCCCTGCTCAAGCAGGTATGCATGAAATAGTTACCTCCCTCTACTACAGGGTCTTCATCTTGGGAGTCACCATCTCAGCTCTCAGAAAGACTGTATTTTTCAGATTTCCTTGTGATTTTTGTATTTCCTGAGAATAGGTCATTCCCTAATCAACCCAGCAACAGAAATTCCCTGGCCATTTTTTAGAATGAAAGCCATCAACGTGCCCTGTCATTCTGTAGGCAATTTGATGGCATCAGCAGTTCCTTCTGACTGAGAGGGTGTATAAGTATGTATATGTGTAGCATTTCTCCTTTATACACTTGGGGTGTAATTCTGCCCAGCCTGTGAACCTTACAAAGTCATTCATCCCAGTCTGAAGGTTGCCACTTTAGAAGGAGAAATGCTCTTTATCCTACTGATGGTTAGAGTACACAGCAATCACAAATCCAATAAAACTTCTGCCTTAGCAAGACGCCTCTCACTTATGCCAAAGCATGGCTAATTCTGGACATGTTTGCTGCTTTTCTTGGTCCCTTCTGTGATAAAGCATCATTAGATGCTTTGATCTAGAGATGCCATCCTAGACAACATTGAGTGTGTGTGCAAGGAAGCACCAGGGAGGTTCCTTCATTAGGAGATAGGCTGAAACAACAGGCTCTTCTAGGTTTGCAGCTTTCCCAGGAGACAGCTCGTACACTGTCTCTCCAAAGGTCAGTGACTAAGCAAGTGATTTTCTAGCATGGCACTGGGACAGGGCATTACCACAGCTTTTGATTTCATGGCAGCTAGATCTGTTAGGACTGGATTTACCAGGCAAATGCAAACAAATTCTGCTTTGTGGAAAGCTGCACTTCCTTCCTACCCCAAAACTTTCTATGATTTCAAAGACATGTATTTAAAATGTACCAACAAAATATTTGCTATTGACTTAATACCTATACTTGTCACTTAAAATATCTGCTTTAAAGCAACATCTTCTCATTCTTATGCCTACATGGGTTTAGATAGAGGGCATTTCACCACCTCTTCTCTGTTTTTTGTAATTTTCCATATTTTTCACTCACAGCAATAAAATGAGGAACATTTAGTATGTAAATCAATGAACTGGCAATGTGAGTAATATTACACCCTTATACTTTGAACATATTAGTACAAACTGGATATTAGCATCAGCTGGTGAGTCAGCTCCTCTGAGCACAGGAAGAATCAAGAACATATTCAAGAACATATCCAACATACAAATTTCTGTCATTCCTATTAAAATGCAAATATTTGTTCAGAAACCCTTATGATTAATTGGCATTAAGATTGCATTAGATAGAAAATGAGTCATACTGCTAGAATACCAGCAGAATAAGGTCTCTTTGCTTTTTTTTTCACTACCAAGGATGTATTTGTGGTAGTTTTGCCTGGCCCAGTTTTTGCCAGTGAACAGGGTGGGGTACAAAGATGGCTCCTGCATGTCCTGAGTAAAGATTCTGGAAATTTTCCACCATGTCCAGCAGAGCCAGTCTCTGATGGCTGTAAAATGATGGACATGCTGCTGGTAAAACCTGGGCCAATTAGAGATGTTAGTTACACCTCTGTGAAAACATATTTAAGAAGAAATCAAAACAATGTGAGCACGCACTTCTTTTTAGCCAGGGAAGGAGGAGGAGGTAAAAATATGTGAGGGAGAACAACATAGAGCCAGCAAAGTCAGTGGAAAGGCGGGGGAGGAGGTGCTCTAGGCGCCAGAGCTGAAAACCCTCTGCCAGCCGTGGTGAAGACCATGGGGGAGCAGGTGGTCCCCCTGCAGCCCATGG